>VZZY01015147.1:5288-23670 GCA_013400335.1 Eurystomus gularis | reverse complement strand
CAGTTGTCTCACACAGCTTCCAGAACTCCCCTCCATTTCATTCACATACCCATGAAAACATGGTATGTGTATGGTATTAATCAAGTACTCTAAAGAATGCCATATATGTAAGACAACACATCTAGCTAAGAAAGCTCTTCTGCCATCATGTCTTTCATTTGATATATCATTTCACTAGAGCAAGCAACAAAAACATCTAGAAGAAGAACAAACTGCATGCATTTTAACTGAACTTGAAATTTTCCCACTTCTACACATCATTTCTGATTTCCTGGAGACCTAAAAAATAGGCCATTAATGCTCTAAACAAATATATTCATGGAACACATGAACTGTGATTTCAGGTAGTGCTGGAAGTTCATTCCACCGCCTTCATATTTCAAATGAGGAAGTGCACAGGATTTTGGAAAGACTGCTCCCTAACTTTCTAGGGTATCAGCCATGCCACTATCTAATGGTTTATTATAACAGTTGCAAGAATTTTGGGTGACTGCAGGATTATACATCAGTGCCATTGCTCTCTGACAGCTGTAAATGACGGTCTGAGGACAAGAGAGCAAGAGACATTTGCTATAGTTTTTCTTCACATATATTGTGTTTTATTAAAGACAGCTGATAAAACTCTTCAGTACGTTAACAAAGGCAGTCGGCAGCTACCAGTGCAATAACACGGGGCTTGTAGCACTGTATAACAAATGACACCACCTACTACTTCAGAGACTTGAAAGGAGAAACAGGCCTGCCTTCATTTCCTTTTGGAGACAGATGCTTTGCATCAAAAAAAGCTGACTGGCATTTCTACCAGGGTTATAAATGCTTTCTTTTATGGTCTACTGGGAATTATTCCTTTTATTAGCATTTTTATTGGGGTGTGCTTGTTTCCTTAGTGTTTTTGGGGGAGGGAGTGGGGGTAGGTGCTTGTGGGGAAGAGGAGAGATGAATAACAGAGTAGTTAATTAATAAAAAAATTGCAAAAGGTTTGCATTTAGTTACCTAAGGTGTTTTTGGTTCACATGAATGACAATTCTTCCAAACTTTCTTCATACTACCAAAATAAAAGGAGAGCCTTGTGGCATGCAAAAAAACTAATGTAAATTGAAGTCCTCTCTGAAATTACAGAACTATGGAAACTCCAAATAATTCAAAATAATTTTGAGTAGCATTTTGGGATTACACTGATGTGACCAAGTACAATATTGAACACAAAACCAGAATGAATCTTAACGACACAGAAGATGGACTGTTCTTGTTCATCATCTCTAGCTCCACATACAGCATCTGCCATATCTGAAGAACAGTCTCAAACAGAGAAAGACAAGTTTACTCTTGTATATGACTAAGAAGTTATGAAGAGAGAAACAAATACACAAACACTTAACCTAGCTCAAAAAACCCCTTTTGCATGGCAGACAAGTATGAACAAACAAGCAATGAAATCTGAAATTGTTTTCCCAAAAGCTCTGCTTACAGATGATGTTCTCTGCTCAATACCAGAGGTCAGGGCAGCAGATTCTGAGATGAAAGTGCATTTTGCTGCTGCTAGGGTACTTACAAGGAAAATCATGCCAATTTTTACTCCAGTTGAATCACAAGTGCAAGCTACTTCTCACTTAGCCATTTTAAAAGGTCACTGAAACAATGTTGCCAATATTTGTCTTTCCCTTAAAGAATCACTGTAGTGTGTGATCTTGTAGATGTTTCAAAACAACCCTAGGACTGTTTAATGAATACTGTAACCAGCATGGCAAACATACCTGTTTTAAAACAGTGCAATTAAGGACCTTTGTTCTTTTAAGTGCTCCTGCTGAGTAAAGTCCATACTTAAAAAAGGACACAATACGTCACTCACTTCTAGCTAAATACGAGTGAAGAATTGAGATAATTTCTCTTTGAAAACTGAAGATAGACACAAGCTACAGTGACAGACTAGTGAAGCAGCAGCTATGAGTTGTAGAACGGCTCACTAAGCACAAGAGCAAAGCATGGTGGACTGCATCTTATCAGTGACCCTGGGATAATATGCTGTCATGCCTTTTTTATCCTCATACAGTGATAGCAAGAATTTTCACTTGAACTTTTATAACTGCTGTTATTGATGTAGCACAGTGTAGTACTTCTTGAAGAAATAAAAATGTCATCAGCTCCTTTTGTATTTCTAAAGATAACTGTGGACAACAGAATCATTTCTGGGGTGGAATTCACTTTTGACAGACCTCACAACTTTTGAGTAAAACTATGACCTAGGTGTTGTCCAAGGTGTAAACATACTAGTTTAAAGCATGGAGGTGGGCAGAGAAGGTAGGAGAAGAGGTGGGGAGGAACACGCAGTGAGATGGTTGCTGCCAACTGGATCTTACCTTCCCACGCAATACATTGACAACACTGTAAATTCAGAAAGACACATGCAAGTAGACCTTTTTATAGGAGCAACCTAGTGTTGTCAGATAAGCCAAGTGCTAGTTACTCCTTCCAGAGACTCCTGTTTCTACCTGGTTCTCTATGCTATTAGGCTTCTTGAGAACTGCTGTTTGCATACGCTGTCTGGTATTTTGTTCCAAACAGCATATAAATCACAACTAAGACACTGATCTCCAGTAAGTTGGCTACGATGACAAGAGTAAATTGTCCTGGAACAGATAACTTGGTGCAAAAAGCAACCTGGAACAAAATTACAGGAAGTATGGCAAAATATTATGGATCAGACAGAATAAAAAGCATAAAATTCAGACTTAAGAGGGATTTCCTGTGTCATCAGCCCAGACAGCAAAGCATTCAGTTCTGCTGGAAAACAAAAAAAATCAGCATCTGTGCAAACCCTTAAAATGGAAGAATGCAGCTTTTCCTCTATGACAGTGAAGTAGATTATCTTAACTGCCAGTCTGCTCATGAACAATTTTGGTAAGTAGGCTTTTGTGTCGACAACAGCTTTCAGCTTAAATAGTGAAGATCGGAAATGGAGAGAAAAACGTTCTCCTTGTAAGTACTAATATGAATAAACATCGCAAGGAGCACAGTTTCCACGGTACTATTAGTCAGACCTAAACATCTCTGCTGCAAAGGGAGCCTGCATCCCTGTCTAATTACCATAAGACTGGCTAACACACATAGCTATATAAATCTAACTAACAAGCCCAGGCTCCAGAGGGGAGTGTATCCTTGGATTCAGCCACCATCTTTAAGAGTACTATGTTGTTATTGCTGATAGAGAACAACCTTAGTTATTATTTACTAACACGTCATTAAACAGGAAGAGACTTCATTTAGTGCTCCATTTATATTTTGTTCACCAAGCAAATTATTAATCTCCAGGAAAGATTAACACCCTCCAGAAAACAAAAAGGACATCAAAAAACAGAAAAAACATGAAAAGTAAAGTAGATAGGAAATAAATTGTTTCTGTTGAGTGCTATTTATGCAATAGTCTCAGGTTATGATGATAAAGTTAACTAGGCAGAAAAACAGCACAGTTAATACATGGTTACCTTAAACTGACGGTACATAACTGAGGATACGACAGAAACAGTTAGGTCATATACATTTTTTTTGGCTGTTTTGGTGTTTTTTTTGTCATTATTTTACATTTGGACACTCTCCTCTGGACATTCAAAGGAGATGACACTTTCACCTGCCTGGTGAAAGGAGAATATACATGGAAATTGTTTGAATGCATCTTATCTTGTGTGTTTTCAAACACTGGAGTCGATCCTGTCTCAAATTGCGAACTACAGGATGTGTACATTTAAAATTGGAAATTAAAAAGTGAAGGAGAAGCTTTTTACCATTTTGTTATATATATGGGTGGCAGATGTGGGAGTTTTCATCCACAAGCATACTGTGAAATTATTGAGTTTGCTTGTAGATTTAGACATTGGCATCATTAAAGAAACCCACAGCAGTAAGTCAAGGAACAGCTCTAGACTCAGCATCAGAAGGGAGCATCAAGCAGTCTACTTTGTTTCCCAAATTGTCACATCAATAGGGGACATTTTAGAGTCAACATTCTCCGAGCAGTGGAGACTTTTTTCCTCAACATCTTTTTCATCTTAACCTTCAGAGACTGCTCAGTTTTAAAAACAGTTATCCAAAACCAAAAAAGCATATATTATTCTATGCTACATCTTGCTGCTTAAAAGCTATCTACTGTTGGTCTTTATATAACTTCAGAGTATACTGTTTTATATATCAGCAAGTTAACAAAAGCATGTGTTACAACTAGTAAAGGCTGCAGATCATAACAACAGCTGAAAAAGTCCCACAAAAATGTAGTTGTAATTCCTGTTTATCTAGATTTTTTCCCCCAATGGCCATGCATCAATTACTTTGATTTATGCTTTAAAATACCTCCTAGTAATCACTTCTAGCTTATACAGAAAACGTGATGGACATTTTTAGATAACGTACTTGTATTACCATAATAAAAGCTAAACAGGAACATACGTTATGAGTATTTAATATTATGGCTATAATAAAAAATAAATAAACATTTTCCAGGCCTCAAAGTGTTTCTAATTAAACTTCTTAGCTTCTCCAGCTCAAATGTTGTCATCAGCATAGGATATGATAAACTTTTTTTCCTACCACTTTAGGATTTCATTAAAAAAAAAATTCAAATGACTTAATTTTTGTTTACGGAAGTCCAAGTGTGCTCTGATGTCTGCAATTTCATAATTTTAATACATAGCTATGATTATGGTATAAAACTTTTAACAACTTCTTTCCCTTATCTAACACAAGTACTCTGTGTGCTACTTAAGGAGTTTGTATTCAGCAATCCAGCCATTTCTGAATAGAAATGTCATCTGTACTATCATACTGACAAATAAATTGCTCCAAATCTTTCCGTAACAGAATTTTGACCTATTAAGAAAAAGTAAGGTTTTTTAAAAAATTTAATTCAGTCTGTGAGTAAATGTACTTTTGCATGCTCTTTCTAAACCTTGAAAACAAAACCAAAATAAACGGCTTTGTGTTGCTGCCTTTTAATTTAAAAGAAATGTGAAATGTTAAAAGAAAAATGAATATACTCTACTTCACCCAGCAGTAAAACTAGCTAAACTTCAGAGAAAACCCTAATTTACAGATCATCTGAGATTATGATCCAAATTATACTCACAGTATATACTACTAGCATTGTTTTCATTTAAATAAAATGTCATTGGAAAATAAAAATGCCTGCTGAGAACGATTGTATCATCCATCCGGCCCATGCATTGCCCAAATACTGATCAAAAACATTAGCACCTAGAGAAGGCTGCACAGTTTATAAAGGTATTAGTCACAGGCATATGAAGTACTGCATTAGAGCTTCCATTTTGATTAGAATAGCCAACTACTGAAATTTCAGAAAGAAGCAGTGTTTATTTCTGGCCTTGAAAATTTCTAATTAAGGGAATCTCAAAATCACAAGATTTCCAGTATTTTGACTCAAGTTGTTCAGATGAACATTAAATGTCAAAGAAGGCTTTGGTTGACAAGTGTAGTCAGCTGAATTAAATGCTTAAGAACCGGATGTTGCTGTAAGTTTTCCAAAACTATTCAGGTATTTGCAGTTGTAAGATAATAGTTTTCAGGCACATTGTGTAAACCATTATGCAATTTGACATACTTGTTCTCAGCACCAAGAATGAGAATCTTGCTAATTTGTTCAACGTTTCTATTCATGCACAATCACTATTAAGACAGCCCACAGAAAAAGCATGAAAAAAGAAAACACAAGTAGATTATAAGGCATTGCAGGATGTTTTAGGATGAATTTCAGCCTTCATTCCACCTCTCCATTGACATGCTTTCTTTTGGCAAACTTTCCCTAGATAACAGAATCAATCTTTCTCCTCTATTGGTAATAATTTCACTGGCAGAAAAGTAGAATTGATGCTTATCACATGAAGTGATACAATTCCATAATAACATGGTTTATAAACAGTGTCTGAAAGTATTTTCAAATTGGCTAAAAAACACAGCTTTGGCATGTGGAAATGTTACCAAGGCAATTTTGCAAATAAAAACTAACTTGACAAATTTGTAAGTAGATAACAAAACTCTTGAGATGATGTATCCTTCAAGAAACTACATTTTGGTTACAGAGTAGACACAACTGAAAACACCTGCAAACATCTTGTTCCTAAATATCTTATTTTCTGAAATTTCTGCATGAAAAACCTTAAAGTATTTGCATATCAATCTCTGTTTTCTTCCCCTTTGTGCTTTTTCATCTGGCTCCTACCACTTCATACTTGTTGCGTAGCGCATAAAGGTTATGCCCACACCCTGTCTTGACTTTGGCTTTACCCACAGCATTATGAGAGCAGCTGAGAGAAGATGTACATATTATTGGTCCTTTGCAAAATGCCAAATTACAGTGCTCCGTGTAATTCCCCAGAATTCATGCCTTACTTTTTGGCAGCCAGCAACCTGCAGGTGTTCCCTATATAGTATTTAGCAACTGAATCTACAGTACATATTAAAATTATTAATATCCAGAGTAAGTGCAAGGATTTAATTTTGATTCTTGTAGCTTAAAGCTTTTAAGGCTGTAGTTTCCAAAATTTGGTCTTTTGATCACTAATAGTAAGACACTATTAGGCACTAATTTTCACTAAGCTTTTACAAGGTTGTGACTTGTAAAAAAATAAAATTAGCTTCTGCTAGGACAGCCTTATTAATGACATCTGATCAGTGGTGCATATGTATACAGTGCTTTGCAAGTAATTAATATCAATAACAACAAGACATATTCAGTAGTAGATTTCCACATCCTACTCTGAAAGGCTGCACTTGATACTGCATATGCCTGTAACTGCTGTTTATCAAACAGAACCTTTCTGTATTCTTCAAAGTACGTTTTTAAGAAACGGACACATGAAGCAACACTAAATAATATTTTCCTTTTTAAAAAGGCTTAATTATTTCTGAAGGCACAAGAGGACAACTAATATTTGCAGGACTAGCACCAAGAAATCAAAGTTCAAATCCTGCCTCTGAAATTAAATGTCAAGAATTACTCAGTGAAACCAGATGCTTGCTCCAAACTGCCCCAGAAAAAGCCCTCGGTAACTGGAGCAAACTATAATCTAGGGCCATTAGAATAACTATGCAGATCTGTAGTTGATGGCTCAGGTTAATTTGTCTTCTCATTATATATTTTCACTAGGCATACCATCCATTCTACGTGAACACCATAGGATCCTACAGAAATTAACTCTGGGTCCTATCTACCAGCAATCTTTTTGTTAAAGCTCATTTTTCCCCCCAAATCAAAAGGTTTGCCTCCTGTGCAATTTCCATAATCTCTGTTCAGAAAGCATTTTCTTTGTCTGTTACGGGTGCAGTATCCAATTTGTGAACTAATCAGCAGAAAGCTCCATCCATGCAGTTATTACAACAGAAGTGTTCAAACAGAATTAATGAAGGATCATGCATCAATCTTTCAAAAATCCTAAAAAAATAAGTCTGATAATTTTAAGTGTATTTAAATGCAGTCAGAATGTGAAGAAATTATGTAGAACTACTGAGTTACAATAAAACACCAAATAACTCCACCTTAAATATATCAATCGTTTACCCCATGAAACCTAAGAGACATAGAGTGAACCCTCAAGTGGAATTTAATTTAGGGCTTTATTGTGGATTTTCATTTTTACTATTTGTTATAGTGGAAAAGATTTCTATTTTCTTTCACGCTTTAATTGTTTCCAGTGAGTTTGAGGCAGCCAGATGCTGAGGCAACTGGCACTGTTACAAACCATAATGTCAGATTAAAGTTACTTACTGTTAGAGGAAGACAATCTTTACTGGAGCACCTGAAGAATCAGCATAAGTGCCTCAGCTTAGTAATAGAGCTGTTCATTATATGGAAGACGTGTTTCAAAAGGGTAGGTACACCTGGATGCATATTTGCTCTCCAGTAAAACTAACTGTGGTAAATAGAATCATGTAAATGCAAGATGCAGAGCTGACCAAGATACAGTGGTTCAGAATGCCTCAACAAAAAAGAAACTGTTCTTTGGGGGCAAGGAAAGGCTATCCATCCCCTTCTCACTGCATCTTCTCATTACCAGACATCTGATGTCTAGACTAGAACTTTCTCAGGAAAAAATATATTCTAACTGGTACTGAAGGTACTCTTCAAGACAAATGCCAAGAAAATTATTTCAGCCAGGCATCTGCCACCCATCCCATTCCTAGCAGTCTGCAAACATAGAGTTCTTCTCAGGCAGATCTCAGACCAAAGCCAGCCTTACTGTAGGGCATTTTTTTCTGTAGTGTATTACCTAGATACACACATAGCTGTGGCAGAGTAGGGAAGAATACCAATTGCATCAAAATCGTCTTGTGAAACAGAAACATAAGCTCTCCAGAACTTGTGGGGGAAAAGAAATTTAATAGGATATGCCATCTCATAACTAAAAGTCATTCCTAGAATGAGAAATATATCTATATAGAACTATAGATTAGGAAGAAAATTAGGAAGTTATTTATTGCAAAACATCCTACTGAGAACATACTGTTGCTGGGTTTATTTAATGAGTATTAAAAACACTTCCTTATCCATTCTAATTGCATAATAAATTCATTGCATTGTTTCCAGAAACAGCATTAGAATACTCTATTAGGAAAAACCTTGCTGGATTCTCTTTTAATTGAGTTCAAACAGATGCTTTAATTTCTGAAATGCTAATCTACTGCTGCGAGTTCCACATTTCATGGTACTTTATTTTTGATTGACACTGAGGGTTACATTTACAAGGTAAAGCCAATCTTGCTCTCTGCAGGAACTGATGCAGGCAGCAGAATACCCCCTGCCATATTACTATCAGACTGAATCACAATCAAGTGCATAGGTCTATCCATGATACGTCATCTTCACTTCCAGAATTTCAGCAAAGAGTTTCCATCTTTACAAACTACCGCCTCCCACCATCTCAAAGCATAATGATTCCTTTTATTTAACTCTGTAGTACAAGTCTATGCTGTGACTTGCCATTAATTAGTTTCTCAAACCTTTTTTTTAAATTATTCAGTAAACGGACATCATAGTTGAGTACAAGCACAACTGTTGCACAGCTATTTTTATCCTAAAAAGCAGTCATAGAAAAAAATGTTACCTGTCTACTAAGATGTGGATGAAAATCACTAAAACTCTGTATCTCTTTGGAGAATTTATGACCTAAACATTGAGAATTACAATGATCTGATGGGATTGGAAAAACAGCATTCTGTATCTAGGTAGGTGCTTGGAGAGAAAACAGAAACTATACCTTAATACTTGGGCAGTGAACTTCCTAGGAAACCTCACTGAATAAACATACATGATTGTTGTGAAAACATTGTCTTTTACTTTTTGAACTTAGTCACATAAACATTTTGAACACTTTGGGCCACAGAGCCTGCAATGGAAATTAGGTGCATTAAACAAAATAACTGGTGTATTTTTGTGTGTGTGAAATAAAGACTTTATTAGTAGCTCCAAGTAGCACAAGGAACTACCACCAGACATACTGAAAATCTTACATGACCTATGTCCTAAGTAAATAGCGCATGAATTATCAGGGAGTTTCATTCTCTGAAATTACGTTAAACACAAAATTACTGTTTCAACAGCTCTTGGTATGAGTAATTGATGATTTAATGAGGATCTAAAGCTCAATTAAATTAGAAAAGAGGAGCTAGTATACAGTTGCTTATTTCCAACATTTGTTCCCCCCGTTAAAGAAAAGCATGTCTATATATTTTACAGCTCATGACAATGAATGACTCAAAATATATTACACCAAAAATTAGACAGTAGAAAGAAAGATTTATGAGAAATTTGTAAACATTTTCATAGCTAAAAATTGAATGAAAAGCACTCCAAATTACCATGACAACGAGTTTCTGGCTTACTTTGCTGAGTGTTTCTGTGTATGCAGCTGTTTGAAAAACTTTTTGTTAAGCAGAGTCCATACCCACTTGCATAGTTTCACTTGAAGAAATCAGGAACCACAGAGCCCAATTTATCTCCAACATGCAGAAGAAACAGAAGCAAGTCTAAACAAAGTCAATAGTGCTACTGCAATGCAGTATCTACATAAGCAGAAGAAACTCAAATATATTTTCATTTCAGTCATTTAGAACTTGCACAGACAAAATACGTATTGATTAGGATATCAATGTACAACAAACTATTCTAGATGGGAAATAAACAGCAACTTAAAGGCATTTTAATTACAAAGTACACCAATTGAGCCAATTGCATATTTAACTGCTTATATAACCAGAAGAAAGGAGTACAAACGAACGCTCCATAATCTAAACCTCACAAGACTGAAGCTGAGAATGTAGTGACATGATTTCCAGCTTTCTGCATGCATCTTACAGGAAGATGGATCACAATATCAGAACCAGATCTAAGTATTCCACAATCACCCAAAAGCATGTTCAATCTTTTCTTTCAAAGAGCTGCTACAATGTATGAGAAAAGAGAGTTTTCTGGGGTAAAGCTATAAAATATTCTCATGTATTTCCCAAAGGAAATTCAGTGTTTTCTACAGCTGAGTAAATTGTTCTTCAAATTATTTACCTCATCCTAATATTTGGCTTCAGTATTACAGGTAAATATCCCCATTCCAATAGCCTATGTTCTTTCTTTGTCCCCTGGTGGAGATTATAGGGATGGGAAATGCTGTATGGGGTTTTTTGTTTGGTTTGTCTGTTGTTTTTTTTTAAGGTGGGAGGCAGTAATCTCTGCTGAAGTAGGAATACTTTAGGATTCACAACAACACCTGTACAGAAGCCTGTCTTAAAGCTGACAATCGTGCATGACAAAATCCTATATATGTCTTTAAAATATTTAAGAGGATCACAAACAAATATAATTTCAAATACAGAAAGATGACTTTTTTGCTCAAAAGAATAAACTCAGCTTTCCCAAAATAGCTGGACAGTGATAACATATGTGCCTTGCACTTAGCCCCAGACAAGAAATATCAACTGAGTATAAGGACCTGGGAGGGGTGAAGCAACAATAATAACAACAAAATAAAATTGAGCTAGGTGTCCAATTTAGATTTAAAAAGTTTTCCAGCTCAGAAAGACCCAAGAGAGTTCATGCATGAATAGATTTTTTTTGTGGAGAAGCATTGCTATTTCTGTGCAAACACTGAATAGCCTTTCTACCTGAAATGAAGGGCAGCTTGCATTCAGTTAATATTAATTTTCTTTAATTTCTTCATTCTGCACAACCTTTAGGCTAGGTCAGCCTTCTGCTATGCAGGCTGCAAAATGTCATAGCTATTCTGATATCAAATCTCAGAGTCAATTTTTTATTGGTTGTCAACAGGGAAAGTCTACCCAATTTAAAGTAAGCAGGAAAGTGCTCTCTCATCCTTTTGAGATCAGGCAGCGGTGTCCTCTTTTCTCTAAGGATGTTCCACTGCCTCCTCTCCCAGTGGAGCTGATCCATGCCTAAGTCTTCCACTCCTGTATGTGTCTGAAGCCAAACCATTAAAAGTATGCCATCTGGAAATACAGTTCACATCAGTCACGCCTATTTTCTCATTAGGAAGCCCTGGTACCCTTTTCAGTCCCTAAAAGTCCTGCATGCCCTATAACAATTGTTTCAGTCTTTAGGAAGCAACAGAGCAGGAAGAGAGGAAGAAGTGGACCCTGAGAAGTTTTCTTAGTCCTCACACCTTCATGAGGAGAAAAGAAAGGAGGCATTTTCAGGAGGCCAAGAGTGCTGGTGGGCTGGAAGGGATCCAAAGCCATTCATATCATTGAGGCAGAAAGTTTGGCATACTTGAGAGGAAGCCTTAAACAATGCAAGGCTTAGCAGCAGCTGGTGCTGGTAGTGAGAAGCTGTGCAGCACTGACACAGGGCAGAAGAAGCTGGGAGCAGCTTGGGGCGCAGGCAGGCAATCAGCAGAAGCTGCACCTGCCCCAAAAGGCCCATTTTTATACTGTCTGTAATGGCAGATACAAGTAATGGAAAACAACTGAAGAGGTGAATCTGCTGGATGCTAACTACCTAAAAATACAGCTCTGTGGTCATTCCGTGGCACTAATGCATAACGATAAAAGATTGCTGTGTGTTCATTACTTTGAATGAAGAAGTAAACAGAAAAAAAAAAATTAGAATGAAGATTCTCAACTGGAAAGTGTCAGGCTTTCCTGGCAATAACACGTGATGTAAAAATCATGTATGCACCATTTCTCTAGAGGACTATGTTAGCTTTATCCATACTATGCTTCAGAAACCAGGAGTATGACAGCAAAACATGGATAACAGGCACTAGTTAGACCTGCTTAGAAGAGGTGCAGGAGCAACAGATTCATCACTAGTGAGGGATCTGCAGTATCCCTGGAGCAGTGCGAGAATGACACTGGAGCCAAGTAAATTGTGAAACAATGCCAGTTTGTTGTCAATTGAGGATCAGCTGCAGACAATTTAAGAATCACTATTAACCCATCCGTTATTGCCATAAGCAGCAGGAGCTTTTAAAAGTTTTATGAAAATTCCCCCTGGCAACAACAGGACATGCCCTTAACAAAGCCAGCAAAATGCAGTAAAGACATCTCCCTCATAATTACTCCTAGGCTGGTAAAGCTGCAGGAGGAATTACTGAGCATTCAGGAGAAAGTCAAATAAGGAAATTTGGCATGAAAATGCCTAAGGAAAAAATACATAATAAAGCAAATTTTGGTTACATGTGTTTCAAGACAAAATCCAACATATACTTTATTTTTTAAAGATGTATGTACTATCAGAAGTATATCCATTTTTAGAGGTCTTGCCATGAATAAAACCCACATATTACGAACACTTTCCATAAGGAAACATTGAAAGCATGTTATCTATAAGGTGGCTGCAAAAATACAATCAATTATCTGGAAGTCACTAGCTCTCTTCTTTCAGCTGATAGATAGCCCAAGCTAGAGCTTACTACAAGCCTAAAGCTTTTGACATGAAATCTGTATTCCAGCATTTGGGAAAAAAAATAAAAGAAGCACTTGTAGAAACTGCTTTTTTAAGATGGTATTGTGTTACCTGGTTACAAAACCCCTTCAAAGTCAAGAAATGGTTTAGTCCCCCACATCATGATTAAACCACCTAGTGGAAATTGTATTTATTTTCCTTATAGGTACAGTTCTCCTTTCCCTCTCATTCTACGTGTTTGTCTTTATGTATGTTGTTACAGTAAGACATTTAATCAAGCCCTTTTGAAGTGGTAGAGTGGAAACAGCTGTTTCTGACAACGTGCCGATGACATGGGGCTTAAAGCTGTCATGAGCTCCAGATTGCAAGCAGCACTAATATGTGGTTGGGACAGTAGTGACTTGTAGGTCATGGCACCTCCGTGAGGAATGCTTCTAAGCCAATCAGCTCAAGGTGGTGGCTCAAAGTCTTAAGGCTCTGGTGGGCGCTGTTTCATTTAATACTCTTGAGGTTACACTTCAAAGTGCCGATTATTCTCAAGAGCCGTTGGCCATATGTGGGGGTTCTAGAGCAGCTTTTTAAAGATTGGCTGCTTCAAGTTCAGACTTAAAAAATTAGAAATGCAGTTCTATTACATAAATGATGTCTTAAAAGTTGAATAAAAGCTGAAGCTTAAGTCAACATCTCACATTCTTGTAAAGAATGCCAATTTAAAGAGAGTTTCTGGATGACTGATTTTTCCACAACAAAGTGAGCTTAAGCTCACATTTTAGAGTGCCTAACAACTTGTTTAAACAATTTCCTGGTTTGTGAACATTACAAGATGTAGGGCACCTAAAAACCATCTCTGAATACAGATTTTCCTCAGCAATACTCCCACTCAGAATAATTACTGCATAAATGTCTTGCTGTCCAAGAAACTTACACTTTCATTTAGTCATGCAACTGAATTTGTTAAAATTAGACTAATGTGATTAATATACATCCAAGCCAGCTAGAACAAACACATATGTGCTTCTCACTGATGAGGCTCTAAAAAGATTTTATTTTGATGATAGTAATGATGTGGGAATGCATTTTTTGGAAAGTACTTTAAAAGATCCGGGGGCTAGCGAAGCCATCTCTGTAGGTTACCTATAGAGTTCAAGGAGGAAAACAGAGTCCTGTAAGAAATGATTCATAGCAAATACAAACAGATTCCTTCTCTGAACTGCTTCCTGTATTCTTCTCTCTCCCTTGGCTCTCCAGGGGAAAGTCAACTCTGTGAAGCCTATTTGGAAATAAATAGACATAATCTTGAGAATGCTCATCTCTTCAGTGAAGTTTAAGACAAATGATTCCCATCTCCACAGCAACACTATATTCTACAGAAAATACTGCTCTTCTGAAATTTGACTGCAAATTACTTTCATAGAGAGAAAATAGACACCTACTGCAAATGGGGCAAATCATGAACATTATTAAGAGAACAGGTAGGTCTAAATTTGGAATCATAATACTAGCAGATTTGTTTTTTCTTTGCACCCAAAGTGCATTTCAGCTTGGTTTTAATTATTTTACACTGTGCAGAATGAAGGCATATCCAAAAGCAAACACGTTCAAGACGTGGATATACATTTTAACACACCTGTGCTGTACTCAGTTGTTTCTTTAATGGGTATGATTTTTTTCTGCAAATACTTTATTCATTGTAATAAAGCTTTTAATGGAGAAAATAAAAGATATTTTCAGCATTTTCAGTCCTCTCAGACTTAGTTTCATTTTGAATGAATCACCCCCAATACTACAAAACTAACATTTTCTTTGTTTGCTTTCTTTAAAACAATTACTTGCATGTTTCAGAGAAGTTACATTTCTCTTGTAACTGAATACTGTTTCTCTGGGGATGTTTTTAGCCTCCTTAGTCACAACTTCTATAAAAATCCATTAGCTGAATAAGAAAGTGACTCAGACATCACAGCATATTGGTTACTCACTGTTGTGCCCCAGCCTTGATACACTGAAATAAAAGAAGGCTTGCTTAGGAGGCAAATGCAAGAGTGAAGACTGCTGTCTGGAAAAAACACTGAAATAACCAATTAAGTAGCTCTAAAAGTCATAACTCAGATGGCCATTTAAACTGGACTTGTGTGTGGAAAAGCGTCTGGATCCAAAGGGCTTATGTGTTAGGGAGCAGCCAAGAAAGTATTGTGTACGAAGTATTGCTTCATTCCAAAAGCAACAGGAATGGTTGAGAAATCAAAGAAAGGGATACTAAAGGAAAACAAAGTGAGAATGCTGAGAACAAAATTGTGTCATGAAAGCTCAATGAGCATACACATTCTCAAATGATCAGTACAAGACTGAGTTTGTAGTATTCTCTCAGCAATAAGTGTATTTCTTATTGCTGCTAAGGATGGTGTTTTATAGTAGCGATATTAGAGATACACAATATGTAATATTTGTAAATAAATGGATGCAAGAGAGTGGAAAGATGAGTTTTGTTTCATGTTGCACTGGCTGAAAATCTCTCAGAAGCCAGGATGACGAGTCTAATGCTAAAAAATGACTGATAATTTAGTTATCTTGGTACAGTGACTAAGAAAGGAGTTGGTAACAGAGAAATGATCTTCAACTTGGGATCTGGAGGAGTGATTGGGGAACCACAGAAGAAAAAAAAAATCATGCTGAAAAAAGAAAAGCAGATAGTCAGTTTACTTGGGATCCTCACCCATAATTCACTAATGTCAACAGGTACCATCTCAAGAAACAGAAGGAGGGAAGGTTCTTTTTAAACTTACACCTTTAGCACTTAATTGTTCTAGAAACAAGGCTGATCCACTGCACAGAATGAGACTTTAGCACTGCCACAGTGTTCACACTGAGGAATTTGGGAACAGACCTCTTGCAACTTACATTAACCAGGTGCACAAAAATACACATATAGGTATGTGTATATATATAGAACCGTATGTATGCACGCATCTGTACACTACATCATATCCATACATCTAGTAATTCGAATTGTCTACAAAGAAATGTTTCTAGATCATTAGTGATGGACACACGAAAAAAAAGAGAAAATCCTCCAACACTATATTTTGCTTAAGGACATTTCCTTAGCATCTTGACTAGCATAATTTTGCTGATCCTTCTTATTCATAGGACAGTGAGAGGATACACAGGCTATACCCAAAATACCAAATTGAACTGGGCATATTCAAGCTGTGAAGATGGTCCCTACACAGGTCTAGACTGGGCCACTGCAGTCTCTCACAGTACCTGGGCACACTTTAAGAAGCTGGTTGGATCAACACTAACAAATAGCCCTGGACACTTTTAATTTGCCAGTACAGATGTAGCTATTAAGTACACAGAATTTTACTGATTTGCATTCCATACTCCTTTGGAAAGATTTGGACCTTCTGCCTTACCATGTCTGCATTATATTACGTACTATCTAGAAAACCTCCTCAAGTGGCTTCTTTTCCTCCCACTCTGAAACTATTATAGAAAATTTGAGAGTTAATAATAAGAAAAAACATATGTATGACTACTACTGTTTTTATTTTCATTCTTGAGAGATTTCTCTTGAACATTCATCAGACAGTTGATGCTGGCAGTGAAAATAGATACAACTTGCCCACTGTGCACCATTAGAATATTTTTTAAAAGTAATGAACCATACGCATCCTATGCTTAGCTAGAAAGATAAACTTTATCATCTTGGACATAAAAGTGAAATTATCTCTGAAAGAAAGCTGAACTGCAGTACCTATTAGATTTTAACTTAAACAAACCAAAGTTAGAAGAAAGTTGCTATAATAAACTTTTCTGATATCCTGCAAAAAGGATACTTTGGTCTTAACATGTAAAGCTTGTCAGCAATACCTAGAAATACCCAACTTTTACAGTAGCACTGCCATGAGCTAGAAGCCCTCAGTTACTTTCAAAGCTCTCTGAGAAACTTCATGCATACAATCACATTCATATATGAGGCAAGAAAATATTTCCATGTGTTTTTATATGAATAACTTATTTGGAGGTTTTTGGATTATATTTTCTTAGCTTGTTTTGAGTCTTAGCTGGTGTTGCTTTTGATTCTTAGGTCTGAAAACTCATTTTAAGCTTGTTTTATTTTTTTCTTTCTATCTTTCTTTTTTTTTTTACTGAAATTGCTAACTTGTATCCTCAAATTTGGCACTATAGACTTCTGTGACAAGAATGTGTTCCACATTTGATTTATTGCATAGACAAAGTATTAGGTATTTAAAAAAAATTCTGCTCCATTTATATTCATCATTCTTTTTCCCAAAATGTGAAGGTAATTGAGAAGAAATATTACACTGACTAAAAAATGGTAAAAAGAAAATATTTTAATTTAGTTCCTGATGTAATAAAATGGGAAATGAGCTCTTCTTTTTAAAAAGAGTCTGTCACATACTCCTACATATTTCTGCTTCAAGGAATAAGCATTTATTTGCCAATATAAGACAATCTCAGAGGTAAATACCTCTGAGGTAAAATAATCAGTTTGCTGAACAACAATATTTGCCAGAAGCTCATGACAGAGGAAGAGGCATAAATGTATTATTTAAAATGCTTTCAACAGTGGATCACAGAATAGCCTTTCATTCTGTTTTACTAGTGAAGAATAGATGGAATTAAGAGAGCTTTCCAAACTTAACACATTTAAAGGTAGATAAATAAATCTAAATCTAGAATTGTTTTCCAAGTGTGTTAGCCAAGTAAGACTTGTTACTAGAACACTTCACTGAGGTAACTTGAAAGTAGTGATTGGTTTGACAAATGAACAGCTTTATCTGACTATCCTATAATTGACCATTAAAAGAACATACATAATGTAGGCTGAGAGATTAAGTGCTGCATCAAGAAGTTTCTCTTCAACACAAAGGGTTCAGCACTGTAGCACGTTCATCAACTTAAATGACAGGTATCATTAAGAAGGTACTTACATTAGGTCTTAGTCCTGCTGCCATTTCATAATACTTCTCTGCTTCTTCATTGAGACTGGCTTGTCTATCAGGACAGAAAAAAACAATATAGATACACCTCATTTTCCTGGGGTTAAAAAAGAAACCATACTTAAAGAAGCATAGCTAAAAGCAAAATACTGCAACTACTCCTCACTGTTTAAGCTTATTACCCTAACAAATGCACAAAATACATCAATCTAAAAGATTTTTTTTATAGTTCATAATGTCTATTATCACAAATCTTCTTTGCCTGCCTTATTTTCATTTTTATTCTGACATTATGTTAGTGCACACTGGAGAGAAATGTCAAACAGTCATGTGAGGCAAAAACAGAGACATACCAGTCTTCACCAGAGGAAAATCTGGCTTGTTTTTTGTAATCAGCCATACCTTAACAGTAAATTATGAAGCTGTACGTCTTACAATAATGCAGTTCCTTTCTTTGTGCCTCCCTGAGAACACTACCATTCCAGAAAAAAAAAAAAAAATCAGA
>VZZY01015141.1:1381-18567 GCA_013400335.1 Eurystomus gularis | reverse complement strand
GTGGCCAAGAAGGCCAAGGGTGTTTTGCAGTCCATTAAGAAGAGTGTGACCAGCAGGTTGAGGGAGGTTCTCCCACTCTGCCTTGGTGAAGCCACATCTGGAGTACGGTGTCCAGTTCTGGGCTCCCCAGTTCAAGAGTGACAGGGAACTACTGAAGAGAGTCCAACAGAGGGCTACAAGGATAATTAAGGGACTGGAACATCTCTCATGAGGAACGGCTGAGAGCCCTGAGTTTGTTTAGCCTGGAGAAGGCTGAGAGGGGATTTGGTCAATGTTTATAAATATTTGTAGGGTGGGTGTCAGGAAGATGGGACCAGTCTCTTTTCAGTGATGTCCAGTGACAGTACAAGGGACAACAGGCACAAACTGGAACGCAGGAAGTTCCACCTCAACACAAGGAGAAACTGGGTGACAAAGCCCTAGAACAGGCTGCCCTGAGAGGTTGTGGAGTCTCCTTCTCTGGAGATATTCAACAGCTGCCTGGACACGTTCCTGTGTAACCTGCCCTGGGTGAACCTGCTTTGGCAAGGGGGTTGGACTAGATGACCTCCAGAGGTCCCTTCCAACCTCTACTATTCTGTGATTCTGTGACCCATCTAGTGGATGTTGTCTACCTGGACTTTAGTGAAGCTCTTGACACTGTTACCCACACCATTCTCCTGGAGAAACTTGTTGCTCATGGCTTGGATGGGCATATGCTTTGCTGGATAAAAAAAATGGCTGGATGGTCAGGCCCAGAAAGTTGCGGTGAATGGAGTTGAGTGGCTAGACACGAGTGGTGTTCCCCAGGCCCCAGTACTGGTCAATGGTCTGGATAAGGGGATTGAGGGCACCCTCAGTAAGGTTACAGACAACACCAAGTAGGGCAGCTGTGTTGGTCTGCTTGAAGGTAGGGAGGCTCTACAAAGGGATCTGGACAGGCTGGATTGATGGGCTGAGGGCAATGGTACAAGGTTCAACAAGGTCAAGTGCTGGCTCACAACAACCCCATGCAACGCTTGAGGAAGAGTGGCCAGAAAGCTGCCCGACAGAAAAGGGCCTGGGGTTGTTGGTCAACAGCCTGCTGAATATGAGCCAGCAGTATGTCCAGGTGGCCAAGAAGGCCAACAGCATCCTGGCTTGTATCAGAATTCGTGTGGCCAGCAAGACTAGGGAAGTGATAATACCTCCATATTCGACAAAGGTGAGGCTGCAACTTGAATACTGTGTTCAGTTTTGGGCCCCTCACTACAAGAAGGACATTGATGTATTGGAATGTGTCCAAAGAAGGGCAACGAAGCTGGTGAAGGGTCTAGTGCACAAGTCTTATGAGGAGCAGCTGAGGGAACTGGGGTTGTTTAGCCTAGAGAAAAGGAGGCTGAGGGGAGGCCTCATTGCTCTCTACGACTACCTAAAAGGAAGTTGTAGCAAGGCAGGGGGTCAGTTTTTTCTCTGAAGTAACAAGTGATAGGACAAGAGGAAATGGCTGCAAGTTGTGCTGGGTGAGGTTTAGGTTGATCATTAGGAAAAAATTATTCACAGCAAGGATTGTAAAGTACTGGAACAGGCTGCCCAGGGGAGTGGTGGATGCACCATCCCTGGGGGTATTTAAAAGCCATGTAGACATGGCGCCTAGGGACAAAGGTTAGTGGTGACCTGGAAATGCTGGGTTAGCAGTTGGACTTGATGATCTTAAAGGTCTCTTCCAGCTGGAACAATTCTATGTTTCTAACCCAGAAGAGAACACAGGTTCCAAGAGAATATGAGCACTGGACTCCTTGAATCAAGGAGTGTTCCAATGATGTAGCTGTAACCTTAGTTTTAAAAAAGAAGGCAATACTTAGCAGTATGATGGTTTGACATTTTATCTCACTAACAAGTTTCTTTTCTCAAGGCAGGTATGCACCCTGTAAAAAAAAAAAAAAAATCAATTTTTCAGTGATTTTAATTTTTAGATAAAATCATTATGGAATTAATTATCTGAAAGCCTTAGAATTAAACAATCATCACTGCAGAACAGGAACTATACTCAGTATAATTTTATGATACTTATTTGAGTCTCATAGAACTATACTTCTCTACCGTAGGCATCCACTACTGGCAATTCAGTCTTGATACTGTAGTGCAATCTTTTTTTATATGTGGCTGTTATTGTCCTAATTATATAGAGAAAAATACGGAACAAATAAGATCAAAGAACTTATGAGAAGTCATAAAAAGAGAGCTTAGTTGGAAAAATAACTTCTTGGGTTCTTAATGCCGTGATACTCATAGAACCCTACTTTGGACAAATCTATGGAAGTAGTATTCTCCCATTTTAAAATCAGTATGAATGTTGTGGTTTAGGCCCAGCCAGCAACAGAGCACCATGTAGCTGCTTGCATATTTTTTGCCCCCCCCCCATACACACACTCCCCACCTGGTGGGATGGGAAGAAGAATTGTGAAAAAAGGCAAAACCATGGATCGAGATAAGGATAATTCAACAGAACAACACAAATACAGAAGAAACACAGGAATAACAATAATACTTACGAAATAATATATAAAGTGAGAGATATAAAATGCAGCACTCACCACCTGGATCGTTTGGACCTGAGCTGGGCTCAAAATCCATGTGCTTGCCCCTGGCCAGCACTCCCCTTATACAATTGGTATGATGTCAGTATGGTATTGAATCTCCTATTGGCTCATTTGGTTGCCTATTCTGGCCGTGGCCCCTCCCAGCTGCTTGTGAAAATTAAACCTATCCTAGCCAAACCCAGGACAAGAAATGATCAAACAGCATATTATAGTTCCTTTTCTTTAGTTCTTAAATATTTCTGTAGTTACTGTGATGACAAGCATTACTAGATTATTATATGTTAATGAAAATGATTGGACTTTATGGCAGCCGAAAGGATACAAGATTTTGTGAAGGTTAAACATTTTGAGTGGGTCAGTTCCGTAGTTCATGCTATTTGAGCTACTTTCCTCTTAAAGCATTAATTTTATGAGATTGTTCATTTTTATTTGTTTGATCATGATGTGTGATTTATCATCTGTTGTTCCGGAAAGTGAAATCCAGCAGGCAAGGTTACCGTTCAAGTCAATTGCCCTTTGACCTTCACCTTTCCTTTCTGCTATGATGTACTGCACATGTTTATTTTTCTTTTGTCAAATATGTGCATTTGGGTGAAAAATGGGGAGTTTTTTTCTTCTGCATCTGTTAACATTTTACCCACAGAAGAGATACATTTCTTGCTTCAAATATGAAATGTAGTTTCAAGGTTACAATACGTGGGTTTCTCCTTTGTCTTTCAGTGTCGTTTTGTGAAAAACACTGTGAATTACACTGGTTTATATCACCTTTTTCCTCAGAGACATTTACAAAAAAGAAAAGCAAGAAGAATGAAGAAGAATCTCCATGTGGATGACCTTGCACATTTTATAAATAACTGCCCCTCTGGGGCCTGTAGAGTTCAGAGGCATAAAAATGGACAGATTTCAAACTGTAGGTATTCTAAAGAGCTTGAAGTTAAAAAAAAGAATAAAAAAGACGACAACTCTCATCTAGTATGGGCATTCAACTGTGAAATAATTACTCCACTGACCTCATTTTACCATTGACATCCATAGGAGTAGAGATTAATCAAGGTTGAGTGCTTCTGAAAATCTCACCTTTAGTGTCAGCAAGAAAACCTGCCCATTCCAGATTCCTACTTTACCTGATACTTTCAGGAACTACCATGAAGAACTATGATAGCCCCTCCAAGGCTGGAGATGCCAGAAAGGGAGGACAGAAGAGAAAGGATAAGGAGACCTAAGAAATCTTTCCCTCCCTGCACCTACTTAAAAAGTTCTTCAGTCAAAATATACCATTCTGCTTGTAAAAGTTAATCAGGGCATTGACTTTATGCCTGAAAATTATTTATGATTATTAATTCTATTTCAAACTGGTTATTATATGTAAATTGAAGCATCACACTCTAAGAAAGTGGTGATGGATTTTGCTGACAGAAGTACAATGACTAAATGAATGTATCTTTTTATTACCATTTGAATAATATATTGAGCAAAACTTCTGAATTCATAGTGGATGTGTCAGAGGCTTTATATAGCAAAAGCTGTCACCCTGAAGATAAAGGGCAAGACTGTCACTAGCCAAATGAAAATGTGGCTCTACCTTGTACACATGTGAACAAGACCTTTGCTGAGAATAGTTATAAAACTACTAACAGGATTTCGAAAAAGGAGGTGGCAAAAGCCACCTTTTCCCCACCGAGTGGAAAGCAGCAGTTGAGTAAATAGAATATGCTGATGTTTAAAAAATTCCACACACTTAACATGTTTTGTATTTTCCTCATGAAGAATTTCAGCTACAAGTAAAAGACATTTTGTGTGCACACGGGATTTTTCTACTGCATAACGGAGAAGTAATATTCTTATGAATCATGGCTGGGTATAAGAGTGAGAGCTGAGGATGTGCAACTCCTACTGAAGCAATGGAAGTCAACGATAACATGAATTGGATCCATGGAGGTAGACTTCACACATGCTAGACATAAGGCCAATGATATGTTAAAGCCGTATTATCTATAGATGCTTCTAGAAGTTAATTTTCTTTCTTAAAGATATCATACATTAAGACATCATCTTTGATGGGTCTTCCATGTGTTGTCACAAGAAAAATAATGAGGGTAATATAAGAACAGAATTAGAAGAACTTTGTAGGGATTTGTGCTGGTTTTGGGTGGGACAGAACTAGTTTTCTTCATAGTAGCTGATACGATGCTGTGTTCTGGATTTGTGCTGAAAACAGCTTGGATAATACAGGGATGTTTTCGTTACTGCTGAGCAGTGCTTACACAGCTTCAAGGTCTTTTCTGCTTTTCACACTGCCCTGCCAGTGAGTAGACTGAGAGTGCACAAGAAGTTAGAAGGGGCACAGCTGGGACAGCTGACCCCAACTGACCACAGGCATACTCCAGACTATATGACATCTATATGTGACTAATATAAAGCTGGGGGAAGAAGAAGCAAGGGAGGACCTTTGGAGTTACAGTGTTTTATCTTCCCAAGTAATCATTATGCATGATGGAGCTCTGCTCTCCTGGAGATGGCTGAACACCTGCCTGCCTTCGACAGGTAATGAATGAATTCCTTATTTTGCTGTGCTTGTATTCATGGCTTTTACTTTACGTATTAAACTGGTTTTATTTAAACTCATGAGTTTTCTCACTTTTAATCCTTCCAGTTCTCTCCCCCATTCCACTAGGTGGGAGTGAGCAAATGACTGGGTGATGCTTAGTTGCTGGCTAGGGTGAAACCATGACAGAATTTTAGTTTTATTTTAGTTTTATTTTCATTACAACACAGTATTCCATAGGGTGGAATATTCTGGCCCTTGTTTTCGCTTTGTTTGTTTCATTTTTGTTTGTTTGGGGTTTGTTGTTGTTGTTGTTTGTTTGCCTTTTTTTGTGTGTACATCGTCATAGGACAGGAATTCCAGTGCAAAGCATTGTTATACCACATTACTTACATGTACTGAAGCAGAAATAATGTCTTAATTAGATATTTTAATATTTTTCAATAGCTAATAAAAAATAATCTTTATAACAAATATTTTTCATATTCCAGCTACTAATATTTTATACAAATAAAACCAAGTACATTGAGGAACAGTTGGAACTGTATTCTCTTATTATACTAACAGAGAGTCAAAACTTAGGAAATATAATGCTTAAACAAAAAAATATGCATTTTTACTAGGATTTAAACCTTGATTTTCAAATTAATCTATATTAAAATAATCTGGATGTTTCATTCTTTTAGGGATCTAAGGAAAATATCTTACTTATTGAGTCACATTTCTGATCTTGTGTAAGTCTGTCTCAAAGGTTAGTTTTGTGTTCATTCCTCCTTCCCTTGGTCGGAATGAGCATTTAGTGATATGAAATATAGTACTGCAGAAACTCAAAATATGACACAAATGCAGGGGGTGACATTGATAAATGGACTCATTTTTATATACTGTACTGCAGGGCTAGCTAGCACTACTTAGTGTGCTTTGTGATAGACCTGTTCTCTGTATTGGTTTCTCTCTCGAACTTTCATAAAATATTTGTGCTGCACAAACTTGTATGAATTAATTGCCATTGTTTTCCTGTTTTCATTTATTCACCCAATGGTTTGAAAATGTTCAAAGATATTGTGATACCTGTTTTCAAAGAGTGCCAACACTTCTAAATGCCATTTTACAAGGCATACATTTGGGTCTCAGACAAGAACATATAGTAGTTTTTAATGTACAATTAGGAGACCTTTCTTTTTCTTTCTTTCTTTTTTTTTTTTTTTAAATTCACAGACACGGGTTCTATCCTTTACTTTCTACAGCCTGTGTAGACTGTCCCAATTATATTCCCTCAGCCATGCTATTTTCTTCTGCAGACATCACTTCAATCTTATCTTTTGTGGAGGTCACTGACAGTGGCAGCTTATCATTTCTGGCATGAATTCATTCGTTCATGTGTCTAATAGAGTGCTCGTCTTCTGCAAATTTCAGTGGAGTGTCTTCTATACCCTGAGATCTCAGAAATGACAATTCTGGTTATGAACTGTTGGTTTGGTTTGAAAGCACTAGGTTTTTTCAGTTTTGATTGGTATTTCAGCATGATTCTGTCTGAATACACTATCAATGAACCAGTAAATTGTATTTCTGCAGCACCCAAAGCAGATAGAAAGATAGTCTCCACGGTGGACAGATGTGATATTTTTTTTCAGATCTAGCAAATAGTAGGGTGTGTTTGAGTGAGGAAAAATAAATTCTAACCATAAGACCACAAACTACTCCTACTTCAGATCTCTGCATCCTGTTTGGTATATTGTAGAGGTGATGTTTATGTGTGACTACAGTGGTACTTTGCATATGGACAGATACACAAAAACACACAGAATCACAGAATTGTCTAGATTGGTGAAGACCTTTAAGATTATTGAGTCCAATCATTTACCTAACAGTAACAAGTCCTCGACTAAACCATATCCCTAAGCACTATGTCTGTATGTCTTTAAAATACCTCCAGGGATGAGAACTCCATCACTGCCCTGGGCAACCCATTCTAATGCCTGATAACTCTTTTAGTAAAGAAATTCTTCCTAATATCCAATCTAAACTTCCCTTGGTGCAACTTGTGGCCATTTCCTCTTGTCCTGTCACTTGTTACTTGGTTGAACATACTGACTACAACCTCCTTTTTGATAGTTGAAGAGAGTAATAAGGTCTCGCCTCAGTCTCCTTTTCTCAAGGTTAAACAACCCCAGGTCTCTCAGCCACCCCTCATACAACTTGTGCTCTAGACCCTTCACCAGTTTTGTTGCCCTTTGTTGCAGACACTCCAGCACCTCAATATTCTTCTTATGGTGAGGGGCCCAAAACTGAACAGAGTACTCAACATGCAGCCTCACCAGTGCCGAGTACAGGTGTAAATACACTTCCCTGGTCCTGTTAGCCACACTATTCCTGATACAGGTCAAATTGCTATTGGTCTTCTTGGCCACCTGGGCACACTGCTAGCTTATGTTTATTCAGCTGTCGATCTACACACCCAGGTCCCTTTCCAACGAGCAGCTTTCCAGCTACTCCTCCCCAAGCCTGTAGCGTTGCAGTGGGTTGTTGTGGCCCAAGTGCAAGACCAGGCACTTGGTCTCGTTGAAGCCTATACGATTGGCCTCAGCCCATCAATCCAGCTTGTCCAGGTCCCTCTGAAGAGCCTTTCTACCCTCAAGCAGATCAATGTACCCACCTAACTTGGTGTCATCTGCAAACATACTGAGAGCGCTCTCAATCTCCTCATCAAGATCTTTGATAAAGATATTAAACAGGAGTGGCCCCAGCACAGATCCCTGGGGAGCATCACTTATGACTGGTTGCCAACTGGATTTAACTCAATTCACCACCACTTTCTGGGCCCAGCCACCCAACCAGTGTTTAATTCAGCAGAGCGTATTCCCATCCAGGCCTAGTGTAGCCATTTTCTCCAGGAGAATGCTATGGGGAACAGTATCAAAAGCTTTACTAAAGTCAGGGTAAACAACATCCACAGCCTTTCCCTCATTCACCAAGCAGGTCACCTTGTCATAAATGGAGATGAGGTTTGTTAAGCAGGACCTGCCTTTCATGAACCCATGCTGATTGGGTCTGATCACCTGGTTGTCCTGTAAATGCCGTGTAATGGCACTCAAGGTGATCTGCTACATGACCCTCCCTGGCACCTAGGTTAGACTGGCAGGTCTGTAGTTCCCTGGATCATCCTCCTGGCCCTTCTTGTAGATGGGTGTCACATATGCTAATCTCCAGCCCATTGGGACCTCCCCAGTTAGACAGGACTGCTGATAAACCATTAAGAGTGTCTTCACACTCACACTAATACATCTTACCTGTCTCCTACGCACATACATTTATGTGTATGTGTATCTAAACATATAAAACTTACACAATGTATTTCTGGCACAGTAGTTGTGCTGATAAAAAACCCCCACCAAATAGCCAATTATCATTCTGAATATAATGGGAACTAGAAGCAATCACCCAAGATAGAAGCAATATATCTATGAGCTAATTGATGATATGTTGTGAAGGCAGCAATTCTGGCATTTGCTGATATCTAATTTACTGACAGTATTGTGCTTCTGTTAAAAGCAATGCCTCTTGAGCAAGCTTTCCCCATGATCCTCAAAGATAAGGAAGATGCTAATTTGTGGAATAACATACCGCATTTCAGCTGATCACTGATATTTTGGTCTCTTTATGATGGTATGGCTTCCTAGTTCCTACTGAGTTCAAAACCCAGGGGAACCTCAGATCTATCGGCTTCCATAGAAACAAGGTGTGAAGCTTTACTCCATTTAACATTGGTTTCTCTTGTTCAGTGAAATCTATGCTCGAAGGATTCCCATACAGGGAAGATACACCTGCTCAGTTGTTGCTTCTCCTTGGTCACCTGTTCCTGCAGAGGCAGCAGGTCCCCTTTCATGTGAAGTTCCTATAGGCACTGTCGAATACATTGGCTTACACACTGTCTTTGCTGCAGAACTACTACACTAGTCAGCTAATGATTCACATAGTTGAAATTCTGGTACAGTTCCCAGATTATTTTACTGAGTAAGATGGTTTTGCTCTATTTTTCTTAGCTGACAGTGTTTTCCTAGGTTTCTTTTCAGAACTTCTTGTTATTACACAACTTTTTTTTTTTGTTATTATTGAAGTTTAATATAAGCTTTCTGCAGTTCTCAGCTCCATTTACTTCTAGTGCTGTTGCCTATAGGATAAATAGTTGTCAGAATCTATAGGATCAGTATCACACCACAAGGCTGACCTCTATTACAAGTTTACTACCTCTAATTCGACAAGAATCACTGCTGCTGAAGAAGAAGTAAAATCAACATGTTTCTGGAGACTATTTCTACCAGGTGTAGGTAGCAAGGTTTTGTCAGCTGGAGGACTGCAGGCCTCTATGACAAGAGGCCAGAGGCTAGCCAAAGCTGTCCCAAGCATGGTGGCATCTCTTGGATAACATATTTAAGAAATGGTAAAAACTGATGTATGGCAGTTGTGAGGGAGAGGAATAAGAAAAAGAATAGTGTGAGAAAAATCCTGGGGCAGAAACAAAGGAAGGGGAGAAAATGCTTTAGGCACTAAATCAGAGGTTCCCCTGCAGCTTGTGGCGGATTCAATTTTGGAACAGGTGGATACAGCTTGAGGGGAGCTGTTGCTCTTGGCAAGCTCACACATGAGCAGGTTTTCTGGTAGGAACTGTGGCCTGTCTGAAGGACCTATGCAGGAGCAGGGGAAACCACAACCCTCATTCCCCACCCACCCTGTTCTGCTCAGGTGCAGGGTGAGAAGGTAGAAGAGCTGGGAATGAAGGAGTGAAGTTGGGCCTGGGAAGAAGGAAGAAAAGTGGTTTCGTTTTTGTTTATTACCATCCTGCTCAATTTTTTAGTCGGCAATAAATTAATCTTCACTATTAATCTTCACTAAGTCAAGTCTGTTTTGCCTGTGACAATAATTGATAACTGATCTCCCTGTCTTTACCTTGACTCCTGTCCTGTTGTGGAGGGTGAGTGAAAGAGCAGGTGGGCGGGGGTCTGGCAGCCAGCCAAGGTCAACCCACCAAACTACAAATAGACAAAAGAAATGATGTCTGGGTTGTATCAAAGACAACAAAGTGAGTAGTAGAAACAGTAACAAATTCAAGTCCTTGTTTTCTGAACGTGGAACTTTTAAACATTAGAGATAAAGTCAGTTCAAGAAGATTCGACCTTAAATTTTATTTTATTTTTACTAAAAATGTGTGGTTTACTAACTTTTTTTTCCTTTTTAGTTTAAAAGAATTGTTTGGAATATAGTTTCTATAGTTAATATTTCTAGTGTTTTCATTTGACTGTCATTGAAATCTAATAAATTTTGGTGAAAAAAAATGCTACCCACAAAAATAAATATCAATAGTTCATTTCTTCTTCTTTCTGAATTTACGAATTCAGTCTGATGCAACTCTGCTAATATGTAGAATTAATACAGATTTATACTCTGTTTAAGAAGGGAAAGACACATTGTAATCTGTTGACTGAAATTTTTCATGTGTATCAATATATGAACTTAAAAAAGCTTTCAGTGTAATTAGTCATTCAGATAAGGGCAAAAGAATGCAACAAAATCTGGGAGTCTTTTGAACAAACAAACAAAAAAATACTTGCACTTCATTGGACAAAGAAAATGGGGAAAATGTGAACCACAAATAATGCCTTGCACATGTTCTTCACTGATACTTTCTACCTACATTATTGCTGATTTTACACCAATTTCTTTGAGTTTATAAGCCAAGAAGTGTCAATATTACAGCCCCTAGTACAAATTCTTTATTTACTTCTTCATTTTCACATGTAGTCTATCCTATATTCTCCCAGGTAAGCATAATAGTATGTAGAGTACTTTATGCATAAGATGAATGTTTCCAAAAGGTGTGGGAAGTAGAAACTGAAATATTGAGGTTTTGTACTGGTATCACCTAAATTTGTACTTTTCAATACTACCATTTTTTTTGTCTTCTTTGTTTTTGTTTTTCTTTTTCTGTGAAAACATTACATCCCTTCAGGTGTGCTCCTAACTGAAGTGTCCTTTAAACTCTATCATACATTAGAAATTAAAATACATAAACCTAAGGAAACTCATTTTCTCTGCTAAGTGCCTTTGCATTGATTATTCTTTTATGCAACATGTAATTTGTTTTTAATAAATTTAAAATAATTAATATCTTATTGACCATATATTCATTGACAGTGATAGATATTTCTCAAATCTATTATTGAATAATTAAGTTCTCTGATTGCTTTATCATATAATTTTTTGTTAAAGTTATTGAATAATAGCAAAATATATTTTTTTTACTGTGCTGAATGTATTGTCAATATATTTTTTGTGTGCTGTTCAATGTACCTGAAATTCTGCTATACAGATATTTAGTGTGGATTGTACATTTTTATTCCCAAAATTATCACACTTTTGAAAGTGTCTTGGTGTTTTAACATTTTATATTTTTCTGGACAACAGCTTTGTCCAAGTTCAGATTTTACAGGAAAAGCTGTTGAAGAATAAAAAAGTAAACATCTTGTTTTCACTTAACAGGTCTGTCTTTTCTGTAAGAAGAACCACAGTTCCATTAACTGCCTAAATTGCTTTCACAGTGTATATTGAAGATCAGAAAGGTTTTGTCTCTTTTTGTTTGGCTCATTTGAAAGTCCTGCCATTTCTTTAAAATTTCCTTTTCTATTCAGTTTTATAGCTCTGCTGTTTTGAGTCTTCCTCATGGACCCTTCATGCAATTTACATTCAAGAGTCACTAGATAAAATTCACAAAGTATACTGGAAGAAGAATGCAGAACTTCTCTCTGTCACCTGTAGCCCAGATCTTTACTTTGTGGTCAACTGGTGTTATTCTTTTGGCAATCTAGCTCTTGTATTATTGATTGAGCTGAAACCCAGTTTGAAGAACAGGATACATACACCTAACTTCATTGCTCCTTTTTCCTGAGTTTGTGGCAGTTACACCAATATTGATCAAAACACACTGAAAGATGATCTGTAAAACAAACGAAGAATTCTTTTTGCCTTGAAATATGCAGAAGATCCTAGTAACAAAAGTGCAAAAAGTAAATGGAAATTTTTTTCACAATTTTGCTTAAATCTTTTTCTTTTTTTTCTTTTTTTCCTGAAGGATTAAGCACTCATTGGATAATTTTTTAACTCTTGAGAAACATATGCATAGAGAGCATTCAGGTAGGTAGCCAATATGCACTTAGGTTTGCATCCTGAATCTGAGGTAGTATTTCCTCAAAAGCCACTCTCATAACCAGTCTACCATACAGATCAGATTTTTTTTTGTTTTAAGAGTGGTCAAGCAATTATTTTCAAGTGATGACTTTACAATCTGGATCTAAACCATAGAACTTCCTATAACATAGTTTTATGCCTAAAGTCTGCAGAATTGGACATATAAACAGGTCACATTTGGTATTTCTTATAGTTTACATAGCTCCCTTCTCAATTTATAAAGATTTCAATCACCTTCAGAAACCTTTTAATTTTTTCCTTCATTATACAAGGCTTCATCTCCTAAATTGCCTCAAATCATTCTGTGGGATCTACTTTACAGTACGCCTAAGAGGAGCATCTGGTCTCTCTCTTAGTTTCATCTGTCTGCCTGCATCTTGCTGTTCCCCCAAGCACAGTTTTTTATTAAGTCGTCTCAGCTTTTCTTCTGCCTTCACCTCCTGAAGTCCCCAAAGAGTGAGTGACCTAAGAAAATCAAGAGTTAGTTTACCCATTCCTCTGGCCTTGTGCCTATGATTCTGATGATTTCTAGTGCCATTCATAGATTATTTGGACTACTGCTACTACACATGTAAGTCTTGCTTCACATTTGGAGTCTTTTTTTTTTTTTTAAGCCAAACTATCCTCCTGTCTTATAAATTTGCATAAGAGATTAGATTTTTAAACACAATCCCACTTCACAAAGAGAGGAATATCTAAGATTAAATGAGGTGGGAAAGGATGGTTCAACAACTGCCGATCAAGTAAGTGTAGTACTTCACAAATCCTGTCCTATGCTTCTTATTCAGGGCAGAATGTTCATTCAGGTTTATCATGAAACAGAAGTTCTTGTTGTCAAGCAGGCTAATTTCTGGGGAAAAATTCATGGTACATCCAACCTCTATAAAGTTTAAGCATCAAATTCTACAGATTGATAAGAATACCTAATCACAATTACTGTCTGATCTCTCAGCTTGCTTGTGCTGGAACAAAAAGTCCCTCAGTTTTTGTAAGGAACATATAGTCTCTTTTACTGTGATTTTAAGAACTAAGTACCTAAAACCAGAATTATGGCATATGACTTGAGCCATGTAAAGTATGAAATTTTGGACCTGTGTCACTTTAAACCTGCAGGGAAAACCTCCTTAAAAAATTCTGCATCTTGACTCTGGGCCACTGTGAAGCTAGGAATTCAAGTCAGTTGATCAAAGAGAGAAAGAACAATGAGGAGCTTAACACTGACATGGGCATTGACAGTGGGAGCCAAAAACCCAAAGTGCAATGCTGGTACCAGCTTTTGAGACATGCAGTTCTGTGCTGATAAACAGCACAAACCAGTGTAAAATGAAGGGCTAAAATAATTTTCACACTTGCAGCCATTAAGGAATAATTTGTGATGTGCCTCAAATCTCCTTCAGGAAAAGTTTATCCTTCTTCAGCATTACAAAACCTGTGTTTTCAAGCTCCTTATCATTACAGGCATACCAGAAACACATTGTGAAAACAGTTGCCCAGAATAGAAAAACAGTCCAAATAATTAGTGTTGGCTATAGTCCCAAGATTAAAATAGTGCTACCTCTTTTTTTTCCTTTTCTGCCAGTGCAGCTAGTTTTATGTTTTCACTAATTAGTAGAATCTAGATAATCTATTAATACATATAGTGAATGCTTACCTTTTTTATCAATTAAGGGGAAGAGGGAAGGGTTTAAGACTTTGGCTTTCTGTTGTTTATAAAATGGAAAAAACCATTGCCTATTCAAAGGTTCCCTCTACTAGCTATGATTGAATCTGTGCAAAAGTTTCAGTTGAATTTTTAATTGCATCTGTGTAAAATGTATGAAAACTTTATGCAGTCTAGTCTCCTGAAAGTTACCTTATTATCAAGCTACACAATGTCATTTCCTTCACAGTGTGCATTGCTTCACATCAGCAGTGATCAATATAGTTTGTAGGTTTTTATGGTTAAAAAATTCATAAAAGATTTCACGGAATTACAAGGTTTAATACATTTTTCTTGAGAATGATTATATTTTTCAGATTTATTTTAATAAACTATTAAGAAAATTAATATATTTATATGTTAAACTTGACATGTTAATAATATATGTATTTAGATAGATGTTCATGGGAAAACATTTGTTACATCGGATCAAAGTCAGAAATATATAAAATTGTTTCTAACTACTCCTAAAGGCATTTGAAAGAATGTATTAAAAACAAATTAATCAGAGCGTATCAGGAAAAGAGAAGGAAGGGTACCCTGAATATTATTCTCTGAATAACCTACAATTAGAGGCCTGATGTTTACCAGAGAAGGTGTGACACAATCCTTTGTTTGAAATTCAGGACATTAAATTCATTTTGATTTGAACTAGACCCATGCACTGTTTATTATTTCTGTGCAGAATACTGTCTCTCTCTTCCCATCTTTTTTTGCTGTTTAGTTTTGCTATTTTTGTTAGTGACCCTATTCAAATGAACTGTTCAATGTTACAGTGTTCTCTTCTTAGCTGTAAGAATGGAACAAATAGCCAACTCTGAGATTGATTTCCCTGCTAGCCCGCAAAATGCTCAAACCCACGCCATCTTTAATAGATCAGGCATATTTTGCAACACTACTTTTAGTGACTCAGTGTGTCCTTGTTATTCTAATGGATCCCTATTGAATGGGTCACTGGAAATATCAAAGTACACCAAACTGTCTGAGGCACTTGACAACTTACCTTGAGTACAAAAAGAGGAAGATTTTATAAAGCAACTGTTCTAAAAGGACGGGGTTTGGTCTCTGGTCTACAGATGTCTGAGGCTCCATGGACTTTCTGAGGAACTGTTGTGGTTTAACATCAGTATGCAGCTCAGCCTCACCCAGCCATTCGCTCACTCTCCGACAGGTGGATGGATGAGAGAATCAGAAAGGTAAAACTGACAAAATGCGTGGTTTGAGATAAAGACAGTTTAATAAATAAAGCAAAAAACAAACCAAGGAATTAATTCACTGCTTCCCATCAGCAGGCAGGGGTTCAGCCATCTCCAGGACAGCAAGGCACCATCATGTGTAACAGTTGCATAGGAAAAAATCCACCATCACTTAAAATGTCCTCTTTCTTCCCCTAGATTTTATTGCTAAGCAAGGACAATGTCAAGAGCAAATACAGGCTGGCCAATAAGTGGATTGAGAGCAGTCCTGAGGAGAAAGTCTTGTGGGTACTGGTTAATAAAAAGCTCAATATGAGTCAGCAATGTGCCAGTGCAGCCCAGAAAGCCAGCCATGTCCTGGGTTGCACTAAAAGAAGTGTGGGCAGTAGGTCGAGGGATGTGATTCTCCCACTCTACTCCACTCTTGTGAGACCCCACCTGGAGTACAGCATCCAGCTCTAAGCCCTAACACAAGAAGGACATGGACCTGTCGGGGAGGGTCCAGAGGAGGGCTACAAAGATGATCAGAAGGCTAGAACACCTTTCCTATGAGGACAGGCTGAGAGAGTTGGGGTTGTTCAGCCTGGAGAAGAGAAGGCTCTGGGGAGATCTTATTGCAGCCTTCCAGTATCCAAAAAGTGCCTACAAGAAAGTTGGGAAGGGGCTTTTTACAAGGGCTTGTAGTGATAGGAGGAGGGGTAAATGGCTTTAAACTGAAAGAGGGTAGATTTAGATTAGATTTAAGGAAGCAGTTCTTCACTTTGAGGGTGGTGAGATACTGGAAGAGGTGGCACAGAGAACTTGTGGGTGCCCGAACACTGGATGTGTTCAAGACCAGGTTTGATGAGGCTTTGAGCAACCTGGTCTAGTTGGAGGTGTCCCTGCCCATGGCAGGGGAGTTGGAACTAGATGATCTTTAAGGTCCCTTCCACCCCAAACCATTCTATGACTCTATAATTCTATGACATTATATGGTCAATATGACCCTTTGGTCAGTTGGGGTCAGCTGTTCCAGCTATGTCACCTCCCAGCTTCTTGTGCAGCCTCTGCCTAGTAGCTGGTGGAGTGGTGTGAGAAACAGAAAAGGCCTTGACTCTATGTTAGCACTGGTGAGCAATACGTGAAACATCCCTGTTATAGCCACATTGTTTTCATAAAAAATCCAAAGTGTAGCTCCAAAGAAGCTACTATGAAGAAAATTAATTCTATGCCAGGCAAAAGCAGTATAAATACTGCTTTAAATAAAGTTGTAAAGAACGAAATAAAGCCTACTGCAAGTTCATTATGCAGAGATCTGCAGCTTTACAGGAAATGTTTTAAGTATGAAGTGTGAAAGAAGACCAAGGAGCCTCTGCTATTGCTCATTCAGTTTACCTATACCTGATTAAACTGAAAATGTCCATGTTTTCACTGTATAAATTAATTTTTTATAATTAACTGCTATACATCTTTATTGATGACCTGGATGAGGTGATTGAGTCTATCATTAGTAAATTCGTGGATGACACCACGCTAGGGGGGAGTGTCAATCTGCTGAAGGGTAGGGAGATGCTGCAGAGGGACCTGGACAGGCTGGATCAATGAGCTGAGGCCAATGGTATGAGGTTCAACAAGGCCAAGTGCAGGGTCCTACACTTTGGCCACAATAACCCCATTCAGCGCTACACACTGGGGGATGAGTGGCTGCAGAGTGGCCTGGCAGAGTGGGACCTGGGAGTACCAGTTGACAACCAGCTGAACATGAGCCAGCAGTGTGCCCAGGTGGCACAAGAAGGCCAGTGGCATCTTGGCTTGTATAAGGAATAGTGTGGCCAGCAGGACTAGGGTTGTAATTCTTCCCCTGTACTCGGCACTGGTGAGGCCTCACCTTGAGTACTGTGTGCAGTTCTGGGCCCCTCACTTCAAGAAAGATATTGAGGTGCTGGAGTGGGTCCAGAGGAGAG
>VZZY01015140.1:8690-45822 GCA_013400335.1 Eurystomus gularis | reverse complement strand
TCTGCAACCTGACTGAGGGTGCCCTCAATCACCTTATCCAGATCATTGATAAAGATACTAAAGAGAACAGGCCTCAATACTGAGCCCAAGGGAACACTACTCATGAATTGCTCACCAACTGGGTTTAGCTCCATTCACTACTACTCTTTGAGCCTTGCTGTCTGGACAGTTTTCATCCAGTGAAGAGTATGCCCATCCAAGCCATGAGCAGCCACTTTCTCCAGGAGAATGCAGTGTCAAAAGCTTTACAAAACTCCAGGTAAACAATATCCACAGGCTTTCCCTCCTCCACTAAGCAGGTCATCCTCTCATATAGAAGGAGATCAGGCTAGTCAAACAGGAATTGCCTTTCAGAAACCCATGCTGACTGGGTCTAATCACCTCATTGTCCTGTATTGTGCCATGTGATGATACTCAAGATAATCTTCTCCACAACCTTCCCTGACACAGAGGTCAGACTGACAGGTCTGTAATTCCCTGGATCCTCCTTCCAGTCCTTCTTGTAGATGGATGTCACATTTGTAACCTCCAGTCAACTGGAACCTCCCCGGTTACCCAGGACTGCTGATAAGTGATGGGAAGTGGCTTGCTGAGCACGTCTACCAGCTTCCTCAGTACCATTGGGTGAATCCCATCCAGCCCCATAGACTTCTGTTTGTCTATGTGGTGTAACAGATCACTAGCAATTTCCCCATGTATTATGGGAGCTTCATTCTGCTCCCCATCTCTGTCTTCCAGCTCAATGGGCTGGGTACCCTGAGAACAATTGGTCTTGCCTTAGACTGCGACAAAGGTGGCATTCAGAACCTCAACCTTTTCCCCATCCTTTGTCACTGTTTCCCCCTGCATCTAATAAAGGATGGAGATTCTCCTTAATCCTCCTTTGTCCTCCTTTTTATTGCTAATGTAGGTATGAAATTTATCATTGTATTAACTTATGATTAACTTGTTTTGTTAACAACTATTCTTGGCAACAAGTAATCTCTTATGTTTGTTTTTTTTTAAAGTACATGGATGAAAGACAAACATTGTATTTACTTTTTTTTTCCCCTTAGTTATCTGTCATTGCATGGTTAAAAATATTGCTTGCACTCTCTAATCAAGACTAGAATGCTGACTTAAAACCATTTTCTTGACATATGTGCTAATTCAAGAAAATGGGATATTCTGTCTAATGTCTTAACCTGTTCATCTACATCACTAACCTTTCAACAAAACTAGTTCTGTTATAAAAACAGAGCCTGAGCATTATGACACTGCACTAATGTATCTTTCTTTCCTTGCATGCGTTACAGAAACAAGATATACTTAATCAAGTAAGTAATCTTAATTTGGTTTTTTTTTCCTTTTGTTATGCATAGGAACAGTATCTTTTATGTGCTTCCATTTAAATGTCACTTATTAATAAATACTGCATGTGGCTATTCTGTCAGATAACATACAAATATTTAAAGCTGAGAGCAGAGTGCACTCTTTTTACCGGCAAACTTTTTCACTAGCTGAATTTCATTTCTGTCATTCATAGTACATAATTTTGATAATGTTAATTGGAAGAAATGTGAAAAATAAGTTAAGAGCAAGTAATTAACTTGTTCCGTACTTGTCACAGAAATTTCTGCTTACTATTGAGATCTCATAATGGTTTGAATTATTCTGAAACGATAATAACAGATCTCAGAAAAAAAATTAAATACTGTGTCTATAACCATATGATACCCTTTATATGTAGCAAGCTTAAAATTTCAGATTTTACAATTTGAATAAGTCTTATAGTGTGCATTAAGCAAATATGACTTTAATCATTTCCCTTGCAATTACTGTAAAGAGCTGATCATCAGTCTAAGACTACTCCTGAGAAGCTTCAGTAGTTTAAAACCAGGTATAGAAATACAATGAGGAAAAAAAAAAATCTAGGGAAGAAGGACTAATCAAATGAACAAGTTTTTTAAAAGACCTAGTGATTCTTCTTTTGTAGTACAGAGATGTTAAAAAGCGCCTGCTCGGCAGTTCTGGGAAGAGGCAGCTGGAACATGACGACAATGAAAAAGTCAAGAGACTGAAAGGATTAGTTTTGTAGGACCCTCTCAGTTTCTGATTTCCAAGGCCAGTTGAACTTTTGGAGGTGTGTTACTGAGAGCAGTACTCTCCATTCACAAAAGGGCTCATATTTCTTTGGATGACCATTACATCTTTGGTAAGCTAACAGAGTGACTGCAGTGGATCCTGAGAGAGAAGCTATTCAGATTAAAACAACGTATCCAGTTGCTAATAACCTTGTCAAAAGAAGCAGATGAATACTAATAGAATCAACTCACTAAACCAAATTCGAGAATTGGTGCCAAAATGGGGAAATATCTGAAAATTATATGGGAAAAGCTTGATGACATTGTGAATAATAAATAGTAAATGGAAACGTGGTGTACCCTGGCTCTTGTCATTGTTAAATAAATAGCTGTCTGTGGTAGCTGATCACAAGATGATGCAAAGCATCACAGTGGTTTGGTCATGAAAGGGAGGAATATGTTACTGGAACATTGTAATAGTGTTACTGTGGCCTTGATGGGCTGAGAAAAAGACAAGACTTGTAAGAAAAGGTAGTGCCTTAGGCCCATCAACATAAGTGGAAAATAGTTAAAATTGCAAGTGCACAAAGGTATGGATTTGAAAGAAGGATTTTTTTGTGCTGCTTCCCTCAGCTACATTCTTTGATCTGACAGATGATACTAATTTACTGTAAAGACCTTGTGTTATTATAATACATGAAGTATTTCTACTACAGATAGGAAGAATTAATTTTCTATAAATGGTACTGCAGAAACCATCTCTTTTGGCTTTTGGCCAAATGATGGGACAAAGTGAACTCAAATAGGAACTAATTTACAAAATATATCTATTATGTAGGAGAAGCCTGTCCCTCACATTTACGAAACTGAGGACTAAAAAAGGCTGTTTAATCTTTCTAGCTACAAAAGAGAAAAATACAGCAACATATGAGTATCACTAGCAGAAAACTCTACCCTTCAGACACTGCGCACTCAGCGTATTTCTGGCTCTCTGGGCAGAATGTCTAAGGAAACAGCTTCCTGGATACCTAGAGAGTTGGGAAGCCTGCCAGGCAGAGATGCTGGCAGGCTGGCTGTGAGCCTGCTGGCTGTGGAAAGTGTTGAGGGCACCGAGGTGTAAAATGTTTCAGATAGTCGATTTCTGCTGCGAACAGGTTTGAACATTTTTGATGATCTTTACTGATCCCTCTGTCTCCTTTCCTCAGTCTGCACTAACATCTCTCCCTCCTTGATATCTTCCTTCCCTTTTGATGCTTCCCCTCTCTGCCTTAAGATCCCATTTTCATCCTTTTTTTTCTCTACTTGTTTTGCATTACACAGTACCTTATTTTTAAGCTTTATGAGCCTCATACTGCTTTCATTTACATGTTACCAGTTTAATTCTCAGTTTGTTAAATGGCTAACTCAGGGACTATTATTCAGTTCTGATGTGCACTAGATCCTGTTTTAAAGTATTCTAAAAGAAACAGAGTTTATTTTTTGGTTTATTAGGGTACCACCATCAGTATTCAGATAGAAGTTGATAGGGAATTTTAAGCTGTCTGGATATTCAGGCCAGAAGGGACCATTCTTTTTCAAAGAATATGCTACTTAAAGCTGCATAATTTTTAAAAGGAAAACTTACATGTTATTTTTAACATATTTTATTTGAGGAGTGACAGACCACTCTGACAATATTTCAGCTCCTCTAACAGCATGAAAACAGTATAAATATGGCGCCAATTATGATACTGAGTTACAGAGCATGAAAAATGTTATCCTTATATTTTCATATTATTTTGAAATATAAGTTAAGTTGCTCTTTTCTTAAAGTGGAATAAACACAAATTCCTTCATAAAGGGTACATTTGGTGTATTTATTAATTTTCATATTGCCATTAATGAATATTTAAAATGGATGCATTTCGGCTCAAGTATACATGCAGTGGTGCAATGTTTATTCAAAATGAGGAGTTATAACTATTTGTTCTGCTAGTTATCTGTGATCAATTTCATAATATTTAACTACTAAGATGCATTTAAAATAAATGGAAAAGTATCTTTCTGTATTGTTAAATGCATATAAATTTGAATTGTATTACCCTGTGCCTTCATTTCATCAGCACGTCTGAGTTAATGCTGTGACAGAAATAGCAGGAGAGGGGTATTTGGCTAACGGGTATTTGTACTCTGCAAAACAAAACCAAATAAAGACATTCTCTTAAGAGAACAGCATTTCATGTTGAAATTCTGTTTAATTTATGACAGAATTCTGAAGCCATCAGATGAGTGCTGTTGGTGCTATGGTGGTTTTTTGTTTACATACTATCTGTAACAGTTGGATAATAAAGGACCATGTGGAGCTTGTGAAAAGTTGTACAGGTGTTTTTGTTACCCAATCAGACAGCGGGCACATCTATTTTATTTACATACAAAGGATATTGCCTAGAAATTGTAGGCAATGAGGAGTCTCTAGAACAGTGTGATTTTTGTTAGTTTCTGCTTTATATCTCTAAAAATGTTTAACTTACAGTAAATTTACTGAGGCTGAATTAGGAAAGAGAGGCTAAAAGGCTTTACCTAGAGTATTTAATTATAGGTTGGGTGTTCTGGGTTGTTTCTTTTCTTTTTGGTTTTCATTCTGAAGAACAATATGTTGTATTGCAGTTTGGTTTTATGGTAATAATGGGTGCAGTTACAATTGATTCACCTGCGTGGTGGCATCTAGATACTGTTTCAGAAACTGCATGGAGAAACAAAATGTATAAAAGATACTTTCAATCATAATTTGTTGCAGGAGTTAGTCTGCACATGGAAATGGCTTGAACTCTTCTTGTGCAATACAGGTACTAATGCTAATGCTAACATTGGCCTGTAAGCGTATATAATTGAGCAAATGACACTGCTCATATCTTTTTATCACTTTGTAGCTATACTTTTAAATTCTGGTGAGAACAAACTCAAACTTAGTGCAGTTGACACAGCTCCACTTTCCTAAACACTGCAAATTTACTCACTGCAAAATGGATGTAAATTGTTGCCAAGCAAAATAGGACATGGTAAGCCTTCTTTTATTGGTGTGACTATTCCAAGTGAAAGATCCTACCCATTTTTCCTAACTTCTGTAGTAATTGTAGTTTTCAGATGACCAATTCTGACGAGATTGCAGTGGTTGGTGAATACATTCCAAATTTATTTTAGTAATTAGCATCAGTTTATTTTAATAACATGAGAATGTAGTACAAGTTTATTCTTAAAAATGTAGTTATTGCATAAAAATTGAGTCTTCCCATTTCCAGTTCAAATTTTATATTAAATTGACTTTGAAGAGACGCTAGCTGAAGAAAAATTTTGGCAGTTATATATGTCTGCAGTATTGATAATATCCAAATATTATTTGGCCATATGGAGTTTTTGGTAGGAGCAGCCTGTGAAAGCATGTGATGATTGATTGATTGATTTATTTATTTTTCCTGTAAACTTTCATCTCAGTAGATAAGAATTTAGTTGCTGCTCTATCTATGAAAGAATTTTGTTACCAGAACTTTCAAAATGAATTACGTAAAAATGTATTAAATGCTAGGATCAGAAAATGCTAAGGACTTTCAATTTAAACCAAACTTTACCCTAATGCACAAAGACAATCACTGTGAAGAATTCCAAGTTTAATTTGGATTTCTCCATATGAACATTAGAAATACATTTTAAACACCAAAATCATGTGGTCTCATGTAATTCATGTTTTCTAACTTATTAAAACTCTGCTCTGTTTTTTCCACATATTTTGGCAAAAGTCAAGTTCTGAAACATTGTCAGAATCAGTGAATCTTCAAAACTTGGACTTCTACTGAGGATGCTTTAGCATTGCTTTTCACAGCTAATCATGCAATTGTCACTAGTGCACTACAGTTTGTGTGCGATTGTTGTCATAGCATTATATGTGAATCAGGGCCCTGTAAGATCTACTCCATTTTCAACAGCTCATTTTTCAGATGTTGGATCAATACAAATTGTTTAAAAAGAATGACTTAAGGGGACCTACCTGCAAACAAAAATAACCCAGAGCTATTACTGTCAGTAGATTAAAGCTGATCATACTCTACATTTTTGGCAACATTTGGAGATCAGGCATCATAATTTAAAACGTATTAATTTAAAATTACATTTCAACATAATTCTCTTTCCATTATCTTTGAAATGTTCTCTTTACTAAGTGAAAACCATATTTTGTGGATGTTTGCTGGAATGAATGATTCCTCTTCTCCCCCTCCCCCCCCACATTCGTTTTATCAGGATGATGAAAACAGAGGCTTATGTTGAAATATATTACACAAATTTAAAAGGAGAAAAAGACAAGGGAGAATATGGTATTTGAAAAGAATTTATGGGTGGAGATTAGTTCCAAACATTAGATCATGTCTTGTTCCCATGTGGCCAGTGTGATGGGGAGGAATAAAAGGTGTTATTATTCTGCCACTCCCTGCCCTGACCCATCCACACTGGCAACACTTTTGTCAAGAGACTATTAATAAGATGCTTTTTTGTGTCTTGTGAGTAGAAAGAATATGGAGTGATAGAGCTTCTCTTCTTTCCTTCTACATGTCATCCAGGAGGACTGGTTGTTGCTTTTACACCAGCTAGGAAAATGTAGGAGGCAGTTAGACCTCTTCTTTTACTGTTTGGTGTTAAGGTGGATCTTGAGCCAAAAGCTGTCAATTTTTTCTGACTAAATGATCTTTTAATATCATAGGAGTTAAAATATTACATAGCATAGTTAAACCTTGCAATAGTTTTCTTTATAATACAAAAAAGGATGCAACATTTGCTTTACTCGAATATATCTCATTTTTCACTGAGAAACTGTTTTATATATTCTCAATATCAGGATATATTGAGTTGTGATGTCTGTATCATGCAGAGTTCTGTGTATGTTGGCACAGAACATAAGCATAAATCTATAAATCTTCACAATATACATGGTTGGATTTTTCTTGATCTTACATTTCTGTGCACAAGTGGAAGAGCAAGTTATAAAATTGCACAACTTAACCGCAGTAGGAGAAAGGAAGAAGTCAAATACTCACAGTATAGCATTTCCTTTTTTTTCACTAATTCCCCACTTCTCCCCACCCCTGCCCACTATGCCTGTTCTGCTTGGTGAGATGGAGCAATGAGGGATGAGTTCTTGCATCTGGATTGCCTTATCTAGAATACCATTCATGGTGAGAGATACCGAAGCCTGAAATGCATAATTGGAGGAGTATTGACTTCTTACCACAGAGGGAGAAAAAGCTTAACTGATGTGGAGGAATCCAATAGCTCTATGAATGCTTCATATCTTAGAAGAAGATATGAAACTTTGCTGTATACGACAGGTCACCTGAGATCAGTCCCATTCACTATGTGGTGGAGGATGTGCAGAAAATAGTACATTTACTCTGGACTGCAGAAGGACAAGTTTCTGGTCTTTACAAAGGCAGTGGAATTCATAGAGATGCTCCTATGCTTTCAGTTAGCCATGATAGATCTTTTAAGGCAGATTTAGCAACCTACTTACCTGGTAATGCAGATGGAGTTCAGTATTTTTCTCTCTGGCATACAAGGTGTTAGAAGCCATTCTGTCTTCTGGACAGGATCAGGTATTTTAAGGCATCTCCATAGCCTGTTTTAGCCATAATCAGAAAATTAGAGATACGAGCAGACCCTGTACTTTTAGTTTCCTGAGACCCAAGCGGGCCCTGTATTTTCAGTTGAGTCTATATGTCTCTGATACAAAATTAGAAGACACCTGAAGTTCTCTGTTATTTTATCAAGCATAGTCATAGCTGCTACTTGGAAATCAGTCCTTCAATTTCTGGTTTCCCGGAGATTTAGAGACTCTCCCTGTATGAACTAGCACTAAATTAGTGTAATGTACTTATCAGTGAGTGCTTGAGAAGAAACAGAACTCTTATAATAGTAACTGCAGATTTTTTTAAAGCATATTAAGCATCGACTGACCTCCATTTCTTTTTCCTTGGAGCCCCACATATTCTGGGAATCTGGAATTCAAAATAAACTGAAGAGTGTGAAGTAAGACCTCTGCTTTATGCCATTGGTGTAGAATAAAAAAAGATGTAAGATACATATATTCAGTAGTGGTATTAGGAAGGTAAAAAGCTTCTCGTCACGTATATATGAGATAGGGTAACTGCAAAGAAATGTGCATGTGGTCATGATAGCACTATGGAAAACAGTGGTCATGTTATTGTCAGTTTTGTAGTATTCAGTGCAGTAACAGGAGAATAAAATTCCAGACTACTTTGTTAACTGTGAATAAAGTGAGATTTTTAATACCTATATAAATCCAAAACTAATTTAATGTTTTTGTTTCTTCAGAATTGAGAATTCTTTAGTCACTGTGATCAGTATCATTGTGGAAACTCTCTTTAAAAATACAGTTTATCCTGAAAATTGTGGCCAGGACTTTTATCTATTGGTGACTTGCAACTCTTTGCAATCAAGATTCCTTAGTAACATTTTTTTCTAGTTCAATGATTCTTATTCGTATGTGGGTTTTTGTGTGCTTACTGTTCTGCCATAGATTTTCCTGTGGTATGTTGAAAAGGATACACTAGTGATCCGATTACTGAGGTGGAGGATGAGAATAAAAGCCCAGGTTAAAGGATTTTGTCCAGAACTGGCTATTTAAATGTATAATCATAGAAAAATATGAAAACATCTCTGAATTTGTCAAAGCCATTAAGGAGTTTACCAGAAGCTTTTAACAGCTGAGGAAGAGAGAAATACAGTGTTCTGTGGAGGGACTTTCTTTTAGATCTTACCTCAGTTCTTCCACTGAGAGCAGATTTTTCCTTATAACTCAAAACTCCCACCTTTTGTCTGGTCTATCACAGTTTTTCTCAATAGTGTCTAGTAGCTACTGCAAGTAGAATGCCTTTTGATGTACTTGAAATCTCTCAAGAGTCCAAAAGAGTCTGTAGCTCATTTTCAGCATTCCTTCCCACCCCATACACACTTACTCAGTGATGCCTCCTTGTCTGCTGCCAGAGTGGAGGAAAAGAATTAAGGAGCAGAGATGCAGTGGAGACATTTGTGCTAAGAAATTTGGAAGGAGGATTGATAGTCACTGCTGTTTCCCTCTGTGCTTGCGTGGCTCAGACGTTGCCTCCCCACATAATCATCTGTCCATAAATGGCATCGACTCTTTCACCCCCAATTTTTAGTTCAGAAAAAATAGGTGCTATTACCTTTTGCAGCTGCCACTTTGTGTATCCATATAGCTAGTGTTGTTTTAGTTTTAGATTCTTATATTTTACAATATCTTTAAGACATTGTAACTGGGTTCCTTGATTAACTTTTTAAAATAATCTTATTCCAGTAATATTATTATGAGGAGGATAATTCTTGGCCTAATTATTTCTGTTTTATCCTGGTTCTTAAAAGGCTGTCTGAGGAAGATGATTTTCTTCAAAATAATGGGAGTCAGCAGAGTAAATCCTAATTGTTTGTGTTGGTAGCTTACCTGTAAAGTGAAGGATGCCATAAGCTTCTGAAAAATTTCCGCCACAACACATTGGTTGGGAATGGGTACTTTAACAAGACAAATTTGACTGAAATGGATGATCTGCTCAAATCTGTCTATATTTGCTTACTCAAGACATCGCAACTGGAATGCTTTCATAGTATCTGGAAATAAGACAGATTAGTCTGTCTTGTTTCACTGTTATAAAAACTGCTTCTGCTATTCTTAAACATAAGAAAATAATAGTGACTTTTTGCACGGATGAAACTTTTTAAATGTATTCCGTTAATGTCATTAATGTTAAAAAAAAAAAACCTGTTAAGTGTTTTGGACTAATGCATATTTGCCAAAATTTTAAATATATTTGTAAAATATATGCAGTATGTAAGATGGTTTATTGTAGTCCCAGAGGGACTGAATGACCTCTCTGAACAATGTATGATTGCTATTAGTGGTTTCATTTAAGAAATAATAGTGTATGTATATATTAACATTTACTTACATGCAATACATACTTTTGTTCTGTTTCTCTTAACACAAGCTGAGATCTAAAATGAGTTACTTCCATTCTCAATGATGTTAGCGCCCAACTCTGGTATGGCAATTTAAAAAAGAAAAGGAATAAAAAACTTGTCTCAGCCATTTTCTATAAAATTACCTAAGCACCTTAAATTCTTCCATGTGTTCATAAGTACTGCCTTAACAGCGGAAACATTTTGGTACCTGGTTTGTTACATCTCCCTGACTAGCCTGATCTCTTAAACATGTCCAGCTCACCTCCTCAAGTCAATTTCCCTAATGTGTTCAGTAACATCTTTACAAGTAAATATGTAATCAACGCATTGGCACAGATGTACAGAAACCTCTTTTTCCCCTCGGTGAATCTTCAGCTCTTTTGTGATATTTGGAAATACTCTGATTTATTTTTTTTTTTTTATGTGAACATGTATAGTGAGACCTGGTAACACAGATTTATGTACCCTAATTGTATTAGGTGTGAGGGAAGTGTGAAATCTCAGTCCAGTGAAGGTTGTAATATTTTTGTTCATGTTCAGACACAAGTCTGTGGACACCTTAGGAAGCTAAAGTAAAAAAGAAAGAGTGTATCAAGAATAAGTGCTTTTTGGAGTAGTAGCACTTGAGTCCTTCAAGACCCAGTATCAATAAGGGCATCAATACAATATCAAAGTCCAGCATTAGGCATCTTCATTTCTTTTCTGAACTCACCCATATTGTTCTCCTTAGACTGTCATTAGCTGCTTGGTTTCACCTTATGAAATTGAATAAGAGGTTTCTCAGTCTGCCAAGCATTATGAATTAGAAGTCATGCCTTATCACAATGCATTAATGAATGGGCACAGTTAATAAAGGCATAAAAGGCATCTCAGGATGCCTTTCTCTGTAAATCTGTTGTGTTGCATAGCTGGTTGCAGTGAGGCAAATCCTGAACCTTCCTTCTGTGGTCAGTCAATCATTTAGAACTCATTATAAACTTCAGTCTGTGTCTTCTTTTTCAGTTTATTGTACAGATCTGTTTGGGAGGAGCTTATAGAAAAATACTTGTGGATTAAATTCTTGTTGGCAGTTTAGTGCTAGGATTAGTTTTGAAATATTGTGGCTGGCTGATTAAATGTTATGGATTTTCCCTGACAATTTATCACATAAAAAAGATGCATATTTTTCGTTTTCCTCTGCATTGAGCCATAGCGAGTCCAGTTTCATTCTTGCTTTCAGAAAAGCTGTGGTGATTTAACCTTAGCTGAGCACCAGGTGCTCACCAAGCCTCTCTATCATCTCCCCCCCACTCTTTCCTCTCCTTCCTTAGCAGAGCAAAAGGGGAAGGAAAATAAGATGGAAAAAAAAGCCCTTGTGGGTAAAACAAAAGTAGTTTAATGATAACAGAGTGAAGCCAAGCAAATCCACGTGCAGAAGTGAAGAAAAACAAAGATTTATTCTCTACTTCCCATCAGCAGGTAATATCTGTCCCCTTCCTGGGAAGCAGGGCTCCAATATGTGTAGTGGTTGCTCTGGAGGACAAAGGAATGGGCTCCCTCCTCCTCCTTTTTCCTAGCTTTATAGTTGAGCAGACATCATATGATATGGAATATCCCTTTTGTCCGTTTGAGTCAGCTGTCCTGGTTGTATCACCTCCCAAAATCTTGCCCACCTCATCCCACTGGCAGGAGGTATGTTGGGAAGAGCCTTGGTGCTGTGCGAGCACTGCTCAGCAGTAGTCACAACACGGGTGTGTTATCAACGCCCTTCTAGCTCCCAGCACAAAACACTGCACCATGAGCGCTGCTATGAGGAAAATCGGTTCAGCTAATACAAAAGCTAAAAAGTGTTTAATGGTTGACACGTTATTTGCTAAAAATAATTTAAAACCCTGCAGTTTTGCTCCTGCCGTCTCTCCTTTCCTTTCTCCAAGGTGGATGTATACCTTTTTAGTTAGTTTTTTTAATTTCAGGTAGTTGGCTAAAAATCTATAAATGGTAATAATAAGAACTGCCTCTAAAAATAGTAGTAAAATTAATTTTATATGGATGTTATGGTTTAAATTCACTGTAACTCAGTGGTGTTTTTGAATGTGTACCTCTCTAGGCTTATATCAAAATGTTTCATTACCAAATGAAGTTTTATTACCCAATAATATAGAAGATTATAAAGTCTTATTTTGTGAATTTTATTTGTTTTTTAAGGCATAAGAAAAGGAGCTCCAGTAACCTTGGTGAATCAGTTGTTTAACATATAAAAAGAGGAATCCAGTTATATATGATTAATACAAAAACACCTACGTTTCTATGACCTACAGGCAAGGCTTTTTGGTACCTTTTTTTTATTTGAATCAAAGCTAAAACAGCACAGATTTTTATTCTTTTTTTTCCTTCTCTCTCTCCTCAGAAGATTTAGGCCAAATGATTTGGAAGTTCTTTCATGTTCCTCTGAATAACTATTGGCTGCTTCAGCTATTTCCTTATGTGTCTCCCTGTGTGTTGAAAGTTTTCCTGAGATCCCTAAACTTGTGAGCATAATCTCCCCATGCCCTGATAGTCTCTTGTAAAGCACAATGAATTAATTTGTGCCAGGTTAATTGCAGTCAGTTTGGTACATCCTCTCACGCTCTCATCCCCTTTCTGGGAAAGCGTCATGCAAAATGCCTTCTGAAATGCTAAAATCCTTCTTTCTCAGGTTCATTTGAATTCAACTGGAGCTTCTGGAAGACAAGCAAACTGTTGGAAGTTAAGCAATTGGCTTGCATGCCTAGGAAAACAACATCCACTGTTATGGCTTATACATTATTCTGATATTACTGATCTAAGCTGTTTAATGCTTGTGAATTCACTAACAGAAATACATTATTTTCAAACTAAACCATTATTGAACTTTTCAGCTGAGAAATTCTGATATGACAGTGAGATTTAAAAGGAAGATACTGTGGTTCACATACCAGAGAGAGAATGATCCATGCTAGTGTGGAAAATTAATGTCCTCTGCTTTCCCTTTTTTTGCCTTTCTGGTTACCAAAGCATTGTGTGGTTCCTTTGAAAAGCAGCTGGGGAAATGCAAGTAGTTAGTGGAAGGGTACATACTTACTGAAGCTTTTTCATATTTTAGATGGGTGAAGATCCATGACAAGAAAACGAAAAATACTGTGTAAGTGTACAATAGAGAAATACTCATAATAGTGGGTGTTGTTCTCTCTTCTGTGAAAGTTACTTCAGATGAAGAAAAGCAAATGTTCTGCATCTTTAAGTATTATTTTCTAAATGAACTATACTCAATATTAAAACCTCCACTTGGTGGTAATACTCTAACACCTTCTACAATGGTCCTCACAGGGTCTCTTTAAAGAAATTATTCCATTTTTCTACAGTTATGTAATGGCTTATGTATATTACAATGAGAGAGAGAGGATGGAAAAAGCACTGAAAATAATGTTAAGTCGTGGGTTTTTTTTTGAAAGCTCACCCCTTTTTCACTGGAAAGCTAGATGGATAATCTAAACTACTTCTAGATCTGTTGTAGTCTATCTCAGTTTTATTATTTACTCTATATACATTGAGAAAAACAAATTTCCAGAAATGACTGCATTACTTTAGAGGTAAGTTCTAATAGGATAATTTATGCTGAGTATGTTAGGTCCTTTTGAAAATGATTTTCAGCTATGGAGTTTTAGAATCACAAATTTTTCAGCATTTTTAAATGTAGGCAAGAACCTAATTACAGGGCTCTATGCAGAGATCTCCTTTAGGCAGGACTTTTGTTGCACATTCTTTTGATACAGCATGTGGTTTTTCATCTGTGTTTTGGGATATTATGAACATTTCTGATATGTATTCAAGTCACTTACTGGCTCCTAACTAACTCTCAGCAACATTCAAAAGCTTTTGGATGTGCAATGTCTGAACTCTGGTAGTATGAATATTGCTGCTTCCCTGGGGGAATACAGGTCATGAAGCATGTTATAGCAGAGAGTGAAGCACTTTGAGCTGAAGAAATCTGACTCTTATAGAACAACCACCCAATTTCCTTTTTCCTTTGCTGAGCACCCTAATCAGTGGCAGTCAGGGTGTCAAATATGATAAATAGACATGTCAGCCAAGTCATGTGTTGCTTTGATACCTATTATCTTTCCTGGCCAGAAAATATGAGGCAGTTTGGAACACTTGCCTTGGAGAACACTGGGATAAATGACAGTCTGACCATCTTTAGAAAATATTGAAGAGTTTGAACATCTTTGAGAGTCTTCAAGAAGAAAGAAATCTATAATCTTATTTATTAATCCAGATAGCTGTCCAGGCATAATTCTGAGCCCATAACTGGCAAGAATATAGCATTAGGGATTTAGTTATTGCTGGTAGCTTGGTGAACCAATATCACTCAGGCAGCAGTTTAAAAATGCAAGATAGCTGTAAACTCAAGGAATATTTTTAGCACTATATACATAAAATCCACAGACAAGGTAAATAAAAAAAAGGCAAGCTTTGTGTAATACACAGGTATTTTACATGTCCACCCGTAAACTTAAATGGTGTTATAATTTGTTTTTCTGTTTTCCCTTTTCACTTGGTTATTCCTTTTTGTGTGTGATTTATTGAAATAACTAAGACACGTTTCATTAATTAATCTAACAAAGCAATTTCATGTTGTTAAAGTTGGTTGATATAGTGATTAATGTATTTGTTATGCTTGCAGATAAAAATACATTTATATAGTGTAAATTGTCGATGGATTTACTTGGATGCTGATACAAATCCTTTTGCCATTGTGGTTTCATAGTTTATAAACAGTGAATTAAATGTCAGTGACTTCATTATTGAGGAAAAACATAAAAGTTTGTATCATAAGTGATTTGCCACAGTAGGAAAGAGTGGCTGAAACTCTATGATGAGGCAAAGATAGTGAATCTATTCCAGCTTGAGCCTTGTGGAGGCAATTATTTTTCAGTCTCTGCTATTTCTCTATTCAATAGGTAAGAATTTTATTGGTTTCACTGAACTTCCCTCTCAAATGAGGTGTTCTGGATTAGAAGCTCACCATACATACCTTCTTGCCAGGTTTGCATTCCTGATAGTAATGCTTGCACAAGATCAGTCAGATTTTGCAATCTGTGTTGTTGGTCCATGGTAAGGACAGCGGTACACATTTAAAACATTACCCTGGGACAGGCAGGTCTTGCCCTTAATGGGAAACACCTTATTTTTTGTGGATGTAAAATGTCTACATCTCATACATATTAAAAAAAACAACCAAGACACAGTGAGAGAAATCCTTCGTCCAAAGCGTTGAAATGATATTAAAGTCATTGTAAAAATTATTTATAGCATGACTCATTCCAAAGTCACTGTGGCACTTTGAAAATTTAGTAATTTCATTTCAATTTTCTTTTTCTGGCTTGGTTTCAAGCTGATTTCTTGCTAGTCTTTGCCCTCCTAATGCTGCATTCATTGTGTTGAACTGAAAGAGTTGCACTAGAGTTTTCTATGGAGAAATTAAGTCTTCCTGAAGTGTAGGGAAATGTCTGCAAGTTGATTTTTGTGGTCTAATGTGGATTTATCCCTTAATTACTTAATGGTGGAAAGTTTCTGTCCTGTTTGATCTACAAACAAAGATATCAACACTGTTTTACAGATTGGTGATTGATAAGCTATTTTAAAATCTCGTATGTAACTGAGTAGCATCATTGCTAAGTATGCAGTTATGTCACAGTTATTTCTGAGGTAAAATTTAAATTGTCTTAAGCGTTCTCGATATATTTCAGGACACCTTTATCTTTAGTGGTTCTCTATCAGCAGGGTAAAGTGGGATCACAATGCTTTACGTTATTGTGTCCTCATCACGGTCTACAACTTCCTCAAAGGGGGCAGCAGAAGGGGAGGTGCTGATCTCTGTTGACCAGTGAGAGGACATGAGGAAATGGAGTGAAACTGCATCAAGGGAAGTTCAGATTGTGCACTGGAAAAAGATTCTTCACTGAGATGGTGGTCGGTCACTGGAACTGGCCTGTCCAAGTTCAAGACGTGTCTGGATGATGTGCTTAGTTACACGGTTCAATTTTAGATAGTCCTGCGAGGAGCAGGGAGTTGGACTCAATACTTATGAGTCCCTTCCAACTTGAGATATTCTATGATTCATTTTATTACTTAGACAGTTTTAGGAGAAATCATCAATAGTTTTGTTGATCAGCTCTTACCATGCTGGCATAAGCAAAACCAAATTAAATGAAATGACAAATGTGTCACATCAATAACATTTTCTTTCCCATGTAAGTAAAGTTGTTTCTTGGCACTCTTGTTTGACAATTAGAATCTATTTAAGACAGGGTGGTTAATTTCTCTGATGAATACCAGCAAAACCTGTTGCCACATAGGAAGATACAGGAGGCCTTCAATTCGCTGAATTAAGCATTTAGAAATCCCTTGCTTCTTGTCTGTCTAATTATGGGGAAAGCTGAGACTTGCTCGGTACGGCCCTGTGAGGTGCCTTTGGTTGAAGTTTTGTATGTGCTGTTCTAATCAAAAAACTAGAGAGCATGGAACTTAGTTTTGGAGTCCTGATACAAGTGCTCTGAATTTACTCTGGGCTATTTTACAGTGTGCTCTGGGCTTTTATAGCAATACTGTGAGTTTTCAATGTAATACTTAATTCAGTAGTTCCTTTCAAAAATAGGTATGCCAGGTTATATCTTTGGAAATCAGTATTTTCAAAGACACACTATAATTTTTTTATAGCAGAATATTATTTTATTAGTATGAATGTTTTTGTAAAATGAACAATTCAAAACACTTTTTTTTTTTCTTTTTACTCTAGACAATTGATTTAGAAGGGTTCAAGCTGTTTATGAAGACTTTTCTGGAGGCAGAGTTACCAGATGATTTCACTGAGCATCTTTTTACATCATTTAGCAACAAAATCTCTCACTGCAGCCCACTAATAAAAAACAAACCCCAGCACCTTTCTGGAGGTAAGTAATAAAATCACAGTTGCGTAAGACCTGAAGGTTCCCTCCCTCTGCTATTTTACTTCTAATAGCTATAAATATATGGAATTCTAAAACATATTTATTTATTTTCTTGTCCTGTTACTTGTTAAATTGGGAAAACAATCATGAACAAGAAATACTGTGATAAGAAATGGAAATTAAATGGTTTTGTCTTTAATTCCCAATTATGATGCAGCTGAGACACCCAGTGGCCAGTCTTTGTCATGTTAATGCTAATCAGATTGCAATGGTTGCATGGTCTTGCTGCCTGCTCTACTGTATAAACACTTAAAAACCTTCAGAGTTTCGTGCAGCAGACTCCTGCTGGTGCTCTACAGTTTCGGTGCCCAGTTACTGCTGCTTCTCTTAATTGCCAAGGTGTGATACTGCTGTTAGTACACCCACATAATTAACAGCTACTGATATTTTAAATGTCCTATAAGTGTTAGTATTTCTTTTCTCAATTAAGCATCTTCTTTAATGCAGTTTGAAATTTTCACGCTGGCAGTGTTTCCAAGGGGTCAGTGCTGGGTCTAGGCTTGTTCAACATCTTCATCAGTGACCTGGATGAAGGGATGGAGTGTATTCCCGGCAAGTTTGCTGATGCTACAAAACTGGGAGGAGTGGCTGACACGCCAGAAGGCTGTGCTGCCACTCAGTGAGACCTGGACAGGCTGGAGAGTTGGGCCGAGGGGAACATAATGACGTTGAACAAGGGCAAGTGTAGAGTCCTGCACCTGGGAAGGAGTAACCCAATGCACAAGTACAGATCAGGGGTTGATCCTACTGGAAAGCAGCTCTGTAGAGAAGGACCTGTGAGTACTGGTGGACAGTTAACCATGAGCCAGCAGTGTGCTCTTGTAGCCAAGAAGGCCAGTGGTACCTTGGGGCACATTAAGAAGAGTGTGACCAGCAGGCCCGGTGGGTTTCTCCTCCCTCAGTAGTGAGGCCACATCAGGAGTACTGTGCCCAATTCTGGGCTCCCCAGTTCAAGAGAGACCTACTGGAGAGAATCCAACAGAGTCTTACAAAGGTGATGAGGGGACTGAAGCATCTCTCTTACAAGGAAAGGCCGAGAGACCTGGTTCTGTTTAGTCTGGAGAAGAGAAGACTGAAAGGGGATCTTCTCAATGCTTATAAATACCTAAAGGGCAGGTGTCAAGAGAATGGTGCACAGTCATAGGACAAAGGGCAGTGGGCACAAACAGCAACACAGGAAGTTCCACTTAAACATAAGGAAAAAATTCTTTAATGTGAGGGTGACAGAGCACTGGAACAGGCTGCCCAGAGTGGTTGTGGAGTCTCCTTCTTTGGAGAATTTCAAAACCCACCTGGATGTGTTCCTGTTCAACCTGCTAAGTTGAACCTAAGTTGAACATTTACCTAGTAAACCTACTTTAGCAGGCAGGTTGGACTAGATGATCCCTGGAGGTCCTTTCCAACCCCTACCATTCTGTGATTTCTGTAAACTGAACATTTTTATTAAAATTGAGTTGGGGTTGAGGACATAAAATGTTAAAATACTTCCATGCAAAACAGAGTTAAAAACTGTCAGCTTCCAAAATTTTATAAAACTTTTAAAGACAATTTACAGAAGAAATTTAAGGTTACTGTCCTAACTTGAAATATTTAGTTTAGCACTTTAGCAATTTGGAAACTCTGTCAAAATCCAGTTGCTAAAAGCAGAAGCTCGACTAATTTAATGAAATAAATTGCTTGTTTTGAAGAGCTGGGATAATCAAGCACTTACAGCAAGCTATCAAATAGTTTGATGGGTACTTAATCGCTTGAATTTACTGAATTGAACATTAGGTGTCCTCAAATTGCAATGCCTACAGAAGTTGTGAATTTGGTTACAAGTGCTTCTAGCTGAAATATTAGCTTTTCTTGAAGATATCAAGGGCTAGATTTCCATAGATACCTCAGTGTACAATTCTAACTATAGGCTTTCAGATATCACTGATTGAGTCTGACCTGTTTTTTCTTTTTAGTGCATGCCATTCGCAACTATGCTAATATGCTCCTACATTTTTTTCTCCTTCACTAACTTTTCCAGTTTGTAATTAATTTTAATGTTTTTTCTGTTAGTAAGGACTTCAGAAATAATGTAACGTGAGACCAGCTTAGTAGTCTTCCCGATGTATTTACTGAATACCAGAAGAACTGTTTGCTAAATTGTTATATCCAAAGTGTGTTCAGAGAGACAGTTCAGTTCTCCTCGTGCAACAGTTATTTGTGCTTGAAAATATACTGTTTATATTGTAATGCAATTGCATGGGATTTAAACTACATGTTACATCTTCAAAATTTGTAGCATTGAAAGCAAAAAAGTGTGCATTGGTACATTTTGATGTGCAAATGAAAATTATGGAAACCTTTGGTTTAGGATATCTAGTAATTTTAAAATGTTGCCAATAGTGAAAAAAACCTGACTATACTGGGAAATAGATTTGTTAGAAACATTTGACATTCTTCTGGAAAATGGAAGGGTACATGGCAGCTAGAGAAGATCACAGTGAAAGTATCAAGGTTCATAAATCTCTCCGATATGTGCCCATTTTTTACTTAGTATCTCTTTGTCCACTCATATCTGTTTGTAATTTTTATTTTCAGTTAAGGTGTCTGAAGAGAGATGGAAACAGATGCCAGGTAAGCAGCAGCACTGTAAGTCATCTCTAAATCAGCACATTGCAGTCCCACCTCTGATTAAGAGGGAATACCTTAACCTGTACCTTGCAGATGATGATAAGCTAAAAGCTACTTAAAATGTGTGTGCCTTTTCATTTGAATTTCAGGACTGTACCTTTCTGAGATGAGCTAACCCAAGTATAATAATATTTTTTTTTCTGTGCGTAAGATTTGCATAGGACTGGGATGTGTACTATTTGTGTAAATTGTGTGATTAAAGCTAGCATCTTAATTGATTAATGTTTTATAATGTCTTAATTTTAAGGATACTTAACTGACACGCAAGCTCATTTAATAGCACATTGCTCCATTAAATCTTCTTATTCATTTAAAAATTTACTTTAAGTGTTAATTACCTGCCTGGATCCATGAACATGAACTTGATTCAAAGATATATTTTCTGCATGCCAATTTTCACTTATTTAGGGAATTATTTTATTCGAAAATGTGTACCTCAGTAGTCCTTTGAAAATGTTTTCAGATCGTAATAAAGGTTTTCAAGATAAAAATAGAGGGATAAAGACCCCACCAGAATTCTTTTTCCATTTGCTACAGTAATTAACTTGTCAAGACAAATGGATGAGAGCAATTATCTGTATAGGTTGTGTATGCAATGACAAATTTTGTTTTAGAAGATTTAGTTATAGAAAATGTTTACAAATAGTGAATCATTTTATAAAGTCTGTGAGAAGTGTAACAAACTTGTGAAGAAAGTTTTGTTACTGCTTTCTCTGTGTTCTCCTTCCCTTCCCCTTTTTTCCTCTGTTTATTGATCCTGCAGATTCCAGTAGTATCATCAGGACCAGTCATATTAATGTTCTCTTAAAACAAAAAGTTGGACGATATTAAAACTTGTATTCCAAGTGGTGCACTGGAACTGCTCCTGATCACAATGTTTTAGCAATTATAATGACTATTATTTAAATTATATGTTTATTTTCATATTATTCTGTGGCCGAGGCGTCAATATTTTATGTGTTGCTCTGACACACATCTGGCTGTGTTTTTGGGAAGACTACACACTTGGTTATTACCAGAGTTTTCTTTGACACTAAAAGATCTTCAATTAGTGTAGCTGGTGTCAATCTATAAGTTAGATGAAGCTTCTACAAGCACAAGAAAGTGCATACAGCATTGAGTAGGGATTGTTTTTAGTACTTAAATTAACATATAATGTAGTAAAATAAAATCATTCACCAAATTTTTTGGTAGTCAAATGACATCAGATCACACAAATGAAAAAAAGGGTTAGGCCATTCCCATAATTTATTTTTTTTCAATAGTTTGCTTTATCTGTATAATATTTTTGAAACCTCACTGTCGTATTAATTCTACCTTTGCTGGATAAACTATGGACGCAAATTGTTTAAAACTTCACATTTATATTTAAATTCAGAAATCATATGAGATTCACATAAAACAAAGATGCATGTAAGCAAGAGTTAAGTTTTAATTTTCTGCTTATATCATATGTTAAGAGTTATAAATACTATGTGTTATTTCCAGGTCTGAGGCTTAACAAAGGTACCTCTACCTCCCGACCTCCTACTCCTGCCAACTTAAATTCACCAGACATGATCCAGCTGAAAGATATTGTTTGCTATTTATCACTGCTAGAAAGAGGAAGACCTGAAGACAAGCTAGAATGTATGTTCTCTTTTTTTAAGTTAATTTTATATATTTATTTCAATAAGTCATTAAAAATTTCTAAATTTTCTGAGTTTAAGACTCTGTTTTGAGTAGCTGCATTATAAAAATATAGTTCTAGCTGACCATTATTGTGATAATGATCTTTTATTCTTGCTAATAGTATTAATTTGATGAAATTTTAGCTAAAATCTATTTAGCAGACACTATTACAGGGAGTAAGGATCATACATTCTGCAGTTAAAATCCTTTTTATACTGTTGTTGCTTGATTAGTATCAGTTCTGAAATGAAATATACTGGGTATGCATATACTGAGATACATAGAAGTGCTGAATAATCTGTAGAAGACAAGCTAATTCTAGCAAAGAATAATTGTTAATATAGGCCATGGGGTCTATAATATGAATACAGAAAAGCCAAGAATGGTCCAAGTCTGCACCACTGTTGGGAATGAGTGACACTGGAAGTTAGAAATTACTCTCTTTTTTTTTTTTTTAATTAGGGACCTGATTCATTAAAGCTCTAACACCTCAACAATTCTTGAACAGTGTTCAAAAAATAAGTGTAACCTGCAAATCAGAGAAAAGAAAAAAAAAGAAAGAAACCTTGTGTTTCCCAATTATGGACCAATTATGGAATTTTAGACACCAGTCTTCCAGATAGATAAACAGTCAATCCAGTAATATATTCTGTACTGAAATCAAATATGCTTTGATATACATAGCTGCTTTGTCTATAAAAACTGTGGGTCAGGCTTTAATACTGTATGGGAGGTAAATACTCAATACAGTAGGAAATGCAAAGAGCAGGGTGCTTCTGCTGGAATGAGAAATTCATTACAAGGTTGTATGACTGCGTGCTGTTGAAGCATCTTGATGTTTCATTACCTGTAGTTTTCTTACAGTGACAACTTCATTTCATGAGATCACTGATACCTTTGCTTTGGCAAAGATTATAAGGAGCTGACGTCCTGCAATAGGAACTGCATAGGCAAAAGACTGTGAATGACCTATATGATCTGGGAGTAAGAGAGCTTGATCTAGTAAACATATGGTACTTACATGTTTTGTATGTTCAAGATCATCTGCATTTACTACATATAAATAAGGACACGGTTGTTATATAGGTCTATTTTCTACTTTTTCATGCAGTGTTAAAATATACCACATATACACAGTTTAGTGTCTGAATTTTGGCTTATACTGTGGCATTAGTATGCAGAGTGTCCTGTTGGTTTTAGTTGAATTGTCCTCATAAATTAATGGTATAAGTTAACCCTTTGTCTGAAATAATTTTATACCGGTAGGTCCTATGACTGTAGGATAAATAATAAATTAGTAGCAGTGGAGTGAAAAAAGAAAGAATGGCCTATTCTGCAGTTGCCAACATTAATACTAATCTCAAATAATGATTTTTTTTTTCTGTTGACAAAAAATGGGAATGTTGAATCATAGCTAAGCGTTCAGAAACTTGATTCATGACAAGCAGAACATGGAAGTGGTGCTTTCAAATAAAATCTGATACAAGTTGGAGAATTTTTTAAGATAAACTAAGAGGAAATAGTATTCAGGTTTTGGATCTATACAATCAACGGATTTTCATAGATTTACAAACATTCCAGCAGATAAATGGATCTCACACCTATTAACAGTGTTTCTAGAGGTCTTAAGCACTGCAAACCTCACCTGTTTGACATGCTCAGCATATCTATTATTCATAAACGTTTTATGGACTGATTATAAAGAATATCCTGAACTTTCCTAGAAGAGATATATTGGAAGAATTTAAGTTTTCTTTTTAAGGTAATATTGCAAATAGTTCAAGGTGTATCTATATTGTTAAGTGCCTTTGTGCTCTGTGGCTCAACCTGTAGCCTTGATCCATGGAACCCATTTTCTGCTCTCTGTGTTGTTTTCAGATTTACTAAGTGTGGCTTGCTAGTGTCCACACTATGATTCTTGAACGTGTAAGAAAGACCCCTGTAAATATGCAGGGTACTTCCTAAGAACTGAACAGTGGTGTTTTGTAGCCCAGCTTCCCTTCATTTAATGACCCAACAGAAGTTCTTTTAGCTTGCAATTATGTGAGGCTTTATCAGCACAACTCATTCCTCGATTTGTATGTGTTTTTTATCAGTATAACGGTGTACACAAGACATGTATCTCTTGTGAAACTGTTCAGAGAAATGCCAGGAGGCAGTGTGAACAGCATTAGACATAAGTGGTATGGAGGAAGTGTACAAGCTCCACAGGTACCGTAGCTTTGCAAATGTAGTAGGCTTACAATGCTCAAACTTGTCTCCAAAATTATGAACAGAAACTCCAAGAATTATCAGCTGTGGGGTTTTTTGCCAGTTTCTCCTATTAAGACTCTCTTCAGGTTATTCTGTTTCTGTTCATTCTGTATCAACAGAATCTCCAAGAATGCCACACTGTTCTTTTGTATTTTTGCAGTAATATAGAATCATAGAATGTTTGGGGTTGGAAGGGACCTTTAAAGATCATCTAGTCCAACTCTCCTGTTTAGTTATAGTCTGTCTTTTTGCCATGCTGTGCAGTTTTGGACACTTGAGCTTCTGTGAACGGTGACAAGCCTCACAGTACATGCACTGGTGGAAATAGAAAGTGCATTCAGCACTTGTTTGTGCATATGGTTTTGAAAATAAATTCCCCGATTTCCTCTCAAAATAACGTAATTTTGAACTTTGGAAATTTTTTTGTCATGTGCAAGATGAGAAGTCCTGAGGTTGCAGGTGAAATAGCAGTGCAGCAACTGATCTCCTATTGGTAATTTTATTGTGGTATATTTTTAATTCTTAACAAAAGGTATGTGGTCTAGTAGTAGAAATAGAGTGGCTATGAGGTAAGAGGATGAGAAAAGAAATATCAAAGATTGACTCGGGCTCTGTAGTTTGCATCAGAACTTTTGGTCTGCTGTGTTTATCTTTTTTTTTTTTTTTTTTTTTCTGGTAACGTGCATAAATCAGCACAAACATCAATATTAAGCAGGATATGAATAGAAAAGAGATTGCATACCACACCAGTAGCATAGTTTTTCAGCGTCCATAGATTGAGCCTTTTCACTACCCGATACATGTGTAATTGGAGAGATGTCATTTGCTATAAAGGTGAAACAGTTGTAATTATGCTAATGTCTGTTTTTAAATGACTGATTAGAACTGATTCATGTTAAAGGAAAAAAAAAGTTGTAAACGCTGCTTCTCTGTAGCAGGTAAAGATCATGGAACTGCTAAAACTTGCTTTCATAACTGTAGAACATTCTTTCAACCAGTGCATTACAATCACAGAGGAGGAGGAGGAGAACCGGATGACTGGAACTTTACCACTGAGTGATTTAGTGATTCATTCCTATGGAAACTCTGAATACTTAATGGTACCTTTGCCAGATAATATTAGCTGTTGTGCTCTGAGCAGCTTTGGTGGAAGATGTGCTAGCACGGACAGTACTGATCCCTGGTGGCTTTTAGCATTAACTGTTGTTTTACATGGAAACATCGCTGCTATGTAATTCACAGGCAAGAAATGATATTTTTATAGGTTTACTTAGCCTATAACTAATGAATAATGGACCTTCATAGCTTGAAACAATTTTGTACTACAGTAAATATTGTCAATCTTATATTACAGCTCTTAAGAGCAGTGCAATGTAGTGGCAAAAATTGCTGAAGTGGTAGAGAGGTATAGTACTGTGTTGGTTTAGTAAGAGCTGTGGGGTAGCCGAGCCAAGCGGCCGGCTGCTTCTCCCCGCTCCCTCCCCTCTGCCGCGGGCCGCAGACAGGGAAGAAGAAAAAATAAAAGGTTTAAAAGTGCCTTTTTGAGTTGAGATAAGGAAGGTTTAATATATATACATATATAAAAGAAAATAGCATATAATGGGAACTTTGCAGTTAACAAGAACAATATTAACAGTAAGAAAAGAGCAATACAAAAAAAAAAAACAATACCAGAGAACAACAGCGAGGGACCGAACCCGAGCGAAGTTCAAGGCGAACTGAGCTCCAACTGAACCGCCCCCAATGGAACTGGCCCCTCCCCGGGGCTGGCCCCAGGGCATGACGTCAGCATGGTATAGAATTACCTGGCTCCACACAAAATTAACCCTGTCCTGGCCAAACCAGGACAAGTACTTACCTGCTTTCCCCACAGTTAGAGGAACAACTTGGAAATAAGATGGAGGATATAAGGAAAGCAAGCCAATCCATATAACAGTTAAATATATTCTGCTATAAGTCAAAAATAATCAAATTCTTTCTGAACTTTCTAATTGCTAAGAATTTCCTCTCACTTCTTATTATATTGTTTCCTAAAACTGTGATAAGCTTTGCTTGCAGAATGTATTGGACAGTAACAGCATTTGCTGTGGATCTGATGTGATGGGGTTGTTCACTGTTGAATAGATCATGTGTTATGTTTTCAAAGACATCTAATAGAGTTTGTAAGGAGATTGCTTGGTTTTTGCTATCGGTCGAGGTGTTAGAGTGTCCTGGAACCACCTGCACATGTGCTCTTTTCTTACTCCGTAGAAAATAGATCTAGGGGGGGAAAAATGAGCACTTCTGAAGGAAGTGATGTTTAGATTTCAGAGCTCTGACAAACTGTCCCAGAAAATAGGGACAAAGAGTAAGGAATTTATTGGCTTGTGGTTTTAATCTTTAGCCTTTTAGCAGTATTCCTACCAAAGCTTTAGGTGTCTTTCTGCTCTTCAATCTGATGCTGTATATGATCAGCTCAGTAAGCTGCGTTGAAGTATCTTGGTAATGGTGGACATACCTGTTCTTCTGGCTATAATCAGGTAATGGTACAATCTTGAAAGTATACATTATTTCTGGATATTGTCAAAATCCAGCTGTCCTTGTCTGAGTAGCTCCCTGTAGATGTTGTGTGATGCTGGGAATACATTTTCAAATTGATGAAAAAAGTCTGGTCCTGGTAGGAGTCACACTGGCAGTCTGCGAGGAATGTGTATTGTTGGATTTGGCTGATTAGATACTTCAACTAATAATCCTGTGTTTCATTTGGCTGGTCAGAAAGTATTTCTAAAGCGTATTCTTATTGAATAGTAATAGCTGCAACCACGGGAGTAGGATGGTATTGTAACTTAAGCAGGCTTATCAACATTTGCTTCACTCATGTGTTTCTGTGTTTGGTGAGATGACAGAGAAGGACCTTTGGTGGTACTCACCATGAATATGCAACATCACTAGGAGGAACCAGAATTAACTTCACAGACCAAATTAGGTGTTGATTATGTAGAAGAGTGATTATGTGGAAAAGGTGAAATTGCACTGTCCTGCTAGTATGTATCGTTGGAGGCACTGTGGCGTGATAGTAGCTGAGTGAATCTTTCACATAATACAAAGTATTTGGAGAATCTATGGTTAGTGTGATCATTAAAGGGAAATGTTAATGTTTGTCCTTTGAAACTCAGACTTGGTTGTTTTGTATTTAGGTTTGGGTTTGGCTTTTTTTTAATGAAGTAATGTTGTTGCTATGTTTTCTAACTGAGTTTCCTTCTTTTTCTGTTTCCTTTTTAGTTATGTTTCGCTTGTATGATACGGATGGGAATGGATATCTGGATAGTTCGGTAATGTTATTTATGTATTTTAATGCATTGTAAGAGAAAGTCATAATGCTATATAATATACATATAATACATATGCATATAATGTGTAAAACTACATTATTCCAAATGAAGTTTATATTTATCCTGAATTAATAGGAACAGTATAAACTGTAGTTTATTAAAAAGTCACACATTTTGAAAGTAACTTTTGAGTTTTCTTTTTCATTAAGCCTCTGTTTCTACCGTACAGATTTTCAAAGGCTGACACTGCTGTTGTGGAGTCCTATTCTATAGTCTTCTGAATTTTAATCATGTTACTGTAGGGGACACATTAATATGATTCCTAAAACTTTTGTTAAAAGAGGAAAGTGTGGCAGTCACAACTTCCATGTTGTTATTAATAATGGAGGAACGATATTAAAAACAATGTTTTGATGAGTAGCCTAACCAAATGTTTGAAGGAAAATCAGAGATACAGCAATCGTTTAAAAATGTTACTATTTTTTTTCTGTTAGCTAACAGAAAAAAGTATTTTGTTGGCAGCTTTCTTTTTTCTTTTTCCTTTTTTTTCTCTCTCTTCTCCTTTTGTATGTAAGAGAGCATAGAGTGGGTTGGTAAAGAGGAGGTGATTCCCATAAGTGACAGGGGAATAGGGAAGCTAAGTTATATAAAGGTATAAAGGAAACACTGTATCATAGTTTTAGGCAATACAAAATACGAATTAGATACCTACTGCATAATAAATACACAGGAAAATTCAGAATGGTTGTAGATAAGCATTTAGGCATGTTTACAAACCAAATTGGATATATGAATATGGAAGAGCACTAGTGATACATGATCAAGGGAAATTACAACACTATCATGATAAGAAAATATCTCTGTATTAGTTTATACCATCCACTTTATGCCTTATTTCCATTAGAAAATTGTGAATTCTACAATTGCTGCCAAAAAAATAGTTAAGAGTGCTGGAATGTAAAGGACCTTACATCATTACATCACAGGGTGGACTTCAGATCATGAAACCAATGCTCAAATGGTCCAGTAGGGAGGAAAAATCTACTACTACTTTCAACCCAGAAGCTCTAATTTGTTTGTGGGACTGTGGTCCACCTCCCTGCACTCCCTGCATGCTTTGCGGTTCATGCCTGATGTTTTGCTAGTGAAGTGGATTGACCCAAGAGGGAACAGCTTCCAGTGTAAAGGACATTTCATTAGGAAATTGGTGAAACAGTGTCACTGAATGTAATATGTTTGAATTACAAGTTCCAGTAGAATTTGTCTGTATAATATTGCATTAAATACTATCATACTTCTTTGTACATCTGTAGGAGCTGGAAAACATCATTGCTCAAATGATGCATGTTGCAGAATACCTTGAATGGGATGTTACTGAGCTGAATCCAGTGAGTATCCATTTTATCACAAGTTTTTAATGTTGCAAGAGATGGCATTTAGTCATTTTGTGATGCTTCATGTCAACATGTGATTCTATGTCTTAGTAAGATAGAAATAATAATGGTCTGTGCTCCACTATGTCACTGTCAGTTAGCACTTTTACAAGTCTTCTTCTGTTTAAATATGATCTATGAAACATTCTTGCTCTACAGTTTAAGGATTTTCTTTAGTGCATGTAGTAATTAAAATTTATAACACACTGCTTTGTCTCTGAAAAGTTCCTAAAATTAACTTCCTCTCATTTGTATTGTACAGAGTAAGTACACAAGGCGACACAACTTGGTTTAGGAATGTTAGGTGATAATAAAATGTAAGTAGTAATATGGCACTTCATTTTCTGAACTGTCAGTACTCATTTTGCTACAGGTGCCATACAAATAATATTTTTCTTACTTTTTGCGTGCGGACGAGGGAGCTGGAGAACTGCACGTGTTCTAACAAGAAGTTACTATATTGGAATATGGAATTTATGAGATTTTTTTCATTAAACTGTGTAGATACTTCATGAAATGATGGAAGAAATTGACTATGATCATGATGGCACTGTTTCTCTAGAAGAGTGGATCCAAGGAGGAATGACAACAATCCCGCTCTTGGTCCTCCTTGGGTTAGAGAATGTAAGTACTAACATAAGAATGTCAAGTTTCTGCTTGCAGGCAGCTGTGGCCTGCACGGTAGTTTCTCTGTGGACTGTATAAAGAATAGCTTTGCTTTCCTTTTTGTTACTGTGACTGAATGACCTGCAAAGAACAGAAGTGTGTCTTCAAAGTCAGAGCTACATTAGCATGTTTGAGACAACATCAAATGAGCCAGCTCTGGAGATAAAAGCTGTAAAAAGCTGATCAATTTGTCCTGTTAAGAGCATATTGTTAGTTCCTAGCTGCTGTAGAATCTGTTAAGAATGTTTTACTGCCCATGTATATGTTACAGCTGGCTTGGGGCAGCATCTAGGCTTCTAAGCATGGTGCTGTGTTGTGTGGCCTAACCAGACTGAGTCACAGAACAGTTTGGAAGAACTTCTGGAGATTATCTGGTCCATTCTCTTAATAAAGGCAGAGCCACAGATTGAGATATGCAGAGTCCTGTCAAGCCCAGGCCAGAATAATTCTGTTGAGGTGGCTTCCACCAGTTCTATGGGTGACCAGTTCTGTGTTAATTGTTCTCAAGGGAAAGGGCTGCTTCCTTACACACAGATGGAATTTCTTCTGCAGCGCTTAGTGCCCTCTGGCTTGTGTGCTGTCGTGATATACTCCTGTGAAGATAGTTCTTCTTTGTAAACTACCTTAATAAACTATGCTAAGTAGCGAAATAAAAGAGAACACTTACACCAAAGGATAGAGTGTTACGAAAGAAGAGTTTATGTTCTGTACATTTACAACTTCACATCAAAGATAAGACTGATGTAATAGGATCAATTTTATGCCAGTTGAACACAGATGTATTAACATTGGCATGTTGCCAGTGCCACCTGCTGTCCTGTATTTGAGCACAGGTATCTCAGCATATGTTTCAAATGCTTTTCTGTTATTTGAAAAAAAAAAAACCCTATTTTTACTTCTTTTTTCTTCTGAAGTATTTTTCGGCTATTGAGGTGAAATAATAAGTAGTATTTACTTTCTTCATATACTGCTACAGCCTGAACTAAACCTGGACTGCTGTAACTGCTCTATGATATTTTATTTGCACAAAAAACGGTCAGACTGAGACTTTCCATAGTGAAATACGAAACAAAACCAGTGTGTTTAGCAGAAGATCTAAAATTCTTGTGAAATCTTATTAATCAAATTGCCAGCTAAATATCTGAATTGAGGATAATTTTCAGTGCATTTGGGTCACTGTAAGTACTAATTCCCTGATTCTAGGTATGTGACTGATTAACAGAAGTGTAAAATTACTTCCCTGTCAACAGGCTGAATTCCATTATTTCCAGAGAATTACTCTAAACAAAGGCCATCAAGTGCTCTCAAGCAATCCATATAGCAGATACCTGGTAGTCACTTGCAGTACAGATTTCTCTTTTGTGACAGATAGCGTAGATATTCTGGGAGTATTTTTCAGTGTCTATGCTTCATTCTTTCTAAATTTAAAACTCCTTAAATTCTGTGAGAAATTAATGCAGATCCTTCTGCAGAGGTTTATGTTCATATTAAAGCAAAAGCTATTAGAAAGAAGCTATGTAAATGTATGTTATCAAACATTTTATCCTTTTGAGTATTTTTACTAGTTATTAGATAATTTATCTTGTGTGCATAGCTTTACTATGGAAATAATAACAATGTGATCAAAATTGTGTACCCTGCTATCATCATGGATCAGTGTTTCTATCATCAAGAGCATTCCCAGTAATGTATGTACTGAAGGGACATAAAAGTACAGCTGTGAAAAACTATGATAATGGTATGCAAAATATCTTTTTGATATAAATAGTTTTATTAGGTAAAAGTTGGAGGGAAATAGATGGGGTGGCCTTTAATGCTTTCTTAATATTTTTCTGTGAATGAAGTGCATTGCCTACAGAACTGTACATTTGCTAATGATTTACTAGGAAATGATGCCATCTTCTAAAAGGGCTCCCATTTTTCTTTTCATGCATGAAAGTGCTCTTGATTTTTTTAGACCATTTGCATAATACGTTAAGTCAGGTTTTTAGGTTTTCCATCAAACCACCAAAAAGTTACTACTTCTGTCTGTACACAGTTCTAAGTGATCAAATCTAAGTGTATTTCAGGACATTGAGAAGTTAAATCACATAAGTTAAAACACTAATGCCTGTGCGCTGTTATTTTGTTTAAAATGATAGCATGACTCTGAGGGTTTTAAAGCATCTACTGTATTACGCAAGCTCTTCATTCCAGTGCATCATTCCTTTTAGTGGAATGCTGTTACCTCTTCTCACATGCGGTCAGATTTTTGCAAACCCAGCTTCCCAAAACTCTGCTTTTTGGCTGTCTCCTTCCTTGTAGTTATGATAATGAAAAGTAACATAAGAGTCTTTTGGACTCAGTAATCAAATAATAAAGTGCTGATATCTTAAAGTTTTCCACAGGCTGACTAGTATATGACAAATAGAGAGCATAATCTGCTGGTTTATGCTGCTTAGACAAGCCCAGGTAGTCTTCACGTTAAAAATGAGCAAAAAAATCCCCAAACCAACCAAACAATTTTTTTCACCATCTTTTAACAATAGCCAACTATGCTTTGGCTCTATGCTAAACTCAGGCAATGGTGAAATTTTAAATCTAAGAGGTCAATTTCAGAGCTTTTACAGTATGATAATGACAAATAATTGTCACTATTATTTTAAAAAATTGTGATGCCAGTGAAGTTTTCAATTTGTTTTGGGTTAGTGTCCATTAACTCTTGTACAGAGCTTGTACAAACAATGCAAGATTCTCAGTTGGTGTAATTTGTTACGCTAATAGCATTGAAACTGTGATAATTTCAGCTGAAGATTTGTCATAGTAGCTTCAGAATTCAGCTACGTTGTTTGTACTTACTCTTTAGTTTGCTTTAAGAGCTATACAAAAAGATCAGGTATCATGTAAAAGTTTTATATTACATGTAAAGCCTTTCAATCAGTTGTTATTACATACTATATTAGCTTCTCAGTTACAATAATTTTTTAAACATTAAAAAAACATTTAAATGAAATATGGAACTATATTATACAAAAATAAAAGAATAAACAAGTTAGTATTTCTAAACAATGGGGTTGAGATAGCCTAATCTCTCACAGATTTGTGGTTTTTGCCCTCTTACTTGATCAGTAATCCCCTTCTGAAAGAGACAAGAGTGTTAGGTTGTTATTACAAATATTAGCCAGCCAGCTGTTGCGAAGTTAAAAGTAGTAACAAGGAAATCTGCCTAACTTTCCTTCTGATCTCTCCCTCTCTTTCTGTCCCCTCCCCTCTCTGCTCTTTTTTTAGACTGTCATGAAACTTCTAGTGCCCTCTCAAATTTAGTTGAGAGTACTACATTAATTTAAAAGTTGCTGGAGCAGTTTAAAGTCATAGAGATAAAAGGACAAAGAACATAAATAAGTCTCATTCTCAACTTAAATATCCAGTTAATTTTATCTTACTGAGTTTTATGCTTTCTATTTCCTCCTAAAACTTGAATTTAGAGTTACTGTGAAGGTAGAACATAGAAATACAGAGAATTTTATCACTGGGAATGTTCCAGGATAGAAACAGTGTGTTCTTATTTAGGCGGTTTTCAAGGAAATTGGTGTCCTATCAATTTCAGTACATGCTGTTAGGAAATTTTGTTTTGCAATAAGAGACTTTGGAATTGCATACATGTATCATCCATTTGTACTTGGGTGACTACAGTTTTTCCACTTGGCACTAGCTGAATGTGTTCTATACTGACCTACTGAAACCTTTAAGACCCATAATTCTTACTCTGAGGTTTAGTTGTGCCAGTTTCATGGAAGTCGTTCCAAGAAGCTCTCTCATGAAAAGTGAGAATTTCATGAAGGAAAAAAAAAAAATCGGTAACTGTAGAGGAAATGGTTATTTATGTGGTACAATTTTTAGTCGTAAATGTTTGAGGTAGAATTTTTTTTGCTGAGTGTCACACTTTAGTCTGCAATTTTCATAGTCCTCATCTACTTTCCAAATTTAGTTTTGCTTCTTAAGGCAACAGTTTGTCTCCCACTCAAACACAGATTGGACAGAGCTGTCGCTGTGTTACTCCTTCTGGTTGATAGTTAATGATAATTACACTTCTGGGAAGTGGCTTATTGCATGCTAGTGACCACTAGACTATTTATTCAGTAGAAACAGTCAAAGTTTCTCACCTTTTTATTTCACTCTCTGTTAAATTAAGTAGATAACATTGTTAGTGAAGTTTGAAAGTTACCCCATTGACTTCCTACCATTGCTTAAAATGTCCATTGTAATCTGGGCATAAAAACATGCTTAATGATGGCTTGCTCCTAAGAGTTTCTGTCAACCATGAACATTGTCCTCTCCTCTTCACTAGGAATTCTTCACTTGTACAATATTTTTTCACCCTGTTCTGATAAAAGCACTTGATTTCTCTTCTAAAGTAATTCCGTGCTAGACATTTTGGTCTCATTTCTCTTGTCATTACTACCACCTTTTTCAGTGATTGCACAGAAAGTAGGTATAAACTGCAAGTTCATATGTGCTAGTGTTTAAAAAAATGTTTCAGGAGTGGAAAGTATTTTATTCCCTATTCATGGGCCACTAGATGTCACAGTTGCACTGTATCTGGTACTGTACAGTTGCTGGAAAGGTGCCGTAAAGGTGAGAGAGAAATTGGACAACAGTAAGTGCTTTGTAAAGTCATCAATAATCTGAAACCAGGCCACTCTGCCTCTCTTTTAAGTCAGCAGTTGTTATTTTCAACTCATTTCACCTTTTAAATCAAGGTAAACCTCAATGGGACAAACACATTTGTGTTGAAGTATGACTGTGCTTCAGTTAAATCATAAGAGATACTTTTACAATTTTATTTTGGATCCTCAAGCAGAAAATATTATGCTGTTGCACTCAAAGGATTTAAAAAGTAACTTTTAAACATTTTTGATTAAATATGGGGTGGAATACTCGAGTGTGAATCCACACTTGGGAAATGCTGCTTCTCACATTGAATATCACATGGTTGTTGGCTTACTTTTTGAGGTCTGAGTATGTGAAAGTGGAATTAAACTTGGGACTCACAAACTCGCAAGTCTGGTGTGGGATCTGTCCCTCTCAGGCTGAAGCCTGAAATGACTGTTTAATACCTAGGAAGTTTCATAGAGTTGTATTTCTTTCATTCAACGAAGAATGAGGGTGGTCTGGCCTTTTGTTGGCCTCAGTGATGTTTTTGTAAGTCCTGTCTGAAGTCTGGCAGGTGAGTTTTGTAAAAGGCTAAAGTGCCACTGGGCCATATGCTATTTCTGTATGTACAGAGAGCCAAATGAAGCACCTGCTAAAGCAGCATATTTTCAGGGCATTGCCAGCAGAGGGGGTGTTGTTAACGATTTGTGAGACTTGTAGCGCAGGAGCTCCTTAAAATGTGCACGTCCCTTTTCTTGACAGTGCTGTCTACTTTTATGCTGTGCTAGCTCCCACTTATTTGCAGGAAGTTTGCAAATGTCTTTCCTTACTACAGTCTGCTTTTCCTTTGCCTGTTAGTTGGTAAAAGCCCAGGAGAAGTCAGGAGTAACTCTAACCTGTTCTCACTGTGTATAAGGTGAAAAATAAATGGTATTTCATGCAGTTATGCATATTTACTATTATTTAAAATGTGATTTCTGCAGCATTTCAGGCTCTGCAGCTGACAAGTGACTACCAGCTTAGGGACAGGAAAACTTCGTAGTGTGGCTAATTATGAAGTTTAAACAAATTGATTTCCCCTCCTGTGCTTCCTTTTCTATGCTGTCATTTTCTCATGTGCATAATAATACTTCAGCATTTCTGGATGATCGGGATAGTACAGTGGTGAATGTGTGAATGGAGACTGAGGAAGTGTGTGTGTGGGTTTGGGTTGGTATTTTTCCTCCCTTCTCCAGCACACCGACACAGGGGTGCACACAGACACAAAGATACACACAAAGTATCTTGGAAGTTAGAAGTGAGGAACCCACCCAAATAGCATCTCTTGAATGATGTTACTCCTCTCCAATTGGACTAGAACAGACTTAGAACCCCCTCTCCCCATATCAGATTAAACAAAACAAAACCTGACATGAATTATTTGCTGACAGCCACCAAAGCAATATAAGAACTTAACTGCATTTTTATTTAAAGGAGGTGCTTTGTGGTTTAATGGACACTTTTCTCACCTTCTGACTGACTGAACCATACCCAAAGATCTGTCATAAAAATGCCTTCAAGTCATGTAAATATTTTTTAAATAAATGAAAACAAAATGACAGTAAGCAGTGAAAGAATAACTTAAACTTGCTAACATTTTTCTCTTTTGCTGCTTGTTGCTCGCTCTTTCAATAGAAAAGACTGAGCATGATGGTATTTCAGACATTCTGTACTTTTGTAAGGGGAGATACTTGCTAGGAGGAAAATTTATCGTTACGTTTTCTAAGTCTCAAAATCGTGTGGTTTTTGCTTGAAACCTTAAGATGTCTTTGGCTACCTTTTTTTACAAATATCTAAAAAGCTGAACTAAGTTAATATTAAACCAGATTAGGGTTATGTAGCTAAATTCTGTGACTGCATAACATTTTCCAGTAATTCCAAGGCTGGCTTTTTCATGGTTGGCTTGCTTTTTAACGTCAGGTCCTTTTGGCAGTCAAATCCACAGTAGAAGGGTCAGGACCATAAGTTAAGAGAACCAATAACAAAATAAATGTTACTATTGTCATTATGTGCTAAAGTCTGCATATGGCATATGGAGGCTTCATTTTCAGTGATGTATAATGAAGTGAGGAAGAGATTTTTACTGTACCTGCCCTGCTTTGAGATCTTCTTAATGACAGTTTGTTTTCAAACTCTTTCTCAGGATATGGAAGCAAAATGAGGGAATGTCAGTAAATGAACTGATGTGTCAGAATTGTGGATTTTATTTATACTTAAAGACTTGCATTGAGGGGACTTTGTTTCACATAATGTTTTGGGTTTTTTTCTTGGCAGTGTTTTAAAATGTTATGTGCATGCATAATGATATGCAGCACTTTATTGCTTATTTTTGGCAGTGCACAAGAGCAAAAATTTAATTTGCTATTTTCCAAAAGTGCATTGTGTTTATGTAATGGATTTGCATCAGTTGCAGTCTGTAACACAGTTAAGTGTTTTAATTGGCAGAACACCCACATCAAGACTTGTTTGTTTTTCTGATAAGGAAAATGCCAGCTAAGTTAGTCCATATGTTCTGTTCAAATAAGAAGCCACATATTCACATGTAATGGCCATTCTTTAAAAATAAAGTTAAAATGAAAAAGTAACACAAAACTAATGTGAAACGGGGAAGTTTATGCAGAACTATGAATTTTTGTTAATTTTCAGAAGTAGCAAGTATTTTGCTAAGGAAAGCTGGTCAACTTGCAGTTTAAGAGCTTATGGTTTATGACTATCTGTTGACGATCTGAGTAACGTTAAAATGCAAGTGTACATAGTGTACTGTTTTCTCTGAAGGATTTACATGGTCTTTATTGTCTAGTGAGTAATTGCCTACTTTTGGAAGACTTGAAACTCACATAGTATATTGTAGTTTAACAATACTTTAAAGATGTGTGGAATGTGGTAATAAGATGGAAAGAAAAATAGAAGTTACAGAGCTCCATTTAATGAAAAATACATTCTCTTCAGCTGCCAGTCATGAAGGAGCTTGACAGGCTTCTAGTGCTCCACAGCTGCAGAATCTATTTCTGCTTCTTCAGGGGAAATTGGAAAACTTCCACACTCTTTGCCAGCCCAAGAATCCCACATTAGGCATCTGCTCTGCTCGTTCTGCAGAAAGCAGACCCTGACATTGCCCAGCTGTCAGAGATGGCGTTTGAACTCCTGCTGCTAATATCAAGGGACTCTACTTAGGCTCTGATCCTGATATCTCAATAGAGGAAAAAAAAATAGTTCAGCAGACTTAAATTCCTTTTGTTTCTAGGTAATTTGTAGGAATTACTCAAAGTTGTGGCTAGGACCTGACTTTGAACCAAACATTCTTAATTGCTTGGAGTGTTGATTTTCCTTCAGGATTTCCCCCCCCCCCCCCCCCCCACAAAAAAAAAAAA
>VZZY01015139.1:37706-61722 GCA_013400335.1 Eurystomus gularis | reverse complement strand
TAAATTTCTTTCTTCCACGAGAAGATAACAAATTCCTGTGCTCAGCATGGTGAATCTCCTAAACTAGACAACCTACAGCACTTCATGAGTGCATTTTCAGTGAACTTTAAGAATAAGATACTACAATCCAGTCCTTTGTATGTACCAAGACCAATGACTGCTGCTTATTTAAAATACTTTTTCTTAAAAGGAAGCATCACTGCCTCACTCTTGTATACCCAACCAGTTTCTCACAAGCTGCAGGAGCAGGATCATTTGCCTGCTTTGCTTTAATTTGCTTGAGTTAGGTGGTCACAGTTCAGCCCTTAACCTGCTTATGTTTTTCCTGATGTTTTCAAGGTGAAAACAATACATTTTTCTCAATAGCCTATTCAAAATGGCCCTGTGGTTTTCTGTTAAGATGCTACATTATTTTTGTGCTATTTTATGACAGGTGTATTAGAATGAGGTAAGAGCACTAAACTCATGTTAAATGTTTCTGTAGGAAAGATAGTTGCATTTATTAGGATTAATAGACTATTTATACTGGAAACTAAAATCCTCCTTTTATTCACATGCAATATAGTGTTCAGGTAACCAAAATCCAATCTTCTTAATCCTCAGTGAAGCAGCTTTTTCCCTGACTTCAGCGACAGTTCAATTTCTGTTATGCTAACCATATGCTTCTGATTGATTATCAGTTATATTTAATTACTCAGAGTTACAGATGGCAGTTTTGTGAGGCAAACTGCTGATCTCTGGAGGCCCTGTGTGCTGATGCCACTGCCTCTGCAGTTACAACTCTTGAGCCCCTGAGGTTGATAAAAACAGGTAATTTAGCCACTTCTGTAAGCTATATTGGCCTATCCAGCCAGAAGATAATGAAAAGATTCTGACACTAAGGTAGTAGACTAAATCCATAGAGATGGAAAAGAGGATACTAAGATGAATGCTCTGAAACAAACTGTGCTGCCTGTAATTAATGCCACTCTTTCTCCTTATCCACTGAAAGAAAACTTTGAGTTGTATTGCATTCTTTTGCTCCACCAACTTTTTCCCATTCTCTACATTTGAAAGGTATTTGTGTTATAGTAGAGAACCAAGTCCTTGCTCTCCTGCTGGTAGGATCTTAGGTTTAGACTCTCTGAAGCCCTTCTGCCATTCACTGGAACTCCAGTGTGCAGTACAGAGCAATACTTGGTGAGCAAAGCAGGACAGGTCAGAGGCATTAGTACCAGAGTGGAAAGTATGTAGACAGCAGAAAACCAAAAAGAACAAAATATTCCATCTCCCCATCTCCGGATTTTAATAGTTAAAGCAAGAAAACAAACAAAACTAAAATCAATAACAACAACAACTGAGAAAATAAGTTATTCAGCATCAGTTATCCCTTCTGTGCAGAGGGATAGTGGGAGAGAATTCACTGTTTGTTGGGGTTTTTTTCATGCTGCGTTCTTGAGAGAGGTTTCTTGTTTTCAATTCACCTGATAGTGCAGTCCCAGCAGAATGCACCTAACAAATCATAGTGAGTGTCTGCACCTTGCTATGTATCAAAGTCCCTTAATGTGCCAACAAAGTTCTCCAAGGTCAGAAAAGCAGTTTATCAACCTCTTATATCTCTTATAGGAGACAATAAATTTATTCTACTGTTGGAATCTATGAATAATTCAGATGCTCTACGAGATAAACACTATTGCTTAGGATGCTCTGCATGTCATTGTCAACTAGTACCAAACACTGTCATTGCTCCATGCGCTCTCTACTTTTAGCTTACTTTCAGTTTAGGAAAATGAAATGCTATATGTCTTGCATTTTTCTACGTCCTTTAGCTCTTTAAAGTTGTTTTTTTTTTTCCTAATGCAACTTTACATTAACAAATAGTTGGAGACAATTAATGTTTTGAACAATTGCTAATTCCCCTCTGTCTTCAGTATAATTGACTTTAGAACTAGAAAGTATTGTCTTTTAGAGAGCTCTGAATTCTTTATTCCTGCTACAAAGCAAACAAAATATCTTCCCTAACTGGTTTTATAGTGTTCAGCAAAATCAGGCATACTTCCTATTTCTATTTAGCTTAAGCAAATATATATGATTTAATATCTACACAAGTCTAGCTAATCTTGGAATAGTTTTATGGATCCCTTTAAAATGTCTAATGAAATATTTAATTCACTTATTACAAAATCATTCTGGATTTTATCACATTTTAGAATGTGTATGACCCTAGCAGGCCAAACTAAATTTGTATTTGTTTGTACAACCCATGAGACAATGAGTAAGAAAAACACATAGTGTTACTTAACTACTAGCTTTCTGGAGGGACTTATAAAGCCCAATATGACATTGGACTCTTTCTGTACTTTCTCCTTGATCATAACCTTCATACAGAAGTAAAAGTAATGTAATAGTAGCTAACTTTGGGACCTATGTTGAAATTTGTGATTCTTCTGGGTGGTCTCAGTGTCTACATATATGACTAGCCAAGGGACCCTTAACATGCTTTTGAAACTTTAATTGGTAGAGACTTTGGGCTTTTAAACATGGAAAGGTTATGGAGAGTAATGTATTTGCATACAAGACATTTATATAACTTAAGTCTGTATTTAGTAGAAGTAACAAGTACTAAAATTCTATGTATGATCTACCATATATTCTACCATATTTCTGAATAACTTAGCCCTATTTCACCTGAAAGGATGTTTTTCCACATAATACTAATAATTTTCCATAAATCTAACACCTGCTTCAAAAATTTAAGACTCATTATTTTGGTAGTGAGATTTTGTATTAAAAAACATGAATACAGCCAATTTTACATTATGTGAATTAAATATGATTACATTGGGATGAGCTCCTAAAAGAACAAATGTATTTCATATGTTTAAGGAGTTCTGCAAACAGAAATAAGAATATATGTCCTGATTATTATTTCTTTAAAGCAGCAATTATAGAAATGGCAGCTTTCCAGTAAAAGTAAGGAATTTTTAAAAACCCAGCAAATTTAAAGAATAATAGTAATGATTTGGCCTCAAAGAGGAAAGTTAAAAGGAAAGATAATTCTCCTATCTTTTCCTAAATGCCTTCATCTATGACACACTGCTTTGTGCAGAAATGCCCAATAGATCATTGACATTTTAGCAGATATTTCTTCTTCAGCAGTGACAAAGCTGTAAAAGGCAGAGGAATTGTTTTAAGATTGTAGATTTTCTAGTCATTCCAATGTCAATATAACATAAAGACCTTCTTAAAGGAGTTTGTTTATTTGCTTCTTTACTTGCTTAGCATCATCAGATTAATAAAAAAATAACTGGTCCCTATTGTCCCTAAATTGAATCAAATATTTTAAGAGATTGTTTCCCTAGACTGATCATATTCATGTAAAATAAACATTTTGTCAAGCACCTAATATTCATTCCAAATGCTGCTTATAAACAGTTATAAGAAAAAAACTCTGTGGTTTACAATGGTTTACAATATGACGCTTGCATTAAGCATTGATAATAATGGAAGAGTAGTTATCTAGAAGACGGTATCATTCTTCTTTGCTTCTAGAGCAAAATTAAAAGCCTGATTAACTAAGTAACATTCAACCTATGTGAATAACACATTTTCTTATTTTATCTTAAATCCCCTGTCTAGCTCAAAGTCTCCTTCAAAACTAATCCTAGGTTTTTTTCAGTTGACTAATTTCATTTTTCTAACCAAAACTGTTCAAATTAAAGAAAACTTATTGTTTCATCTGAAGTAAATAATTTCACTTTCAGTGGGTTTTTTTGTTGTTGTTTTTGTTTTTTTAAAATAGACACAAAGCATATCCAGAATCTTTTATTAATATTGTTCTGTGTGCATTTGAAGGATTTGGGTCTCAAAATGAAAAAATGATAGTTGAAATATTCTACTACAAAATATTACAACTTTTCTTTTAAATAATCTCCCAAGTGGTTTTGGTTATAATTTTTATAGTTTATGTACTGCATTAATAATCTGAAAAATCATCATTAAGCCTCACAAATTCAGGTTATTTTCTGACTAACACTGATTTAAACAAGTAGTATGTTTTCATAAATATTCCACTAGAATGAAAAAGAAAATTATGAAATGTGTGATGAAAGAGCCTGAGGAGATAAAATCCAGCCTCAGATTTTTGGGACAGTGACTGCAAGTCACATAAAATCACCTCAAATCTATAGGTTTAACAGCCCAGTCACTATTGACTGGCTGTTGAAACATTGCAACTCATATAAAAACAAGGCTACTTTCTTTCACCATCCCCTCTTAGGCCTTTCATGAGCTAAAAGGAACAAAAGATACCATATTCAGAGGTAGGTGAGAAATCCCCATGAGGCTCCCCGTCAGGCCATGTGAAGTCTAGCGCATACACTCTAAGTGAGGTGGGACATACATCAAGAACTGAAGTAAAACCCTTTGCCAATTCTTACTTTATAAGCTAAGATATCTTCTTCTTCTTTTCTCCCCTGTAAAAATGCCTTTTTTGTTACTGCATTGGAAGAATAATTATTCATGCTCTGGATCTAACAGGTTTGAAAGATTCTCAGGCAACCTTTCCTACGGTACATATCAGGTGGTAACTGTAGTATGTTTCTGAATAGATTTTTTTTGCATTCCTTGCCTGGTATAGTCTCTGAGCTACAGTACATTTTTGGACAATACTCTGCTACCTGTACTTGCTGATGGACCTTGAACAGATTTCACACTTGCTGTAATTTGCCTCCACTTTATTGAGGTCAGTCTAGTAGAACACAGTTAAATATACTGTACACTGTTAAATGAGTGTATACAGTATTTATTAACTGCTGCAAGAAGTGATAATAAAATGATTTAAAACACTGGAAGCCTATATAGAAGGATATTTTTAATACAATTAGGCCTCCTACAGAATTCTTTGACAAAATAATGTCACCAAAAAAACCGTGACTACAGAATGGATTTCCTATAGCATGGTTTCCCTCTAAACCATTACCTGCCTCAACTGTGCAATGTAAACTGTATCTACATATTTTTGTCTTTAGTACAGTTATGTTTCTTTTATATGAGTCTTATCTTCAAGCTGTAAATTTAATAGTTACTGCAGACTATACCACTGACATTATTTTTAATGATGTGAGACTCCAATAACTCCTAAAGAGTTTAAGATTAATGCAAAAGAACTTAATTTTGTGAGTCATGACTTATTTTTATTAGTAACTCTGAAGTTTGATTTAGACTGAGAATGGGAGAGAGTATTATTTGCCAAAGAAATGAAAGGCTGATCATTTTATTATAGAATTCACAAGTAATATGTGTTTGATTCTAATTTCTGTTTGCAATAGGGATTCAAATATTTGGGGGCAGGTAGATCAAAATTCTTGCAGGTTGCATAGCACCAGTATGGGACCCATTCAAATTCTGCAAGGAGATTTGTGGGAGGACATGATCATCAGCATCAGACCCAGACCTGCGCTTCAAAAAGCAAAAGCAAGTCTAAAATACCAGAAACAGAAACCTCCATGAACTGATTTGCTTTGTTGGTCCAACAGTAGGGAATGGAGTGTGCTCCTCCATCAGATAAGGACATAGTCAAGTTGAAGTCTGATAATTTCTTGGTACCCATTGAACCACACCATTGGAAAAGTAACTCCCTACTTCATCTTTTCAGGTAATAAGAATGAGGGTGTCAGGAATTGAAGTAACAAGTGAAGAGAATAGTTTTGGAGCTATCTGACAATGAAGTGGCTGATATACTGACCAAAGTAGGTAATTTAATGTGACTAAACTGTTATACTGTATGGCAGTAGATATATTATGTTTAAAAGACATGCTCATCATGATGCTGGAAATTTCAGACAAGTGCAATTGACCTCAGTACCAAGACAACCCATACAGTATTAAAAGCAAAATTGTAACATTGTGATGTTATAGACAGAGGAAAAAAGCAAACCTAGAGTATTGTCTCCTGTAAAATAAAACACCAAAATACATCAGAACATGCCTATCTGATCTTTGATGGTGATGAATAGTGTCAAATAATTCTGCAAAAGGCCAAATTGTATAAAACATATCTTTCTGTATAGACTTCCAATATTTTTATTCATTTGTTACCACATCTTGCAGCAGTTAATAAATACTTTAATGATGTCAAAACAGTTGCCTATACTACTGATGATTTATCAGCCATTCTCACTGTCGGAATTTGGAGAAGAGTGATCAAAATAATATCAAAACAGCTCCATGTAAAGATTGGATTAATAATCTAGGACTATAAAATGTTAAAATGAGACATATAAGCAAAACAACATTAAAACTAGCCCAAATCATTGGCACAGGAAGATAAATCCTTGTTATTGTTTCTTTGTTCTCAGGAAATGAAGATGAGCGATTTTCTGATAACATTAAAATAAGAAAAAAAAAAACCAACCTAAAATATGCTACAATGGACACTACTTCTAATACCATTTTGATTATTAACTTTGTATTTGCAGTTTTGAAACTAAACCAAATCCCTCAGCTTTTTCATTTCTTGCTGTTTCATGAACACCAGCACTGATTTTTGGTTTATGCCAAGTGGATTTCACCCAGTCAGAAGGCAAAGCAGAATACTAACTCCGAGCTGAATTAGAAAAGCTAACAGCTGCATAACATCAGGATAGGGACTATTGTGACCTGACTATGGGAGACACAAATAACTTTACCAGTCATCATCAAAACTGATTCCCAAGTTGTTGGCATTTTTTCTTAAGGTATTAAACAAGGAAGCTATTAAGGAGTTGAGACCTGTGCTATGAAATAAGCAACATTACCCAGAAAAATGACAGTTCTCTCAGAGCTGGGTCCATTAGAAATACCAAGCAAGGCCACAAATATTTTAAATCCCTTGCGTTTCAGAAGAAAAGCAAGCTCTGTAGCACACACAAAAGGTTTCAGAGAAAAGCAGGCATTTTTTAATGCCTTATGTGCATGGAGACTGCAAGTGGAACTACTCACTGAATAAAACAATGACTGAAGAATTAGGATAGTATCATTTCCAAGGCATGCCTAGAGAAGTGCTTGCATTCCCATTCCACAGCTGGGAACCTGAGGAGTGGAAAAAACACTGCTCTAAAGTTACTAATGTTACAGAGACGAAAGTCATGTAAAACCTCTCACGGACTTCAGTTTTGCTGCTGTCTGGAGCTGAAAACTGGAGTCAACTGCATCTCTCATTCTTTTTGCTTTTTTCTAGTTCTTGCAGCTGCATCCAGGTCCTTCAGTATTGTAATTTGTTTTCAAAGGCAAAGAATTCTCCTGGTGGCTGACACCTTGCCAGAAGTATCTTTTTTATAAAGATTTTCATCATAATTTGGGAACTGGACTGGGAGGTGAACAACTATATTTTCAGATGTTATCTGAGATTAACCACTGCCAAAAGTTTTGCCTTCAGCTTAGTGTGTCTCTCAGTTCCAAGAGGGAACAATTAAACAGTGGCCTGTGTATCACATCCATAATTACCAATTTACTACTAGGGTAAAAAATGTATTTTTCTTGTTTATCTGATATCCTGCTTTGCTTCTTTTATCTTTGTTTGTTAGGTCTGTTTAAATACTTGTGCAAATAAATCTTTATTTCACAGCATTTTACAGGTAAAGCTAGTAAGAGTAAGTGATGGGAAATGCTGGCTTTTTAATGATGAGTACAATGTTTGATGTTATGAATGGACCTATAGTCCCCAAGAAAAAAAGTTCCTTCTGTTCACTAACTCACTGGAATTCCTTTCCTCTTTATTTCAATTTCTGCATTACAGTTATCCAAGAGTCTGAAAATTGTTGCTTTTCTTTAAGAAGTGAAAGGGTATAGTTCTGCAGGTAGGTTTGAGGGAGACCGGACTTGGCTTAGGACACAATTGTGTAAGTTCTCTTTCAAATGTTAACCTCTAAAATGCACTAGAAATACAGCACAGAAACTCAGTAAAGTGAATTCCTGCAGAAGGACAAAAGGAGAAGTCAAAGCTGTTCTATCCTAAATCAGACAGAAGTTATTAGTGAGATGCTGGTATTGCAAGCATTAGTGCTGTGTCCTCTACTACTTTTATTCATACAAATGAATTGGATAATGCTTTTGAAAGCAAGATTTCCATGTGATTCTAAATTAGGAAGAACAGTAAATAATGAGGAACAATGCAGACAGTAATAGGACTAATAGATGACAAATGTAGTTCAATGAAGCTTAATGCAGAATAATGAATCTGGTCAAGAAGAATACAAAAAAAAAAGGAAAGAGAGAAAACACCACCTGCAAACTCATCCACACACACACATATACACACAAAAGAACAGAACAAATGACATTAGAAGAAAAAAAAGAAAGGAAAATTTAGTTGTGGGCATGCCCTTTCCTAAAAGGAGTCCTTTGCAATGCACCAGCCTCAAGATCACGTGGATGAACCATAGGTCCAGCTCTGGAGCCCCCAGCAGAGGAAGGATCGTGTACAGAGGAGAGCCATTAAAATGATCAGAGGACTGGAGCACCTCTCCTATGCAGACAGGCTGAGACAGTTGGGGTTGTTCAGCCTGGAGGCTAAAGGTTGCAGGGGGACCTTGTAGCGACCTTTCAATACCTGAAAGGGGCCTATAGGAAGGCAGGGGAGGATCTGTTCACAAGGGTTTGTAGTGACAGGATGAGGGGTAATGGTTTTAAGCTAGAAAATGATAGATTTAGGTTAGACGTTAGGAAAAAGTTCTTTAATATAAGGGTAGTTGATCGTTGGAAGAGGTTGCCCAGGGAGGTGGTGGAGGCCCCATCCATGGAGACATTCAAGGTCAGGCTTGATGGGGCTCTGAGCAACCTGACCTAGTTGGAGATGTCCCTGCTTATTGTAGGGGTGCTGGACTAGATGACCTTTAGAGGTCCCTTCCAATCCAGTACATTCTATGATTCTATCATTCTATAAGGAAAAAGATATTATGATTATCACACTTAAAGAGAAAATGCTGAGATATTGCAAGTCTGTTCTTGACTTCACAGTTTATTTTGGTCCCTAAACAGCCTGCAACAGGCTAAGCACATGCATCAATAATTAAGTTGACGCACAGACAGTGACTCTTAAAGAAGTTTGCACTTCATTTTACAGCTAGAGAGATGGCTATTTTCAAATAGTTTCAATTCTCCTTTTGTTATTTGTCTTCAGTTACCCTGGTAGCCATGGTTTCCAAAGGTTTCCTGTCAATACTGCACTACTGGAAGTTATTTTCATGTGTATACACAGTGTTTATACACCCCACTGCATATCTACTTTACAGAAGGCAATTCACAAAGGAGCAAGAGTTTTTCTTTTTATTGTTTAAGTTTATTCATATACTTTTTAAAAAAAAAAATTAATAGCTATTTATAATTAATCTTGTCAAGTTACTACTATCATGTTAATAAGACCAGTATTCTCCAGTACTGGAAAACTGATGTTAATGTTAGTCATTTAATCTTGCCAGTTTTCAGATGTAAGTGGCTGAGAGCATTCCATCTGAAAGCTGCTTGATGCATTGATATAACATTCAGATTCATGGTTCTCCTCTGAATCAAAAAACAATCTGGAAAGCACCACTGCATTGTGAAACACGATCTTTATCACAGACAGTAGCTTCTCCCTGTTACAATATTGTTATGGTATGGACATTCAAAGCTCTAATGCAATGCATCACTTTAGTACTCGCTTAATATTAAGCATCTGAGTATTTCTTTTGGTGCAGATATCATCATGCAGTTTCTTAAAGAATTAGTCTTCCTCAATTTATTTTAATTCTTTTGATGTGGCCTTTTAGAAAGTTACCCATTTTGTTAGGTAAATGCTTTGATTCCTAAAACAGTTCTTTCCTGATGGGAGATTATGGATAGGATTTTATTTCTCACTTCTCTTCCCTTAAAATTACTGGTCTAGTTCTTGCCCTAGGGTTTCTATTTTGTACACTAATAATATTAATTGCATTGCATTAATTTTTTCCAAAACCAAAATAAGTTAACTCACCATTCTGAAGGACAAAACTTTTGCTTTTCTGAAAATATAAGATATTATTGGAATGTTTTAATGTAGTTTTTCTTCTTAAGAAAACACTTTTGCTTACTATAAAATGATTTTTCACTTTCCATTCTCTGTTTCACTTACCTTTTTCTTTAGTGAATTTAAGATCAACTGGCTCAATGTACGATGCAAGGTTCTGTTGAGCTCTTTGACTTACAATATGATTCAAACATTGGATCCTAAAGATCAAGGCCGACAAATGTGATTTTGGTCAGATGGGAAGGGAAATTGCCTTGATTTTGTTCCAAGCAGGCAATTAAGAAATGATAAATTGGAATCTCTGTAAAGCTGGAAACCATAACTCTCAGATGTGTCATGCACTCTGAAGTGTAGAACACCTGATAATAATAATAAATGCTATTACTAATTGTAAAACAATGTAAATGAACATAAGCATGTAAAAATGAGGTGATTTAAAAGCTGGTATTTGTTTGGAAATTTCCACTTAATCTTGTTAAATTAGTAATTTTGCCACCTTTTTATATAAAGTTTGAGTCATCTGTCCCTTGTAGTGTGAAAGTAATCTTTTAGTGCCTTAAATGTCACTTCTGTAATTCCATGTGTAGTGTTTCAACACAGACCCAGGACCCCCTCCACACTTGTAGCAAGCAGAGACACTAAAGAGGTTGCAGGGGGTCAATGAATAGGCCATTTAGCATAGCAGAGAGCCATGTTACTTACTACCTTCTCTCAGTTGTTTAGGCTACATCTTGAAATTAATATCTAAATCCAAAATCATACTACAGAAGTCTCATGAAACATGTTGAATGAACAGCAGTATTTTCTGAGTGATTTTGTAAGTTTTAAGTCATTGCAAAGGCTACCTTTATGATCGTGAAGAGCTCAGATTTAGGACATCTGTTTTCAGTTCTTGGCTTGTTTTACATTCACAGACAACTTTATTTTACTCTTCTCATGTAGAATAAATTGGGAATCTTTGGAAGTTCCAGTATTTAAGTGCACTGCTAGTGCCATTATGGCCATCGATGTTCTTTGTCAAACAGTAGGAACAAAATCATTGTTCACAGAATTTTTACTTTCCCAATAAGCTTTTTTTTCCAGGTTATTTTGGATTAAAATCAACATGAAGAGCAGAATGGCACAGTTCAGGAAAGCACTGTGACAGCACATAGGGAGCACAGCTAGGAGGCTGCTACCTTTCACGCATATTAAATTTCATTTAAGACAATCTACCTGTTGCACTCATTTCTGGGCCATGCCTGTTGCTAAGTGAATATCCATCACCTTGTAGGTATGAAAGTTTTCACAGCCATTGCAATTTGTAACCAATGGATGGCTATTTTTGGTTAAAAAAAAAGTTACTTCAGGAGATGTACCCAGATGCACATAATATGACCTAAGTGAATACTGTTGAACATGGTCTAGTATAGGGACTTCTATGGAGGTAATTTAATTATTCTGATTACCTACTTAGGTGTCCTTCTTCAATAGCTGAATAATGAAAATTACTTGTCCACAAAATTATCTGAAATTGAACATTGACATTTTTCTGCTCAGAGTTTGGAAAAGAAACAAGTGTTATGCTTGAAAGGCCTGGGATTTATTTGCAACCAAGAGCTTTTTGGTTTTGTCTATCTTTTATTTTCCTCTCTGTGTTGCACTCTGGACTAATACTTTGGTACATGGTAACTAATAAATTCAGTAAAAGTAGAAGTGAATATTAAAAATGAAGGTATTTTTCTTTTCATCTGATTAACAACTAATATGTGTTCTAGAATAAATTCCCACTTAGTTTTTTTAAATGTTTCACTACTTACTTTTGCATACAGGTTTGTGAATAAATTAGAATTGAGTCCTTTTAAGATTTCTGTTCCAATTACTTGACATCTTAAAGGGACAGAAAACACACAATTAGCAACTATTGTCATATTTTTGTGAGGTATGATTTCATTCATTTTATCTGAAATTCATCTTCATTAACTGTTTCTGAAAGAAAAATGGACAACATTTTAATTGGATTCACTTGAAACAGAGCACAAGAAAAAGCAACTGCAGAGAAGTCCTTCTAAACAGAAGCTATGTATTTGTTAATCACAATTAGAAAGAACAAAAATATAGCTTAAAATTAATTCAAAGATTGGATACTAATGATATGTTTTATTTTCTTAACTGAGGATCAGAGTAAATGTGCTAAATCAGAGGAAAATCTCTTCAGATTTTCTAATCAAAAAATCATTTGATCCAGGTTTTCTAATCTGGAGAGACAGAGGCCTCTTCAGTGGGGAAATCCTTCCTTTCTGCAGGGAGGGGTATGAGGTCAAAAGACACACTGGCGGAGTGCCTACCTTTCTCTGCAATGATAGCTGGAACCCCATGACCAGCTTAAGCTTTGCTCCTCATTTTTAAGCAGCTGGAGTTAGATGAAACACATACCTTATGTCTGTAATTCGACTGACAATGTAATGAACAAAAAATATAATACTGCAGAGTCTGAATGTTAGAGTAGCTGAAGTTCAAGACCAACTTACCTGTTGCATCCACTGAAATGCTTCTGTAGTTAAGAGTCCTTAAGAGCTGAAATACTGTGAGCTGACAAAAGCCATTGTTATGTCAGAGTTTGTCCACCTGTGTGATAAAACTTAAGAATCACCATTATGTCTAGAAGTGAAAGGGAAAGATTCCTTACTTATTTGCAGATACAGCTTTTTTGAAAGACATGTTCAAAATATAATTCATGTGCATGAAATAAAATATGCATACATATTTTGATGGCTGACATCTTATCCTGCAAGATTTAACAATGAATTAACATTCATTTGAGTTCTTCTCCCAAGTCCGCACTGGGTTTGCAGTGATGTGTCCTCTGCATCAGCTTTAATTATCTGTAAGTTATGCAGGGATTTTGAGGGGAAAAGTTGTTTTCATTTCAAGCTAGGTAATACTCCAGTGGTCTGGTCCACATTGTTCTTTAGGAATTGTCACCTGCAGTATGAGCATTCTAGGTTAGAAAGAGAAGTTTCATCTCAGTGTCAGACTGTTCTAGGCAGTAGACAGGCCCTTCTGCAGTAATTAAAATTAAAACAATTAATGAGCATGATTCATTAATTTTCATAATTGGGATAATATTTATCTGCATTTTCATCATTTAAAGACACATTTGAAGGACTGTGAATTAAAATCCATATCCTGGAAATGTAGAAATTTAACAGTTATAATCATTTGTTTAATCAGATTTCTTGTGAGATATTTATAATTTCATTATGGTTTATTGATGCATCTCCTAAGCAATACTTACTGCATCTAAAAACTCCCAAGAAGCCAAAAAAACCAACCATTGCACTGTGTTGGTTTTTTACTGTACTTAAAGTGAAAATAAATAGCTTCATGTTAACTTCCTACAAGAAAGGTTACTAGGAAGGGATAAGATCCACAGTTCAAATTCTGCCATCCCAGAAACTTGGTGAAGGTTTAAATCCCAGACTGAAATTTATCTGTAATATTTGAAGCCCTACTCTTACACTGATCACCAGGAGCTAGTATTCCTAGGAGAGACAAGATAGAATAGCTGTCTCAGAATAAGTGGAACATATGGCAATGCACTGGGAGAGAAGAAGAATTTAAAATGTCCATGTCTTGTCAAAATAAGATATAGAAGCCAAATTCTAAGCTAAACTATTGTGGCAATCCTGTGACTTTTCACCAGGGCATGCCCCATAAGACCAAAGCCATTTCACTAAGTCTGTAATTGGACAATTACATTTTCCAGACTGTAAATGCTGACTTGGAGACTTGTCTCCCATTAATCTTTTGTCTACCAAATGGCATGTGCATATTTATTTCATAATGGTCACTATACATGCAGGAAAAAAAAATATCTGTCCACCATTTCTTATGGTGAAAAATGTGTAACAGCTGTAATTTGTTTCAGTCTCTCAGTGACCCACCAGATTAATGCATTTACAGCCTTTTACTTCTGGAGACCTGGGTTCAAATTATTTGTTCGAGCTGACAAGGAAAATGTGTTGTCCTCAACATACTTCTTACCACAATGACAATAATTTTTATGTCTAAAGCAACAAGATACAATTCAGATTCCAGTTCAAGCACAGTAGCTACTCACAGGGAGGAAGGTAGAATAAAAAAAAATAGACATTTTCTAAATATACTTCAATTAAATTTTATTAGAAGGCATCAGCTCTGTAGTCCTTTTTCTGGTAAAATTCCCATAGAGAATAAAAACAATTTTACCTGAAAACTATTTGCTTGACTGGCCCTATAGGTTTTGTGATTGTGGTCAAAGTGAAGAAAGCACCATCATCCTACTTGTGAAGCCATTAAAATCTCAGTAACTCTCTATTACTAAATGTCAACGAGGCACAATTACCAGAATGCAACACCAGATATACATTTCGTGAGAATAGCAAAAAAAAAAAAATAATTGTGATGTGCAGGCATAAGTTCTAAACATAAGAAATCATATTCTATTTATTTTAAATAGCATATTTATCTTCTGAGTTCAAACATGTAAAGGAGACTTAACTAAGCCACTCATTTTGTTGTCACAATCAAGAGTGCTTAGACTGTAGATGTATGATTTGTGCCTGCAGTCAGGCACTCCAATTACTTGCACCTGTAATTGATCACTGGTGCAGAATTAGAGGTTGCATTTAAAAATGTGGCCCACAATGAAACACGGAAGGATGCCAAATAAAGAAAGATGATCCATCTTGAAGTGCCAAAGTAGTCTAAAATTGTTATTGTTTAACTATGACACCAGGCAAACAACAGTGGCCAATCTCATAGTACAATTCATGGTAACTGAGGAACATGGAAAGAATGAGATTCACCAGAACAATCCTTGTAGATAATAATAAAACCAGCTTATTTTCATTCTTTGCATACTCTGCAGACTATTGGTTTATGGTCATAAAATAGTGAGAGTTATGCTGTGATAGGCACTATGCAAGTAAAAAAATAAAAATGCCAGGAAAGTTTAAAAAATGTAGACATCTAAAAATGTAGAAAAGTAATTTGTGGAACTTCATAAATTGATTATGCAACTTTCTCCCAAACCTGGTCTATAATTCCTACTTTCCTGGAATTTACAATAGCATTCTTATTTTGCTAAACTTTATTGATGAGTATGCAGGTGCTGGGCTCCCTTTTCTTCATGTTTTGACATTTGATTGGAAGTTTTTTGGTAATAACTTCAGTAAAAAGAATGTATTTTAACATATATGAAATCTTAATTTTCAGTACCAATATTGAATCAAAATCTGGTTTGGATTTCTTTTTTCATAGTTATGTACTTTTGCCTGCCACACCAAAATCCCATTCTGGGCTGCATCAAAAGAATGAGCAGCAGGTCAAAGGAGGTGATCTTCCCCCACTAGTCCTCTCTTGTGAGACCCCACCTGGAGTATTGCATCCAGCTCTGGAGTCCTCTGCATAAGGACATGATCCTGTTGGGGCTGATCCCAAGGAGGGCCACAAGGATGATCAGAGTGTTGGAACACCTATCCTATGAAGACAGGCTGAGGGAGTTGGGGTTGTTCAGCCTGGAGAAGAGAAGGCTCTGGGGAGACTTTAGAGCAGTCTTCCTGTACCTAAAGGAGACCTGGAGAGGGGCTTTTTACAAGGGTACGTAGTGATAGCACAAGGGGCAAGTTGCCCAGAGAGGCTGTGAATACTCCTCTGGAGTACAATACAATCCCTGGAACTGTTCAGGGCCAGGTTGGATGGGCTTTGAGCAACCTGGTCTAGTGGAAGGTGTCCCTGCGCATGGCAGGGGAGTTAGAATTAGAGGATCTTTACAGTCTTTTCCAACCCAAACCATTTTATGATTCTATGGTATTTATGGACAAGATCAAATAAAAAAACCCAGTTATATGTGTGAAATTTCATTGAGATAGTTGTAGTGAAAGAACTAACAGAAAACAGAAAAAGTCAGGAAACTCCTTTCTTTGCAATGGATTTTTTTTATAATAAGTTAAGATTGTTATGAAGTATTTAATTATGAAAAATTATGTGGTGTTTTTGTCTTTTATATTCTAAGCCCTTCTTGTCATAGGGTAAATATGGTAAGAACTGGACAGCTAGACTAACTGAAGATGACAACAGGGGAAAGGACAAAGAAAAAAGTCTGTCGTAATTTAATTTTAAAAGGTACCATCATTTATTTTCAGTTGGCATTCAATTTTCAATACGCTCATTTTAAAATGCATTACTGTTTAGTTTTGAATGTTATGGTAATTTGGGAATTGACTTAGCTTTTCTCAGAGTTACAGATATGAGGCATATTAATGAACTTGAGTTTCAGATGACAAATGGTGCTTGAAGTTTCCATGTCTTTTAATTCATTTTTGATTAGAACATGGGAGTTCTCTGAAATATAGATGGTATTTGCCAGCCAAAACGGTCATCTGATTTCAACATACAATGTGATGCTTCAGTGAAGTTTGAACTTTGGAGTGATTTAAAATTCATTGGTAATAGTGCTATAAAGGCCATGTTCCCTGGCTCAGAATACAATAAACTGCAGGGTAGTATCTCCTTTGCAGGCACACTAAATCTTCAGTCACTTTCATATATAGGGTTGTTGGGGTTTTTTTGAATGAGTGTATGCTATCCTGTGAATTCCAGCGATGTGTCATTGTGCTTACATTGTCAGAAGCAGGTGCTGATGCATAAGGGTTTTACTAAGGCAAGGAAAGTAAGCGGCATAGAGTGAATTGTATTTGTTAGAAATATATTTATACGTGCCCATTAAAACACTAACACGTGTAGATTAAAATGAATTCTGGGGAATATAAATTCATGTTGTTATACATTTAGAAACCCAAGATTATATTTATAATAACAAATCTGGATCAGTTAACATGAAATGATTGAAAACAAAATATTAAAAAAAGGATTTTTCACATTGAATTTTTCTTCCTATTCAGCTTAGAAAAGGTTACAATTTAAAATATATTCAAGATTTCCAGTGCTTCCAGAATGCATAAATACACCAGATGGTAGCAGGCCTTAATTGATTCCTCCCTATTGTTTTTATTTAAGTGTACAGAAGCCAAGTTCTAGACATATGTACAAAGTGAAATTCCCTGATCGTTATCTTTAAAAATGTTTTTTTTATACTGTTGTTCATCAGTTGTCATTAAATATAGCTGCTCCATTTTTCCACTCAGAATATACAAATTACCTTTTACTTGGAGTGCCACATGATGCTCTGTGACTGCTCTGTGCTTAAATCTTCACGTGAATCCTGTGCTTGCCTGTGCGTAACAATAAAAATACTCATCATTCTTCACTACAGACCTAATTCTTCCAGGAAGATCCACCTTTAAATATGTGCCTCAGGGAGCAGCAAAAGCAGAGCTGCTCCTTGAGAGTGGACAAGCCAGGAACCAAGGGTAGCTTCACCTGGGGACCCAGTCCCATATGGGCTGAACACAGCAGGTAGAGTCGGGTGCTAGTAATGCAATCCATCAACAGGCAAAGACAAGTGAGTGGTCCATCCATGGAAATCCAACCTGGAGCAGAAGCAGACAGGGCCAGAGACAAGGCTGAAGATAAGGTTACAACACAAGGTCAAAATCTATCCAGAAGACAGGACTGAATACAGCATATATGCAAGAGGTCCAGGAGAAAACCTACTTAAAACAGAAAGGCAAGGTCTACCATGAAAGAGGTCTACCCATGGTCCAGTGGCAGGGCTGGAGATGAACACTCAAAAGACAATTCAGGCAGTGATTCATCTTGCTCATCCTTGCACTCTCAAACTCCTGTATTCAGCTGATAGACCACCAGATTCTGGTATCACTTTTTATGGGAAATTTGCTCAACACATTTTTAATACTTTAAGTCTCTGTTACATCTATAATAATATTTGAAGATATGTCTATTTTCACATCTTTCTATGAAATTGTTCAATACATATTACCATTTGGGAACATTCCCCTTGAAGGCATAAATGCAAAATGGCTCATAAACTCAAATAATTCACTGACAATTGAATAGGAAATAATAGAATCTTCCAGTATTCCCTCATCAATTATTTTACCCAATGACATTTGTGTACCTTTTGGAAATTATTATGGCTCTTTTACACCTTAAGAAATCCTTTAGAATATTGATGCTTTCTGAGGACTTCTTGATGGGCAGGAATTAATTGCACCTGAAATAAAAAAATATGAAGTATAGACATGTTGATTCCCAAGAATGTGGAGTCTAGCGGTGGTATGCTATTACCTTTGCCGTATATTTCATGTTTTCACTTGATTCAGCAGTGGTATCATATGAATATTTAATAATGTCTACTGTGGTTTTTTTAAAAACTTTGTAATCCTACTGATAGCTGTGCAATGAAACCGGAAAACAGACTGGCAGTAGCTCAGTTTCTACTGAATCATTGAATAGTTGCCAGTAAAGACCACTGAAAACCAAGAAAGGCTTTCTCAGGTATTGAACAGTGCCTCTTGATATTCAAGGCTGTTAGTTGACAGCAGATGCAAGATGGTGAAGTCACTGACAGGAAAGAAAACATTTCCACCTATCAATGTTCATGGAAAACTTCTCATTAACTGAAGCTGATATTTTCATATGCACACTGAACAGGAAACTATATATTGTCTGTTCAAATAAAGTCTTTAGTATTACTGATTTGCTGTGAAACAAACTCAGGTGAGTATGAAATTTGTTTAGGACTGCAGCATACAATGAAATTTAATTCCCCTTAATCACTTGTAAATGCTCTGTTGACTCTGATTATTTTGAAGGAATTATTTATGTTTCCTATATTTGATGCCATGATAAGCAAATAAGCAAAATGAAACTTCTCCACAAGATGATGTACTGTATTGAGAGACTGAGAAAAATATCTTGAATAATTACACTGAAAGTATTTTAGTAGATGTCATTAATTTTACTTTTCTTCTACTGAAGTCAAAATATAGAATGCTTTGTAGCATGGCAGACTATAAAATTTTATACAGTAGACATCTTTCTCTATGTCAAAGCATCAAAGAACTACAGATTCCTGTGGTAAAGAGAAGTAGTGCAAATGGTAAGGTGCCAGCAACACCTCAACACAGCTGAGGTTTTTGCAGTGGAAGATTAAGTTCAAGACCCTAGATTTAAATGCCTGATAATTCAGAAGGCATGAACAACATCCAAGTCCACAGAAGGACTTAGTTTGCTAGATGTCATCATTTATGACACAGGGGATCCTCACTGTGTCAAGCACAGACCACAGCAGCTATAGACGTTTCCCTTCACAACCACAGGTTGTGATGCCAACTTCACCTGCATGAATCTAACCTCTGCCAATTCTTTTGTAGGGTTGGGACACTAAAATCTGTCTCTCTTAGACACATATCTCTCTTCATAGTAGAATGCCTCAGCCATTAAGATACAGGGTATACCGTGGACAAATAGAAGCAAGAGGCTGTCCTCCAGGCTTTCAAATTATTACTGGCCAGAATCAAGATTCACTATATCAAGAAAAAAGCAAATTTAAACATTTTAGTCATGCAACCAAGAGACAAACATTATTATATTAATAAACAAGAAAACAAACATTATTATTTGCTACCTGCAAAAAGGGGACATGACATTAATATGCAGGTCTAAGAATTTATTCTTAGTTCAATTAACAGTTTAACAATCTGATCAACAAAGAAACAACCTGTCTTCTTATGAGTCCAAGTCCAAGAACAATAATGTTTCTAGTCTAAATTATGTAATTATTGCAGAAAAGCTTCATCCACACTTAAAACTATTATACTTTGTAACATAATTTTCTCTGATACTGCACTCACCTCTCCAAAGACTTTCTGGGCCCTAAAACTAGCAATCAAGCTTCACAGTTCCTGAACAAGAAGTGCATGCATGTGTGCTTGTGTGGGATTGTGTGTGAGGGCACCTGTCCGTGTCTTTTAGTGAGTCATCAGTGTCCGGAGTACTTCAGTAGGAGGAGTATGATCTACCTGGAGAAGATTTCTGCTTCACGCAGCCTGCTCATGTGCTCTTTCTTTATTGGTTCACAGAAAGGTTTTAACTATGTAATTAGCTAAATAAACACTACTTGTCAGCTAGAGTTGCAATTCCTTCAATGGCCTTCGATTTTGGGCCTGAAATTCTAAAAAGGGCGTACCAGCATATGTATCATCTGCATTAGTTTCAAGTTTGAAATTCCCCGAGTTGTTATACAGGGACTATTTAGCCAATTTTGTATATTACAGCTGTATAGAATCCAAACAAAATCTATTCTGCCAACCTTGTATGTCCTTTACCTTCAAACCAGAGATTCAAGAATATATTTAAACTGTAGATCAAGCAGTACATGGGCTTAATTACAATCTAATGGTAGAATTAATCTAAGAATAAACTGAGCATTGCAGTGAAAGGAGTATGAAATATCCACATAAACACTTCTAATGCTCATTCATTTTTCACATAAACAAAGGTATTGGTTTCCAAAGTATAAAATTTAAACAAAAAAATTCAGAAAGCCAAATGAACAAAAACTGAAGCAATTTAGATTTCTTTTCCCAGATATATATTTTTTTTTAAATTGTCTTCTAGCAATATTCTAAAAAATTAGTGCTTAAAATTAGTGTACAAGTGAATTTAGAAGTCTTGGTTTATAGTAGGGAGTGAATGTGCCTGAAAATCCTGCGGCAACACTCACTTCAGTTGTAAAACTAAAATTTGACAGTTGCTCTTATAAATGCCATTATATGAGTTTAAGTACTTCAGAAATCCTTATATATCTGCCTCATGCTAACAAACATATTTTTCCCTTACAACAGTATAGTGGGAATGCAAAAAGGCATTATCTGAAGATATACTGTGCTGCTTTGCACTTAAACACTCTTGTATTACCAACGGTATGATGCAAGATTAGAGGGGCTCCCCATAAGAACTACACTACTGGGTGAAACCAAGAATCTGTTTGATCTAGTGTCATTCTTCAGAAGTAGTCAGAGTAGTTGTACAGAGAAGAATATGAGACGAATATAGGGATAATTATTCTTCCTGTCATACAATGCTTTCATTTGATGGCCCTTCTTTCTCGTGCTGTGAATAGTTACTCCATGTGCCACCCACACTTACAGAGTACTATATTCCCCCTGAGCTATCTCTTTTCCAGGTTAAACAGTCTCAGTCTATCCCACAGTTAAAATAATATTTGTGATCATTGTTCTTATTCCCATCTGTATCTTTTCTAACTGTACCACATAATTTCTGGCATTGAACAACCAGAATTTTACCATGTTAGTGTTCAGATGTACCAAGGAGTCTTAAATTGCAAAGATTTGTCTCTTATTCCTTTCCTACCAACCCATTGGGTTCAGATTGATGGTTGTTGGTTTTTATAACACTGTAGAGATTTTATGTTTCCATAAAATTATCTATCATAACTCCAGATGCAATCTCCTGAATCGTATCATTTGTTCTGAATAAGCTTCTAAATAATGACCTACGATATTTTCAGGTACAAGTATTTGTATATGTAAATCTTGCATGTTCGGTTATCCATTTGTTATATCTGAAAATCACCTAATTTTGTCACAATGTGAGTTTGTGAATACACAAGAAGATGTGACTAACTATATTGTGATCTCATTTTTAAGGCCTCTATATCTGATCCTCATTGGCCTCAAAATCCCTGCTGACCAAACTGGTACCCACTCTAAAACTACCACCAGCATGATTATAATGTGTTTTCATTTAGACAATATTCACATTCAGATTGAAAATCCTGCTAGAACAATTCAAAGGGCTTTCATTTGCACAGGGTAGCTGTAGCTAGAATATGGAGAGATGAGAGATGTGTAAAAATGTGCACAATCACATGCCAGGTGACCAACACTCAGGTTTGCATTACTGGATCACAGTCTCACATTGGCTGTGGACACTTTAATACATGCTGCATACTTGCCCTGCTATCCTCTATTTATTCCCCCTTTACAATTAGCAGGAGTTATAATTTAGAATCAAATTAAAATGAATTGTAATTTAGGATGAACTTGGTCGGACCGTAATGGTAATGAGAAACTACATCATAAAAGTCTGCACAGTGACAAAGTATATATCATGAAACCTCCACGTATTAAAAAAACATTAATTAAATACTTTTTTGTTGCTTCAAGTAAGCAAAATGCTTTTAGCACTATGTCCCTGCATGATGCAAAAGACTGGTGATACAGGGGAAGCAATATATTTCCTTTAATTTTATTTAAGTGTCCACAGAAAAGTCTTTACAGTAGTGTAGCTGCAATGCACTAAGGAAAGAAAATCTTAACCCTCCAATCTTACGCTTTGCCCTATTCCATCTAAATATTTGTGGAGGAAAGAAGACACATGTCACAGCTCATTATTTCTTGAACTCACAATGCCTTACTCATAAACAAAATTTTTTCAATGTTCTAATTTCTGAAAATCAGATTGCATCATTTTCCAGTTCAGCTATGGCTCATAATATATCTGTGTGTTTTTCATTATTTTTCCATAGTAACTACAAACACTCCTCTACAATACCTGTAAATTTCAAGATTGTTTTCCTTTTCCTTCCTCTTTCCCCTTCCCTTCCCTTCCCTTCCCTTCCCTTTCCTTCCCTTCCCTTCCCCTTCTATAGCTGTCCCTAAACCTATCTCCTGAGCTACCAGCAGAACTCAAGTGCAGTAGCAAAACATTACATTCAATGTTTACAACTGACAGAAAAAGGATCTTATGAAAGAACACAAAACATCACTTGTATCAAAGCAAATACTTCTTAATAAAATAGTTGCGTAGTATAGAAAGGAGGATGTACAAAAGAAAGATGTGGTAAGTTTAACCTTTTCATAATATTTAATAATAAAAAGTAAATTTTATTTATTCCAATTTAAAAAATGGCATATTACAATTGAAATTACTGTGAAAAGCATGTTTAAGTTGTATGCTGAATGAAATTCAGCTTTACAGTTCTGTAGAAGTACAGATTGGCTTTTGATTTGCCCCAAGGCACTTCTGTTCTATCTCCTATGTAAAATCAGTTGCTGTTAATTCCTTGATTTGTACTACAGAGCCACCACTTTGGATGATTAAAAATCTTTTATGTTGGAGTACTTACTTTTTTTCATTAGGCAGTGTATTAAAGGAAATAGAAGGCTGTCTTTGTTGGGGATAGAAGACCTGGGGGGAATGTTCTGAATTTCTGAGAAACCTTTAGATCTTTGGAGGTGGCAGGAAGGGGAAGTTTTCATTTATTTTTTTGTTGTGATGTGAAATTCTCTGAAGTTCTTCTTCCTGAAAACATATTTTCTAAAGAACCTTTTTTAATTTGTCAAATGCAGTTCTTTAATCAAACAGATGCAATTACAAAGCAAGCTTATTCAAAATTCAGAAAGAATGATCAGTCACAGGTTTGCAAAACAGGAAAATAGAAGTTAAGGTTCTGAGGTACGCCCAAGAACTCAGGTTCAGCAATTAGAAGTGAGATTCTAAGAGGACCTCTTTGAGCTAGTTATGTTTTTTGATCAGTGCAGCTCAGCACTCCTGCTGTTCATCTACAGGTTTTTATGGCACCTTGGCTGCTCCTCAGACATCACATAGAACAGGCAGTGCAGACATAGGAAGAAGATGTTATAATTTCAAAGTTACTTGGCGCACTGTGTTTAAACCTGCTAACTGAGGCTTTATCTAGACAGTGGGTCAGTTGTTCTGCCAGCTGCAATGCCAGCCATCTGGATCAGGGCTTTGTAACACACTGAGGCTCCCATAGGACCGGTACTCCCATGGAAATCATGGTATGAGGAAGAAAAGGAGCAGAAGAAACTACCTGTGTGTGGTGAACCGACCACATGATTTTTCTGTCTTATTAAAACAGTGAGCAAAAAACTCGATTTCCCATAAATCTATTCTGCATAAATCCTCCAGGAAGACGGAAGTGTGATAACACCAGCTATAGATTTTGAAAAAGTAAACAACAATCACTCTCTTTTCCGCCTCACTGCACAAAGGGAGCACATCGCTCCTGCCAAGCGC
>VZZY01015139.1:19913-37459 GCA_013400335.1 Eurystomus gularis | reverse complement strand
GCACCAAAAGCTGTGCTGCCAAAAAAAGCCACGCTATCAGAAGAAGTTGTGCCGAAGAAACTGCACTGAAAAGCTACAAGCTGCTGACGTCATCAAAACAGCCCAGGTCTGCCGGTCGGACATCGTCGCCGTTCCACGGGAACCATCGCCGAACACCGAAAGGACAGATGATGACACATACATGCACACACACGCACCATCCACACATACAGGTCGTATCTTAACATAATTAAGTCCTTATTTGCCCTTATCTCTCGGTGGGTGAGAGAGGGAGTGAATGGGTGGGCGTGGTGTTCTTTAATATCATAATATTTCCATAGAGTAAATAAGGTTTTATTTGAATATATTTAATAATAAACTTGTTAGATACTCATTCGGTCTCCGTGTCTGCTTGCGAGCCTGGTGGGGAGATGTCCCAATTTACCCTCAACCCTTCTCCCTTTGGGAGGTGGTCGGACCTCTGCGCGCCCGACCGCGACACTGTGTCTTGTCACAAATCTGAGATGTGCACTTAACTAAAGACCAGGAAAGACATCCCAGACAGAGTAGTTTGTACACAGTCTTAGAGAGCTCTGGACAACAGCCTGAGTGACAGCACACTTGTGTAGTCACCAACAAGGTGCAGCGCTTCATAAATGTCCAGGTTGTTTCATGTTGCATCCAAAATCAACTCTGCCCATTTTAATTTGAGTCATACCACATATGCTGTGAAATAGACCTTGGAAGGAGTTTTATAGCTATCTTCCTCAATTCCTTCTCCTGTAACCAGGAGCCAGAGGACAAACACTAAAGACACTGCAAGCAATAAAATATTTAACTTCACTGTTTCCTGCAAACATAGCCACTTTTTCTACAGTAGATTATAGTGCTCTGCATCTAAACAATACAGGTACCCTAACTGCAATGTTCATCCACAGAATGGTAGAACAACTGAGCTAATCTCTGTGCAATAAAATATAAGGAAAAATGAACCCAGTGATGTCCTGTTACAAATATCTCTGCTGACATAAATTCAAATACCTTCTAGTATAGCTTCCTTTCCCTCCTCACTAAGAACAAGCAGATCTCCAGCATGATGGTGGTGGACAAAGTAGTACACTATATTTGTCTGATAAGAGCAGTAGGTTAATTCTAATTTAGAGTATGGATTATACACATTACAAACTTAAAACTTCTAGCAATGATCGTACCTTTTTAGTTCATAGAATCATAGAATGGTTTGGGTTGGAAGAGACTTCAAAGATCATCTGGTTACAACCCCCATGCCATGGGCAGGGACACCTCCCACTAGACCAGGTTGCTCAAGGCCCCATCCAACCAGGCCTTGAACACCTCCAGGGATAGAGTATCTGCAACCCTCCTGGGCAATCTGTTCTAGTGTCTCACTACCCTCAGAGTGAAGAATTTCCTCCTAATTTCCAATCTAAATCTATCGTTTACCAGTTTGAACCTATTACCCTTTGTCCTATCATTACAGGCCTTTGTAAAAAGTACATTCTCAGTCTTCCTGTAGGCCCCCTTGAAGGCCACAATAAGGTCTCCCCAGAGCCTTCTCTTCTCCAGGCTGAACAAGCCCAAATCTCTCAGCTTGTCCTCATAGGTGAGCTGTTCCAGACCTCTAATCATCTTTGTAGCCCTCTGATCATCTTTGTGGCCCTCCTATGGACCCTCTCCAAAAGGTCCATGTCCTTCTTGTGCTGGGTGCTCCAGAGAGCTCGACACAGTACTCCAGGTGGCGTCTCATGAGAGCAGAGTAGAAGGGCAGAATCACTTCCCTTGACCTGCTGGCCACACTTCTTTTGATGCAGCCCAGAATACGATTGGCTCTCTGGGTTGAACTTGCACGTTGCCAGCTCATGTTGATCTTTTCATCAACCAGCACCCTCAAGTCTTTCTCCTCAGGGCTGCTCTCAATCCACTCCCTGCCCAGCCTGTATTTATGCTTGGGATTGCTCCAACCCAGGAGCCTTGGCCTTGTTGAACTTCATGAGGTTGGCATGGGCACACCTCTCAAGCTGTCAGGGTCCCTCTGGATGGTGTGGTTGACCACACCACACAGCTTGCTGAGGGTGCACTTGATCCCACTGCCCTTGTTACCAACAAAGATGTTAAACAGCACCGGTCCCACTACTGATCCCCATGGAACACCACTCGCTACTAGACCTTTGCCCAGTGTTCATGCCAGAAGGTTGCAGAGGCTAACAAGGACCACTCAGCAAACACAAATTGCTTAAAAATGTTTGTATGAAACCAACGAAGATTTTTGTATCCTGCATTCTTTAGACTGGACTTTCTATCCTCCAGCTGCTTTCTGAGGCTTGCTTGCAACGTCCCCTACACTTCAGCAACAACAAAGCCATATAAAAAACATGCCCTTTGGAAAAGGGAAATAATTCCTCAGTATAAATCATCAGAAAAAAAGGTAGTTATGAACAGTGTGACAGTTGCCTCCTGCATGCACTCTGCATGTGCTTCATGGGCTCCTAAGTTCTGCATATCACTGACATAGTGCCTCATTCACTTGCTCTGCTGGAATATAAATAAGATCTCTAGGGTTGAAAGAAAAGGTTAATATGCAATGCATAAACAATATCAGAGTCTCAGCTTACAGAAAATAACCAGTTATGCTAGTTGAGTGTAACAGAAATTGAATTTCTGAGAAAATGCCTGTTGTTTGAGGACAGAGAAGCTGATTTGTCAAGAACAGAAAGGGTTAAATCACAGTTCAGGAGCTGAAAGTACTGCTTATGGCAACAAATATGAGCAAAAGGTGCCGAGATGTAGTACCTAGATGGAAGATGAAAGTGAAACTACTTAAAGGTAGGTAATTAAATACATTTAAGATTTTCTTTTAATGTTGTATTATACTAATTTGCTTTGAGCCTGTAAAGAAAATTTTAGTGAAATTTAAAGGAAAAAAGCTCTCTCAGCTGCTTTTTTTATTCAAATACGGGTTCTTCAGACTAAGGTTCTGAACTTTTGCTGTTGTTACTGCTAAAAATGGGATAATTTTAGAATTCTTCCAGCTCTTACACATTTTTGAGAACGGAAGCTGACATTTCAAGATTAAAGCTATAATGATAATCTGCTACAAGCACAGTGAGTGAAATAGAGGAAGTCTGCTGCAAGGAAGCCCTGTTATGAAGTAGAATTCTGGTTGAAATAACAAAGTTGTTTTCTCTAAAAAAACCTCACTGATTCCTTCATCATTGTAGTTCCTAAAATCAAAGCTCTAGAAGAATCCCAGGAGACCTTCAGAATCTAGCAGTTTGCTGAAATCCTTTATATGTCTTGACCAGCTGTTACACTTGCAAACACTCAGCTTTCTTATGACAATTCATGTTCTTCCATTCATAGCTCCAGACATTTGGTGAGTAAAGTACTTTATGAAGAAAAAGTCGCTTGTTTCCTATCACACACCAGAAAAAAACCCCAACCACTCCAATCTACAAGTTGGACTAAATAAAATACTTGAGCATCTATTAATTCATTTCTTCAACATTTTTGATGCCTTCATTTTCACCTTATAGCCTCCAGAGAAGAATTCAAAACATAGCAGTGAGCATGAAGGATCATTGTGCCATATGGAGTTACAGACTTTAGGAGAACTATCCATAAGAAAGGACTAGAGCTGTGTGGCAAGAAGCACAGCAAAAAAGCAAAATCACTTCCATTTCTGAAAGTCATGCACCCAGAGCATAGCTGAAAAAGGCCCTTTCCGAATCAAAACTCTGAACCTTTTACAGAGAACTATACACCTACAGACATTTACTGTAAGACCTGAGGAGACCTGAGGAGGATGTCTTTCAGGAGATCCTGTTTTTAACTCATGTACTAATAGAATGATTAGACTTTTTGCTCAAGATGTAGGAGGTACTGATGCTTCATGTTTGCTTGATGCTTTAGGGAATGTGAGTCATAGTGTGAGAGGGAGAACAAGGAAGCATGCTTTTACCTATGTTGCCTGGTAACCTGAGTCAGGACTCTAACTTTTGCACCAGTTCTTGAGGGTAAATAAATGCGTAAGTGGACTTTTGTGACTAAGTAAATTAGACAGTCAGTGGGCAACTGAATGTAGAGACCAGAGTTGCCAAGCCACCATGTTAGGAAGGTATAAAACCATGAAATTTCGTATTTTATCTCTTCCCTGTGGGATGAGCCTTACACTCTATATTGAACAGTGACCCAGTTTTTATGAATGCAGTAGAGAGGTACCTTATGGGAAAAGACGCTATAGCCCAGGATCCTTTGAGCTGGCAAAGTCTCTTACACTCCATATTTCAGAGGTTCTTAGAGAATTCTTTATATCATCAGGGCAGTTCCTTAGACAGCTATATTTTTATATTTTTGAGAAAATATTTGCAGTGCTAGCATTAACAGGGCTGAAAATGAGAATGATTGTTTTCCAGAAATACTTTTCAGAAGGTCCTGCCCAAATTGAAGTAACAAAGCATAGTACACCTAGAATGCATTTTAGATTGCTGATTGACCATTCATTTATAAATCTTTTCTTTATTGTTCAGTGGTTTGCCATAAAGGAACAATAGCAACTTTTTTTCAACATTGCATATTGGTTTTCCCCAAGATGTACAGCTTTTCCTTACAGAGACATTTGAAAGAAAATATATGGGAATGGTTAGTAAGGTGAACAACAGTCACAGAATAGATTTCATTCATAGAATGAAATCATTAACACTATTTTGCGGGTAACATTTTTCCTTTCCTACCCATATTTCTGACATTTTCATTTTTTTTTATCTTGACCTGTGTGAGGCAAAACTGTATGAATGAAAATTCTTCCATTGCAAAATTCAGATAAACTACTTCAGCCTTGAACTTACATGTATGTGCATTAAGCTCTAGGCTAATGGCTACTCTGCATGGAATAATCAGTCTGCTGGAGCTGTTCCAGTTGTATGAGATCAGTTACAGTAGAAAGAGATGTACACTGTAGTCCAAGATTATTGGCAAACATTTTGACAATGAGTCATGGGAACAGCAGAAGTGTGGACAAGTCTTTCTTATATCCTCATGATAGCTTCAACTTTTTGTCGTATCCTGTCATCCAAAGAAAAGGTGTTTATTTACAGAGTTTTATACCAGAACACTTGCCATACTCATATGGAAGTCAACAGTCTTGGGCTTAAAATGAGTGATTCGAGAAAAAAAAAATAAATCCTTTTTGTAAAAGATTAGTCCCTTTTGTTATGATTTTCACAGAAAGTTCTATATTGTGGCTGAAAGCTGTGGACAAATTAAAGCATTGGCTATGCTGGTAGCTTATTAGAAGATTCTGTTTGGCTAAATTAGTATTTTCCAATAGCTTTAAGAGCAAAAATTTCCAGTCAGTTCTGCATTGGAGTTGTTGCCTTTAATAATAGCAATATGCTTTCTCACTTACTTTCCTGACACTCAAATTACTTTGTAGGTTGGTTTAGCTTGTTTAGTTTTAGAATAACATTTCCTGGTTTTTATAGCAGATATGCAGTTGTGCCTGCTATATAAAAGGCAGAGTCATTCCAACAGATGCAAATATGCATTACCTCAGTGCACTGTGATCAGAGCTGATGGAAACCAGCCCTGGTCCAGGAATCTTATAGCCATATTGTAGTGGCACAGGGCCTAAGTTAATATACCTTGCCATGCAGATCAGCCTGGGAACAGGATTATGTCTTCTGGCTAATGGCTAATGCAAATCACCGGTAGAAGAGTTTGCATCAGTCTGAGATAGCTGCATAGTCATATTCTAAGACTGCAAACAAGTTTCCTTCATAACTCCCAATTGTTAAGTTCATGGAAGGAAAAATTCTGCTTTTAGGATATTTTATACAGTATTCTCCTTCAAAAAGATATTTTTCTACAATTATTAAGCAAAATCCCTATGATCTATTTTAATTCACCTACAATCTTTAAAAGAAAGCAAAACAACAGTTCCCAGTATAAATATTGCAGTCATTACCTATCTTTATATTAATTCTAAACCAAAGTAACTGAACTCGAAACTTGGAAAAGGAGATAGGCTTGATTTCCTTTGAGTGATGAGATTCTATGGCAAAATTTACCATGCTTGATCTCTACACAACAGCTTTTTCTTTTTTCTTTAGCAAAATTAATTTATCTGTTCAAGGGTACCTTAAGTGATTGTGCTGTGAAGTAATATAACCTTCTCTTTAAATAGGGCTATAGCAATAAGTACTGTAAGTTTCCATTGAGTAACAATACTTCTACTTCATTAAAAGAAAATGTTGAAAATTGCAATCCTTTGAAAAGTGTTTTTTGAGCATACATAATAGAAAACCACTATTTGTGGCTGCTGCAATCATGTTTAAAATGCAGTACAATCTATGTGCACAGTCTCACTTGTAGAGAAAGAACACAAACAGAATAGTCCTCTTTCTATGTTGCAGTTGCAGTGCAACATCCAAAAGCTAAGCACCTCCTCCCAGTGATATTATCTGAGACAATGAAGATCCTATACAAACTAAGAGTTGAGAAGAAAGGAAGTAAAAATTCTGTGCAGCATATGGGGAGCAAAGGTTCCTGGCCCTGGCCCATGAGATTTCAAGTCAGAATCCATAGCTCAAGCTCTGCATCTGGTCATGGCTAGCATCCAACCAAGTGACTCTTTCTTACAGTGACACTATCTTATCTCTAGTGTCCTGAAAAGCTAGAACCCATACTGCACGTGAAGAAACATTTTAAATGCTTTGGATTTTTCTGCTGGCCATTAGATTTCCATCCATCACCACGGCCTCTGATCACCAGGATTCTTATGGCTGCTGGTGTGTTGCTAGGTTTGGCTCCAATATCAGTCACAGCTGAACTCATACCAACAACAGGATCAGCAACAGGAGGGAAACGAGACGTTTTCATTCAGCAGTTGTACCACATTACCTTTATATTATGGAAGTAAGGCTCCAAGACTTGTAAAATTACAGGCTCTTCTTCACAGACAAAATCCCCAGGAGCTGTGATTCTAAAGTCACAGAAGTGTTACTGTGACAGTGCACTAAAAATTATGTTTCAGGTACACTTTGATAGCTATTATGTGAGGACTCTGAGAGCAGGCTAATAGAGGAGCAAGAGACACACTCTGTCCAAACAAATGCTGAGGGTGATCCTGCTGTAATTATCAATTTATCTTTTAATAGATGTTTACCCTCAGAATCTGCTTGACCATGGGTAACAGAAGAGATTAACATTTGCCAACCAGTGACCTTGTATTTTATACAGCTTTCCACATTTTACCAGCTTGAGAACAATCAATAGCGGTACTAAATAGGCAAAAAATTGAAAACTGGTAAAGCATTTTCAGAGGTGCAAGCTACATCCCTTAGATTTTAATTAATTGGGGAGCTATGTTAGAAGCTAGTGGCTTTTTGTGTCTTTTTTTGCACAGGTGTCTTTGAAATGGGCAATTTTTTTCTGTTTTTTAAAAGATTCCTGATTTCATGACAAAGTTTTCCTGAGTTTGTTTAACAAGGTTGTTGAACTGATTCATATGGCACATAGTCTGAGAAAAGTTAACAGAAGAATTGAAGTAATTTTTTTTCCCCCTTACACTGAAGCTTATTTCAGGTTTGATTGGTAGTGACATTTTGCTTCTAAAAGAGAAATAAGAAAAGTTAACATGGTAATCCTTTTGTTTTTATTCAGAAAAAAACTGTGCTGATTTTTTTTCCCCCTCTATTAACAGTCTAGGTATTTCTTAAGGTGCACAAGATCACAGTTTATAACCTTAAGTAAGTGTGCCTAATAGGCTATAGGGAACAGAGCAGCATTAAAAGGATTAAAGATCAAGGTTGGTGAAAGGAAATAAGAAGAGGTACATGAACTATTTGGAGGATGATGACACTTGGGGGAAAGGTTACTTTTTTGTGGTTAACCAGAACTAAGTAGGTAGGAAAATTGTTTGAAGTGGCTTTTAATTAGTTACTGAAAACTATGTTGGAATTCTGTGCAGAGAGACAAGAAGGCTAGTGGCTGCTATGTATTTTCTTGTCAATCATGGAATGCTTTTCAGTACACACAATTATTATAGCAGCTTCTACATTTTATTTGATAAAAGGAGTGTTCTTAAGATAAGTAAAGAATTCCCTTAAGGAAAATCCACTTTAGGCTGATTAAAAAGGAAAAGAGACCAATTCAAAATTTGAATTGATATTTTCATAACTACCCAGTTTAAACTTGCAAATAACTTACCTGAATGTTAGGATCTTCACTTTATTGCAAACTCAGCTCATTGCATTATGCATTTTTCAGATGGTTTGTTTAGCATGCAGGATGACCAGTTGGCCCTTACAGAAGAGTCTACAACCTGAATATTAAAGTGATGGCAAAACATATGCCTCAAACTTTCTGGCTTCATTCAAACTCCAGTGATTCCATTTTGGATACTGAATATACATTGATTTTTAGAAATTAGTAGTTCTCTAGCACTAGAAATATGCCAGCAGTCTGGCACATGTAATCTTCTTTATGTGAAAATTCTTTCTTGTATGCCTTAGTGCATGAAATGTTCAGTAGCGTTGACACAAAGAAAATTATAGTTGTTACTAATATTCAGGCAAGATATATTCACTCAAACTTCAACAAAGTTTCCAATTCTATCCTGAAGAAAAATATTAAAGGTGGCTTAAGTCAATTAGATCACTGGTATGACATGATTTTCATTATTTATAGAATCATAGAATCATTTTGCTTGGAAGAGACCTTTAAGATCATCAACTAAAATAATTAACACTGCCAGATCACCACTAAACTATGTTTTTAAGTGCCACATCTACATGTCTTTTAAATACCTCCAGGGGTGGTGATTCAACCACTTCCCTGGGCAGCCTGTTCCAGTGCTTTACAACCCTTTTGGTGAAGAAAATTTTCTAATTCCCAAGCTAAACCTTCCCTGGTGCAACTTAAGGCCATTTCCTCTTGTTCTATCACTTTTTACATGGGACAAGAGACCATCCCCAACCTTTCTACAACCTCCTTTCAGGTGTTGTAGAGAGCGATAAGGTCTCTTCTCAGCCTCTTTTTCTCCAGACTAAATAACGACAGTTCCCTCAGCTGCTCCTCATAAGACTTCTGCTCTAGACACTTCACCAGCTTCATTGCCCATCTTTGGACATGCTCCAGCACCCCAATGTCCTTCTTGTAGTGAGGGGCTCAAAACTGAACATAGTATTTGAGGTGCAGCTTCACCAGGGCAGAGTACTGAGGTACAATCACTTCCCTAGTCCTGCTGGCCATGCTACTTCTGATACAACAACAAGGATGCTGTTGGCCTTCTTGGCTACCTGGTCACACTGCTGGCTCATGTTCAGCCAGCTGCCTATCAACACCTCCAGGTCCTTTTCCACTGGCCAGCTTTCCAGCCACTCATCCCCAAGCCTGTAGTGCTGCATGGTGTCGTTGTGACCCTGATGCAGGACCTGGCACTTGGCTCTGTTGAACCTCACACCACTGGCCTTGGCCCACTGATCCTGTCAAGGTCCCTCTGTAGAGCCATCCTACCTCAAGCAGATCAACACGCCTGCTTATCTTGGTGTCATCTGCAGACTTACTGAGGGTGCCCTTGATCCCCTCATCCAGATCATTGATAAAGATATGAAAGAGTACAGACCCCAATACTGAGCCTTAAGGAACATCACTTGTGACCAGCCACCAACTGGATTTAACTCCATTCACCACCACACCCTGGGCCTGGCCATCTAGCCCATTTTTTCTCATTCAGTGAAGCGTACTCCCATCTAAGCCATGAGCAGCCACTTTCTCCAGAATAATGCCGTGGGAAACAGTGTCAAAAGCTTTACTAAAGTCCAGGTAAACAACATCTACATTTAACAGTAACATTTAATATCCATATGTAATAGTATCTCAAATGTCTCAAGAAGAAAGAGACCCAATGCATGTGTAGAAAAGTTTCAGGATCAAGTCTCAGATTTATTAGTTATCTTTCAATACCTTGAAAGCAATTCAATTTGTCAGAGCTGGATATCGTTGCCATTTTCCAAAGAATCCTGGGTTTTAAAATCAAGGCCAATGTAGCATCTAACCTTGGAGTCAAAAATAATTCATAGAGTTGCTGGAATGGCCATGTCTCAACGGGATTTAAATCTTTTGAATAATCCATTACATTTTTTTTCCCCCTAGAGGTGTAAAAGAGGACATCTGCTGCTATGTTTAACAGGCTAAGTAATAAAATCTTATGCATAAAAGCGATCAACACAGCAGAAATAATACCATAGAATCATACAACATCAGATGGGAAGGGACCTCAAGGATCATTTGGCCCAGCCTTTCTTGGCAAAAGCACAATCTAGACAAGATGGCCCAGTACCCTGTCCAGCCAAATCTTAAAATTGTCCAATGTTGGGGAACACACCACTTCCCTGAGAAGATTATGCCAACGACTGATTGTTCTCATTGTGAAAAATTTTCCTCTTATGTCCAATCAAAATCTCCCCAGGAGTAACTTGTACCCAATTGTTGTGCTGGTTTAGCCACCATCATTTTATGTTGCCATCAATTGCCTGATCACACAGGCCAATGCTGAACTCATCAACACCCCCTCAGAAGGCTTCTTTCAGACAGTCCTGCCATAAGCTCCTGTGGGCCCAGCCCCTCTGCTGCCTGCTGTGGTGTCAGCATCACCTGCTGGACACAATGGACAGAGATAGCTCCCTCAGAGGCCCTTCACAGGCAAAGACACTCTCAGAGAGTTCAGCAAGATACAGCCAACCCCAACAGAAGCCACACCCAACAGGAAGCCCCTCCAACTAATCGGCTCCTGGTTAATATAGCCCTGGCCTCACCCGTCACCCCAACTACAACCACCTGGGTGAGGGCAGAACCACAGAGACACAGGTGGGCCAGGTTCTGCCTCTGGAACATGAAACCAATAGGAAAAACCAAAACATTCTGCTAGGTTGTGACTCATTCACAGGTCAACTCCAACCTGGGGCCCACAACTCAGCACCTCACCATTACCCCTTTTCTTTTCCCTGTGACTCCCTGTAAAAAGGGAGTCTCCACATTCTTAGTAGCCATCCTTTAAATACTGGAACATGGTGATAAGGTCTCCCCTAATCTTTCTCAATGCTGAACAAACTCATTTTTCTTAGCCTTTCCTCATACAGCAGGCTTCCCAGTCCTTTGATCATCATTGTGGCCTCTGTCTAGACCCTTCCATCCTGAAGAATTATGTGACAAGCGGGTGAGAGATGAGGGAATGAGTTTGTTCAGGAGCTGCAGTGAGAAGCCAATGAAGAGATTTGAACAAGAGTCATGGTGAGAGACATAAAACTAATGACGGAAAGCAGGTTGCGGTCTTTGTCAGAGGCCAGGATTTGGATGAGAGAGATGTACCAGAAGGTTAAGAGATGTCTACAGAGAGAATGGACCTACATAAGTAAGATATGTAGAAATGGAAGTAGATTGGAGAAACAAAAATGTGGCTGAAACTTAATTTCTTTATAGTTCTGTATGCTATACAGTGCAATACACAGAACCATCTAGAGATATCTGTTGTTACTGCTGTATGAAAGAAGTGAGTAAGAAAAAAAGAGAGTAGTTATAGGCTTTGTATTCTGTGTTTCTCCATTTTCACAAGGAAAACATTACATTCCTACATGTACTTAGAGGGTGGGCATCTTCTTAACATTTTACATGAAAATAGTAATCCTGCCCCTTCACGAGTAACTGATAGTTATGTACAAAATTTAAATCATTAAACTTTTCTTTGAATCTTTGATAAAAGAATTCCAGAATGAAAGTACTATCCTCTTAGCTAAGCTACAAAGCAGAACACCTAACATGATACTTTAGATGGCGAATATGCACAATAATCAGGTTGACTTTAGAGAAGTGGTTAGGATTTAGCTTGAAATACTGACATCTTTTATTCACTTCATTATTTGTTCATTCAATAAAGTTATCTAAAGTATTCCATTCTGTGACATCAATAACTGTGATATTCAGTCTTGCCATGACATTTGTGGAATATTAGCAATAAAGCAAAGAACTACATAATAAGAAAAAAATTATTTAAAATAAAAATAATTTGACTGTTGGGTTGGGGTTTTTTGCTGCTTATACTGGCAGTTGGGCCATTGGAATAGATGTATGTGCTTAATTTATCTTTTTTTTTTTTTTCAAAAGATATAGCTTCTGAAAACTTGATAGATCAAAATTTCGTATTTAAAGGTATACCTATCTTGAGCTTGAGTGTATTACTGTACTACTAGCTGTATTTTACCAACTTATTTTTTCACAAGCTTATAGGGTTCCCCAAATCAGACAATTAGATTTCTAATAAAAATGAATTACTATTTTGCAGGCAAAAATGAAAATCAAGAATTAAAAAAATCAGAAAAATCTGATAGAAATACTAGAGTTTCTTATGGATGTACTCAAGAAAATAAAAATGAGAAACAAATATGCTACCACTGTCAAGAGAGGGTTATAAATATTTTTTTGCTTTATCTCACAGGAAGAGGAAAGCATTAAATCAATTTTTGATCACTCAAAACAATGTAAACAAAACTTGTCCAGGTTTTTGTAAGGTTCATAAGCTGGAAGGCAGGACTCATTCTGAAGGCTGTAATAATTCCTCCTGTTTCTGTGCTTTGGAATGGAAAGAGCAGGCCATATCCATTCCCCAGCATCCTAGGCAATGCAATGATGATCATGCTATTGAAATCTAAATAGACTTACAAGTATTCTGAAGTCCATAATTTCCTTAGAGTCAAATAGACACTAAGTAGAGTTCCCACATTTCAAAATGTATCAATTCATAATTTATTTCTCTATAATGTGTGGTTGAATCTAGATTTATTTAATTTAAAAGGACTACTGCATAGATAGCAACAGTTGAAACATCATACCAAATTGAACAGAATAGTGAAGTCTCAGACATCAAACACTGAATAGAGGCAGGCACCAAAGGCAGTCAATGTTCTCAATTTCCAAATGTGTTAAGAGCAGCATGAGATAATACTTAAAGCAAAATAAGAGTGCTTCACAACATCAGGGGTGCTGATTGGCTGGTGATTTGTAAGTTTGAATTGCATAGCAATCTAAATGCATTTTGATTGTATCACAACTTCAAAATTGCTAAGATTTTAAACACTACTGATTATTCTAAATTATTAAATGAGCTGGAAGCAAATTACCTATGAAGCCAAAATAAGCCTTGATGATTTATATTAGTGGTAACAAAACCATGTTGATATTAGTAAGACTCAGAAATGAGCAAAGTACTTTGCTTCTGGGACTGAAATTCATGAGAATGTGCAGTAGATGTAGAAGTAGTATTCATGGTTCTTGGAATATATATATATATGCATGCATATATTATTTTCCTCTGGGGAAGGAAGATTAGGAGTCCTCACATCATGAAGTTTTCCAACCTTGAGTAGCTTTTCTGTTAGAATATATAATTAAATGTAAAATAATATAACATAATACAGTAAAGGTAGATGGAGACTGGAAAAAAATGTTTGTTCTGGAAAAACACCTTTCCTTAAAAGTATTTCTGGGCAGAGATAGGAGTTATTTTATATAGTTTAAATTGCTTTGCTGCTATCTAAGTATCTTAAGTACCATTTAGAACTTCTCATATTTTTCCAACAAAGATTGCAGTAGAGGTCTACAACAAATAAACCAAAGGAACAATTCAAGTTGCCTTTTCTGAGATATTGGAAAAATTATATGGAACATAATAGCTCTATTACTGAAGTGGCAAAGCGTATTAAGAACTTGCATTAGCCATAAAGTTACTACGGAAAAAATCCTGGGTTTCACAACATGCCATTCAAATTTTATTTCAGTCCTCCAAAATTTCCCATTGTATAAACTGGTTCCATAATAAGAAGTTTTGTTGGTATTCAATTACATGTTTAAATCTCTTTGAAGTTCCATTAACTCAAGAAGACAAAAGTTATAAAATTAAATACATGCTGAAGAATTCTTTTTCTAAGTCAGCTCCCTTTTTTTCTTTGCAAGGCTGTATATTTACATAATTCAGCAGCCACAGATTCGGCCTTCAGCCGGCCTACCTGTCTGTCCTCTGGCCTTTTCCTCAGAAAGTCTCTTTCTGAGAAAACATGCTTTCATGTTTTGGCTCACGTGCATTATCTTTGGCTCATATGCAACAGCAGTTTGCATCTGCAAAAATATGACAGATAGGTCTGATGTACATGGAGCCATTATAGGTGAGTGTCAACAGGAATGGGATGAAATTGAGAGTGTAAGATTACGTCAGGAAAACAAACAGGAAATGCCATACTCATGAACTGTTGAACTGGATCCTTTACCAAGGATGAGGGAAACCTCATCCTTTATTTTATTCCAAGACCCTTGAGCAGACTTAGAACAAACTGCAGGCTGTTACTGAGAAGATAGTTGATGGTGTTAGTAGAGAGACATACTACTTCCTCTGCAAACCATTGTCAAGGTTTCAGCAACTCCTTATTTAGCTCCAGGTTGCTCTGAACTGCAGCTCTAACTTATCAGCTCTGCCTCTTCATTGAAAGGAAAAGCACACTCAAATAGTATTCCAAGTAGTCCAAGTACCTAAATGTAGGTAATATGGTGTTTAGCTTTAAAAGGCTTTATGTCATTGCTTGATTTAAACATGAAATAATAATGCCTACCATTAGTCTTCCAGAACATTAGAAAAATGTAAGATTTTATAAACTCTGAGTAGTCCCTCAAGTCCATAGTACTTGTATGTGCAAGCATGTGGTATTTGGATAACAAGGTGGGGTCCTCTCTGCTCCAAGAATGATGGAGACTGCCCTTGCTATCTCCAGCGCAGTCTGGGAGAGTGGAGACTCACCTGCCTATCACAGGATGCAGAGAAGAAGGGGGCCTTGTGGAGAGGCAGGACAACCCTGCTTCTGGTCAGTAATGACAACGAGGTAACAGGAACCTGTGTAGTTCTTTGTTTCTGAGAAAAAGCTATCAAACCTGAGAGCTAACCTTTGTCTCATTAGCTGTGAAATACATATTAAAGTTGACACCCCTGCATATGCTAGTGAAGATTGTAGAGATCATGCTAAATATGTATGACTAGAGCACTTGTTGCTCCACCCAAATCATACTACACATCACTGGGGGATGGGACAGGGATGACTTCATAATTCTGGGGAGAAAACATCAGAGAAAATGATTGTTAAATTGGGAGAGAAGAACCTCAATATGAGACGGACCAGTCTACTGGCTAAGTTCTCTTCCTCCACCCCAGGCAGGGAGGCCTCTCTTGGCAAGCACTGTACCATTCACCCTCTGGTGAATGTGAATGTTAACCCCAGGTTGTTGTATTATTACTGTTTCTGCTAGCAGTATTAACCTTAATTAGTAGCACTATTGTAGTGAGTGAATTTATCAACAGCAATCTCGAATCTGTTCTGTTGCTTTCAAAAAAATAACTAATTCTGAATTTTTGTGAATCTGACTCAGTGAATGTCCGTTGCTGGGGCTCTGATATATCTATCAGTGAAATTCCTGGGACTCTGATAGACAAATATCAAAATTACATTCCTTTTAATGTGACAAAGCATATGAATTAGTTTGTAAAATACAAATTGTTTTCTATGCCATTTAATTGATAGAAACACAGTGGATAACACATCATACACTTTAATATCATTTACTATAGCTTCTACTGAAACAACATTAGACAACTTTATAGATGGAAGTATTTCCCTTTGTTTTCTTCAGTAAGAAAGGATGATAATAACTTGGTCAATATCAAAGAAGAAAACAGATACACATATACATCTATGTATAAAACACTTTATCTTCCAAACTAACGTAGGATAAATTATGCAAAACTTAAAAAGTGCATGAATGTATGCACATGTGTTTGTATCACATAGCACTTCAAAATGAATACATGCTAGGCAGAACTTTTTACATTTAGCTACCTAATGCCTGAATGATGACATTTAAATCTGAGAATCTTTCCAACTTGAGTTTCTCCAAGCAGACTTTTTTTGGTTTTGCTTTAAAATGATAGGAAACTTCTTAACTGAGCTATGTTATCAAATGTATTTTATTAAAGACACAAGAAGTATGGAAACACCAAATTTCAAAGGATATGGAGCACAATTTGCCTAACAACATGAAGTAACATACCTAGTAACTTGCATGGTGTTTTTAACAGTTCAACAAAGATGTTAAAAGTATTAACAATTCCTCTTATTCACATATGTGGAGACTTAACTTTGTGAATTGTCTTTCTTGAACGTTAAAACCCTACAGACTGAAGCTTTGAGTCAAAATTATACAACACTTAGATTTTTGTATTGCAAAGTATGATTTATTGATTTTGCAACTGAATTATTCATATCACTCATTGGTAGTGGAATTATGCAGCCTCAAAAAAAGCTGAAACCAATACAAAAATTCTAAAAAAGAAGTTCCAGGTATTCAAAACTGAGTTGTTTAGTGAAATTATAATCTTGCTTGCATGTGGAAAAATCAGTAGTGTCTCAAATGTAAAAGAAGAAATTATTGATAAACTTAAGATCTGATTCACCATTTGGAACAAATCTTACATTTAATCAATAGCAGTATTTAATTTTAAAAACTATCACTTATATTTTTAAAAAAGATGGTTTATGTGCTTTTTTACTTTGGTTAATGCTCCTTTCAAATACTGAGCATGCAGTTGTATTCTGATGCTCAAGAGTTTTCATGCATATGATAACTTTCTTGACACTGTTCAAAGCAAATATGCACCTAAGTCCCAGTCCACTGAGACGAGAATTCACCCTTTGGCTTGAAACACTCAGTTTCCATTGCAAATCTTCCTGTCTACCCATATCAAATTGAACAGTGCTACAGTTGAAAGTCTTGTGCAGTGTGAAATAGGGAATTTGCAGACATGGATGTTCTGAGTTCAAAACTACTTAAACTATTTAGTAATAAAAAAGGGTCCAGGACATATCTCCCTGTAACTAGATATTTTATGTTCAGTTTCTTTTTTATTGAAACTTCATGATTTAAACTCATCTTTCATTGTTTTTATCTGTAGTACAAGCTACCACTAAAGGAGTTTGAGACTACTGCCAAATCACAGATAAACAGAATCTCAGCTTCCCACTTTTGAGCAGACTTTCCTTGTTTTGTTCAGATCAGCTATTTGTTACAGTTTCTCCTTCATTTTATTCAAGCATCACTGTCTTTATTTCACTCCCTTTTTCCTCGCACTTTTTTTTTTTCCATGTCCTTCCCCTCCCATTTGTTTGCAAATTTCTCATCCTTCTCCATTAACTTAACATCAAAATGTAATGAACAGCTTTCATACCGTAGTGGGTCTGGCTGAGCTGGTTTTCCACATAGCAGCAGTGTTTTGTGCTGGGAGCTAGAAGGGTACTGATAACATACCCGTGTTGTGACTACTGCTGAGCAAGGATCCCAACATTCACCCCTCCAGTGGGATGGGGTGGGCAAGATCTTGGGAGGGGACACAACCAGGACAGCTGACCCAAACTGACCAAAGGGATATTCCATACCATATGACGTCAGCTCAGCTATAAAGC
>VZZY01015139.1:0-19728 GCA_013400335.1 Eurystomus gularis | reverse complement strand
TGGCGCTCAGCCAAGGTTAACCCACCACACATACGTTCATTCTCAAGGTTTCAACACGTGTGCCTGAATTAACTATATTATTATTATTATCTTAAAAGTAATGATCTCTATCATGTTTTGTTGGAAGAAACTAAAAATTATTTCAGAATTCTTTTGCAGGTGTCCAAGTGATATTACACAAACACCCCTCTGTGGCTGAGAACAGCTTCTGGATGACACCGATGGCTGAGGAGAACTGAAACCGTGCACACTTTTCCACTAGGTTCCCATATTGTTGCTGTGTTACAGTAACTGTCTCTAATAAATTAGGAGGTGCTGTTGACTCTTGTCAAGGTTTAGGGACAGTCTGCTAGACCTATAACAGGTGCTCTCTGTTAACCCCTCTTTCCCCTCAAAAAAGGGAAAGAGAAAGGGAACAAGGGAGAGAGACTGCTGGATCTCTGTTGGCCCCCTCCCCTCACAAATGGGGAGAGAAAGGTAATGAGAGACTTGCAGATTAGAAAATAAAAGTGAAACAGCTTTAATGAAGAAAATAATAAAAAAATGGAATATATACACAAAACCAGTATCGAACCCAACCCACTCTCCCCCCTTCCCCCCACCTGATGTCAATTGCGTCACAGTCTCCACTGATGCTGTGGAGCAGGCAATTGGCAAGTCCCAGACTGGACTCAGCAGCAGACAGGAACTGGATTCAGGAGCAACATTCTGGAATTCAATTCAGGAACACATGGAATGGGACCAAGTGCAGAATGGATGGAGTCCTCCTCGGATGCTGTCCATTGAAGAAGAGAGAAAGCTTGACCCTTGTGATCCCTCAGCCTCAGATTTTATAAGATCAAACACCTCACCTCTGCTCTGCCTTCAGCAGATCCCCTGCCTCTCCCAGAGGCAGTATTACCCACTTAGAATACTTGCTCCCTCTTGCTACAAACAGGACTGCAGAACAGTGCCTAAAACTCTGATGTTTTTGTGCCCTGAACCACCTTAAGAAAGAGTATTGTTTTCTTTTTTGGCTCCAGATTTTGAGTAAAATTTTTAAAAAAGATAATCAATCAGAGAAAGAAAGAGATTTCTAAATGTTCTAAATGTTTCTAAATGTATTTATTTGACAGAATTTTTTATGATAGAAAAGATGCTTTGTGAATGGCATGTCATTTCAAGGAGTATATATCTGTTCAAACAGCTCTCTTTGCCTGTGAGGAGAGGAAAAGAACCTATAATTTGCCATACAAGATAAGAGAGCATCTTGCCTTTGGCAGTAGCTAATAGTTGATGTTTAAGAGAAAGGCGAAAGTCCCAGTGAAAGCCTCCAGCCAAGCATTAAATGCTGCAGCTGGAGTAAAAAGGTGGAAGGAAATGTGTCTGCTGTCTTTTGCAGAAATCAGCACCCACCTCAATACGCTGAAAAACCCCAACTGTCTCAGCCTGTCCTCATAGCAGAGATGTTCCAACCCTCTGATTATCTTTGTGGCCCTCCTCTGGACCTGCTCCAATAGATCTCTCTCCTTTTTGTATTGGAAGCTCCAGAGCTGGATGCAGTACTCCAGGTTAGGTCTCACAGGAGTGGAGTAAAGAGGAAGAATCACCTGCCTTGACCTTCTGGCCATTCTTCTTTTGATGCAGCCCAGGATATGGTTGGCTTTCTGGGCTGCACTCACACATTGCTGACTCATGTTGAGCTTTTCATCAACCAGCACCCCAAGTCTTTCTCCTCAGGACTGCTCTCAATCCACTCATTGCCCAGCCTGTATTTCACACAGAATCGCTATGACTGGAAAAGACTTTTAAGACCATTAAGATCAACCATTACCTAACTCTACCAGGCCCACTACTACATCATATCCTTGAGCACCATATCTAGATGGTTTTTACGTACCTCCAGGGATGGCAATTCAACCATTTCCCTGGGCAGCCTATTCCAGTTTTCGATAACCCTTTGGTTATTTTCTCCTAATGTCTAACCTAAATCTTCCCTGGTATAACTTGATGCCATTTCCTCTTGTCCTGTCAGTTGTGACTTGTAAGAAGAGACCAACCCCCCACCTCCCTACAACCTTCTTTTCAGGTGGTTGTAGAGGGCAATAAGGTCTCCCCACAGCCTCCTTTTCTTCAGACTAAACAACTCCAAGTCCCTCAGCCTCTCCTCATAAGGTTTATTCTCGAGACCTTTCACCAGCTTCATTACTCTTCTATGGACCCACTCCAGCAACTCAATGTCTTTCTTATACTGCAGCACCCAAAACTGAACACAGTACTCAAGGTGCAGCCTCACCAGTGCCAAGTATAGGGGGACAATCACTTCTCTAGTCCTGCTGGCCACACTATTCCTGATGCAGGCCAGGAAGTCATTGGCTTTCTTGGCCACCTGTGCACACCGCTGGCTCATGTTCAGTTGCCTGCCACTGAACACCCCCAGGTCCCTTTCTGCTGAGCAGCTTTCCAGCCACTCCTCCTCAGTCCTGTAGCATTGTATGGGGTTGTTGTGGCTCAAGTGCAGGACTCCGCACTTGGCCTTGTTGAAACCCATATAATCGGCCTCAGCACACTGATCCAGTCTGCCCAGGTCCCTCTGAAGAGTCTTCCTACCCTCAAGCAGATCAACACTCCCACCTAACTTGGTTTCATCTGAAAACTTCCTGAGGGAAAGTGTTGTGTTTGGGATTGCCCCAACCCAGGTGCAGGACCTTGCTCTTCACCTTGTTGAACTTCATGAGGTTGGCATGCGCCCACCTCTCAAGCCTCTCAAGGTCCCTCTGGATGGCATCCCTTCCCTCGACCATGTCAATGGCATCACACAGCTTGGTGTCATCCACAGACTTGCTGAGGGAGCACTCAATCCCACTGTCTATATGCTCTCTCTTTTTAACTATTTCAAATCACAAATATGTGTGACTTCTTGCAAGCTACAGCAAGTTTGACATTTCTCCAAATGAATTCGTCCAGTGTAGTTTATGAAATAGAGACTCATAAATACTTTGTTGTTTATTGAAAAATCAATTCAAGGTAGTTTTACATGTTTGAAAAGAGAGACCTAGATGAAATAAGCAATTTCCTAGAGCTTGGCTTTATTCATTGAAAGAAACTCTTCTTCCTTCTCTTTCTAAAGTGCTTTATGTTTCTCCTATAGTCTCCCTCCGATCAGGGAAATAAAGTTACTGTAAATTTCATGAGAGAAAAGTCCATTCAATTTCAAAAAAACAGCACCTTATTCCTTTAGAATCCAATCCAAAGCAAACAGATGATATTTCTGTTGAATTATTCGATTCCTTACAATTGCAGCAAAAGCTCACACAATATTTTTAAGGTATTTTAAGGGGAGTCTCAATGTGAAAAGGCAATAAATGGCAAAAGTATAGGAATTGGTGGGAAAAAAAAAGGAAGATTGAAAGGCTTATCAGTTAGTAGAAACAGACTTATAAAGCTGACCTTGAAAGTTGAACAGATAGATTATAGAAATGTGTGTGCATGTGTGTCTCGATATAGACTACTATATTTTTTTTCCTTTTTCTGAGACTTTGAGAGAATGTTTGATAATGTGTAAGTAAAAGCAACTTAAAAATGGCTTTAGTGTAGAAGTCTTAAAAAAGCTTTTACAACTTTTTTCAACACAACCATATGATTGAAAAATCACTTCCATTCAGCACAACAAACGCACGTCCCTTACGATACCTTGAAAACTAAGTTGTTCATATTGTGCAAACACCTATTTGCTTCATATTTCAAAAGCACCATTCTGAAGCTAAAGACCAGGAAACTTTTCTGCATGTATAATTGTCTGAGAGAAGATTACCTTACTATGTTTAAATAAGAAATAATTGCATGGAATAAATCCCATCTTTCTTGATTGCTTAATAGAAATTGTTTGTGGCTTGAGTTAACTATTAGTGGTAAGTTGTAATTGATTACTTTTATCCCCAAATGAGGGACTATGAATAAGGAAAATGACCTGGGGTTTCAGATGCTGAAGATGGCTGAATACTCAGGTTTCTCTTTATACTGCAGTTTTTCATCTCTAAATTTGTGGGCTGAGTCAGAGAAAAGGAAGGCAAAACCGCCACCCCAGTCTTAGTGGTTGATGATATTTAGGTATTTAAAACAAAATTCTCATTAATTTCCAATGAACTACAAGGAGTACAAGCACATTAAAAGAATAAGCTTTAAAAATGCTTTGTTACAATAATGCATCATCATCAACTGTAAGGAAAACAACTTCATTAGTATTTCTGTTACAATTTAAGACAACAATCTGTGAAATATAGCTGGTACTCAGAACTGTTATCTGGACACAGTCTTGATGTGAAACACCATGATCTGCCCATACAGATTCTATCTGATATTTGTAAGTCCTTTCCCTGCAAAATTGTGGGTTCTGGAAGAAACTCTTCCTGAACTTCCATAATGCCTTTTGGTATTTAGTTTATCTTTACTAAAATCCTCCTCTTTCTGTGAAATCAATGAAAAAGTCATAATTGATGACTCTTGGTATTCTGCTATGCATGCTAATTTTGCAGCCTACATAGTGGCATTGTATTCTTGCAATTTTTTTTGTGTGTATCTCTCTGTCATCTCAATTTAAATTTTGAATTTAAGTGCTATGGATCAGCGACTTGTTTGGTGGCAGTATGATTGATAAAATAATACAGTTAAGTTTCATGATCACCATTCCTGTGCAAGATGTACTATAAAAATAAAGCCATTTGTTACATGCACAATGTACATACTTTGTCTTTTAACTAAAGGCTTTTGTCAGAAAAAAATGTTAACCATTCTGAAAATATGTCTCCCTTTGCAAACAGTTGTTCTAAAACTTTTTACTTCAAATTCTTCAGTTTGTGGGGCAAAAAAGATCTTCACTGCAATTTAAAATTTTTCACAAAACCCTGTGGTTTGTTTAAGTTTAGTTAAATAATTTAAAATCAGCTTTCCACAAAGTTTTGAGACAATTCTACAAATAAACTTACTAAGTGAGGTTTATGATCAAAACTCATTAAGATTTCTTCAATTAATCTATTTTGTTCTTGAGACAGGAACCTAAATTTTGCAGAAACATACAAGTTAGGTGTGGAAAATGAAAAAATAATAAATTACCTGAAAATTGTTTTCCAGATAGCATAATAAGGCAGTTCTCTATCTGAGATTTAATTGGGCAGTTACACTAACAGAGGAAGATGTGGAAATTTTTATTCGTCATATTTCAGGCTGTGTGATTTAGGGGACTTAGAAACTTGTTGTGGCTGTTTAAAGTACTACAACAGCCACCTGCTAAATTTGACCACTTCCACAGAAGAATTAGCCAAAGAGAACATGTGCCCATAGTGCATGACCTTCTGTGCAGGGTCTGCCATATTAATGGAAACCCAGTTCAATGGTATTTTCGAGCCAGGGCATATAATTCAAGCCAAAACACCTATTGAGGTGCTCCCTTTTGACAGCTTTGCTGTGGAAATAGAAAATTCAAGCAGAGAAACAAAGCAAGCAGCTGGGGTGATACAGTTTTTGCTTCAACAGGACTAACCAGAGTTCATCTGTCAGTGTTGTTAGCTCCCCAAGCAGAGATCAGAAGAAGCAATTAGAATTATTTCCAGCAGATTTCTCTTTTCAGATACTATTTCTAATGGGAATTCTGAAACCACACTTTAAATACCTTTCATCTTCTTTTTTACATTTAAAAGATTAAATGTTGTGCAATTTATCTGAAAATCAGGATCTTTCGTGTCTGCAGAGAAACTCCTGGAGCCAAATTAAGACATATATTGCAAGAAGCATGCTTTATATACTGTTAAATAGGAAAAGATACAATGTACATCTCTACATGTGTCCCTATGGGAGTACCTAAAAGAAAATGTGTTCACAGCATATCTACATTAAGACCAATTCATTCACCAGAATAAATCCAGGCCCATATATATATATTTTTAATCTGACCTAACAAAGTGAAAAAACATTTTATATTTCCTGTATTTTTAGTGGGATTTTTTCTCCAATGAATTGTATGCTTTTTCCTAACAATATTATCAAAGATTACTTGGATGACATACAGTACAGTATATTTTGTTGTTCCACACAATAGGTTGCTTCAGCCTACAGCATCTGATGTTACAAGAGAGATGAAACGTGACATGACCAATGAAACTTGATAAAACGTGTCACAATCCAAAGCATTGCTCTGAAACCTGAGCAGATTTTTTTTTTCATTATCTTGCAATATTTTGTTGTTTGCACATTCTCAGTGTAACAGGTTTTTTAATTTGAAAGGATGGCATTAAAGCCGTGTGAAAAAGTTGACATTGAGGAAAACATTGGTGCATTTTTAAGGAAAAGGAGTCCCAAAACCTGATAACAATGATGCTGATATGATTCAAAGAAGAAAGGACTTTATGTGCAAAACGTGGGAAAGAAACTAAGAAACAGATGGAACAATGAATTATTGTGCAAATATCATCCATCACATTTTAAAAACGATTAATAGACAAAAACACTACTTGAGCAGCTGTAAATCTGATTGTAAAACCAACTAATAAATGTTAACGGGCTCTGTGAAAACTGTACAGCACCCATACGTGTGTGTGAGCACACATATTTATATATCTACACTACAAGTAAAATTTCTGAACGCTTAGATCTATGTGGTTAAATAAAAAGATAAAATCAATCCAAGACAAAAGGAAGAAATGAACAGAAATCTGTAGAAAGAAGAGTAGAACCAACAAGATTATCAGGATTCAGTAGAGACATACATTATTGTGACTGAAGAAACGCAAGACTTGCTTCTGTTTGGAGAGAATTAGCAGGAATTGCACATGTAACAATTGCTAACAGAGTTCAAAATGTTTAGAAAGGAACTTATAAATGTATATGAAAATTATTGTATCTCTATTTACTACATAGTCTCTATCACAGAAATGTCATCATGTCTAGGAACCGCTTCTTAAGATTCTGGATATTTTGCTGCAAATATTTGAATATTCATCACATTCAATCACAAAGATTATTTCTATATAAAATTGTACAATCTAAACCATTACAGTATGGAGTAGAATTCAGCAGAAACAAGCTGTTTAAAGAACTAAGCTTACAGTGTTTAGAGTGGAGAGAACAGTACAATCACTTAGAAGCCATTCAAGCTGTTCTTTAGCCTAAGGCAAATTCAATATTTTTTTTTCCCCCTTTTTTTTTATATTTATTGTGGTACACAGTCTTCTGGTGGGAAAAAAAAAAAATGTGTGTACAAAGAAATAGATCTTTCTGAACTAATGTTAGTTCCAAAGTCATGCAATCAGTATTCAACTTTAAATAGTAAGATTCATGTTACTAAACAGAAACAATCATGCCTGCTATTAGAGGTAACTATGTCATCTGGGAAAATCAGCTGCACTTCACAAATTTCTTTCACCCTTCCTTCTATCATTCACTCCTTGTCTCTGACACCTAACTAAGGGAAGATTTTGTACTTTTATGACAATGTAACTATCTCACAATGTAAATTGATCAATTATTAACTTTAGAAATATAGTCATTGAGTATTTCTCTGGTTTTTGAAACCAGATCATTCACTGACTTATCAGTGCAAAATCAATAAAATCTATGAGCATTTTCAGTAAGACTGCAAGTGCTGTGCTGTTGCTGGATAACCAGGCAAACAACTTACTTTTTCAAACAGGTTTCATCACAATATTCTTAAGAGTACATAACTGATATATTACTTGTACACTGAGGATACTCATGTGTAGTCAATACAAATATTAGTCCAACAAAAATTACTTCAAAAGATCCTCCCAAATTCAGGACAGAAAAAAGACAACATGGACAGAGAGGATGAAAGAAAAGACAAAAAACATTACACAGAGAGAGAAATGAGCACCAGGAAGGAGCATTGAGATGCAAGAAATTAAATTATCTCTGCTAGCTGATGTCTCCTGATTTAGCACTTTGTATATTCTTTGTAATTACAGACTATGTCACTTAATGTCAGAATTTTTCTGCTGTGTGAGAAATCTGAACTTTTGGAATGTATTTTTGAGTCAAAGAGGACACAGAAATGAAAGAGTGACTGAAATAATGAACAGATTATACTGAGTTTTATGTATTCAAAAGATGGCTAGTGTTTATATCCCACCAGTCCAAAACTATGGGGATGAAATTAATGTTTTTGTAAAAAAGGTAGTAATGATGATGAATGAAATATATTCTTCTGAAGAGTAGCCTTTGTGGGATGAAAGTGCATACTTAAAATTCAATGCATAATTATAAAATAGTATTGGATTTCTTGCACCTGTGAATTTATAAATATTTCCTTTTCTCCACTAGAATCCACCCAATCTAGCAGATGAGAACCTGTCTTAAGGTATCATTATTTGCAGCAATATTCTCTGTCCTATTTTCAACACAACATTTATGGCATACATTGAAACACAGCAGAAAAAAATGCCAAACTCACAAAACTCAAAAAAAACAGCTATGATAATAATTTCAGCTGCTATAAGCTCCTTTTTTTCAGAGACAGAATGTGGAAAATGGGAGATTTCAGTCACATTTCTCAGTGAATAGTTCAAGCAGAGTCAGATACCACATGAACAGGTGTGTCATAACACAGAGCAGAAAGAAGAGAACAAAATAAAAATATTCAGATATAAGGAACACATAGCTTTCTATTCATTTGTATTTATGCAAATATTAAGTTGGCTGACATTTATGAACATTATTAGGTTGTGGGTGAAAAATTTAACTCAAATAATTCTAAAGTGAACTATGCTTAACTTGTAACAGTTTCTCTGTAATTTCTCACCCAGAGTTACATTAAATAAGCATCAAGATACTTTTCAACATCTACACAATTCTAATGCATCTAATTATATAAATTTTACTAGAAAACTGTTGAAATGAAAAAGGCATTTAAATAATGCTTTGCATATTATTTTCAGAACTGTAATCATGAAAGTGAAAATAATGTGAAATCCAATATTACTCATTCATACTTTGTTGTTTTACTGTTGTTTTTAAGTCATTTAAAGTATTAAAATTTTACTTAGGAATTTAATTACAGTGTAATTTTATGCTCATAGTAACAGCACACTGTATGTAACTTGATTTCCTTAACGCTTCAAAACCAGAATGGTTCATGTTTCTATTAGCCATACTGGTTTTGTCACAGAATCTCTGCATATTTATTTTGTTAGGTTTTTTTGATGTTGCTCAGACATCTCTTTTCTGTTGACACTAGTAGGAACTATATTAAGAGAGACTTAGATCTATATTGTACAAATGTCTGATCTTACTATCGCTGAGTTATGGTACTGAATTAATTGGAATTTGAATGAAAACTTTACAATAAATTCAGCACCTTGTGATCTCTAGTACCAAAATTTTATTCTGCTTTATAAAAACTGTGAAGATCTCAAGTGATATTAAACTGGTGTTGATGGACAGAGGTCTAGGTTGGATTCAGGTTTAGTAATCTAACTTCTTGCATTCCTTTTCTACCAAGAAAAAGCTATATGGTAGAAAAGCCCTTTGTAGGTAAGAAAATTTATCTTTCAGACTGAAGTGGGAAAGCTGTACTACTTCAGTTTTCCAGCAGATATTCAGACTGACTTTACTGTGTTTTTAAGACCCTGTTAGAGTGAATAGGTGAAGGACATCCTTGAACAACTAAATAAAAGAGAGCAAAGAAACAGCCCCAAGGTCAAGTGGTACAGATTAACTTACCCATACTGCTTAGGATGAGTTCCCTCAAAATCAGACTGGCCTTATTTGTACTATATTATTCTTGGTTCTAAGTCTCCTTTGGCCCCGGGAGGGCAGAAGATATAACTTTTTTTTAAAATAAATTTGTAGTGCTTAAGATAACATGGTATGTTACCAGAATGGTGACTTTCTTCCTGTGAGCTGGAAACAGATGAGTTACTTCCAGGGAAATTGCATATCGTGGTATATCAGTGTTAGGTGTGGAGAATCTTCTGGGATGGTGCTGGTAAACAGTAGACTTGAGGGGAAGGGATGAACATTATTTAGTCCCACTCCTGTTGCTTTTCGGTAGGGGAATCTGTAACAAACTGTTCCCACAACTCTGTCCTGGCTTTGTTGTGGACAGACCTGGCTGTAAGGGTCCAAACTAGACTTGTATGGGCTAATAACTGAGCTGTGTGCCAAGGGCACAGTATTCCTTCCTAATCTTCACAGGTTGCTGGAGATCTTCCTGCTGTCAGGTGGCTAGAGTGTATAACTTCTCTGATAGAATAGGGAAAGTCCTTGGAGTAACTGCATGTTACTGTCCCTACAATGTAGGGACACTGTGTAACCTACCTGCTGGCCAGCTCCATGCAGATCATTGCATATCTCAGTTTTACACTCCTCACTGCTCTGGTTCCAGTGACAGGAGTTGAAAGCTATTGTTACATACCAACAAAGCACTTTCATTTTCTGTGATTTCTGAGATGTTTATGTTTTGTTCTGTTTCAGATAATGTGTTTCTCAAATTTGTTTTTATGCTGTTCACTTTTTCATTTGTTATTATGAAGCTAGTTTTTAAAAATAATAAAATGTACACTCATTTGTTTCGGTGAAGACTGATCATGACATTTGCTATCTGCTATAAATAACCTTCTGTGAGAATCCCAGAAGTACTGTCACAAGTCTGCTGTCATGTTTTATTGGATAATCAGCAAAGAATTGAAGTCTTGATTGGCTTTATTTGTAGGTTGATTGAAATGGTGAGATAGGAAGTACTGGACAGATTAATTAATTTGTGCTGGAGAATCCAAACTTAATCTAAGGGATGCTGTCAGTTTGATTGATGGCTGTGTAAAAGAAAAGGTGCTTTGAAAAAAACCCTCATGAATTGCCACTTTTGGGGCATATTAATACAAAGTTCTTCCTTTTAACTGCTTCCATTCTGGTTTCTAATATAAATATCAATGTCAGCATCCAGCAACAAGTACCTGAATGTTTATGAAGCAAGGGTTAATCAACATCTCAAGGGTATTTAGAATAAGCAAATTAAATTATTAACAAGCTGTATATGTATATATATACATATTTTTAAACTGCTTCAGCTGAATGATAAAGACTTCTTTACCATTGTGATCGAGACTAACTTTTGAAATTACAAGAGTGTCTAAATTATGATAATTTACAATATACAGCAGAAAAAGCAAAGAGAATAGTTTCAGCCAGTCATCATTAATATTTTTGCAAAATGTGACATCAAGAGCAGTGGAAGAATGAACAGTTTTCACATTCTCATCAAGTTTGGAAAGTCAGGGTTACAGCTTAGCTATGTTCAAAGCTTACTATTAATTTAACTTAATTGTTAATTGATTAATTGCTATGATTTTGTATTTTAAGATACATATCTGTTATTTTATGTGACAAGCTCCAAGGTGGAGCCCTTCAGGCACATTGACATATTAAGCTCTTTCATTACCCCAGCATATCACTATTTCCACTGTAGTTGAGAGAGAAGAAAAAATAAACCGGGAATTCCAAAAGAGAGTTCTTGAATTATTGTTCAGTAAATAATCAAGCATTTTTACTTATGTGACAAGAAATAAAATGAAGAGTTGCAAATTCATAAATTTGTGGAAGCAACCACTATACTCTTTTCTCAGAGGCACTAATTTTTTAAAAAAGCCTATTTTAAAGCACTACAAAATAATTTCTTTATCCAAAAGCTCTGAAGCAGTTATTAAACCAGCTGTTTTCAAAAGTACACAAATCTGCTAAGTTGCAGTTGGGTAACTGTTAAATGTTAAAGCAGTGAATGATCAGCGTGTAGCAGATGGCCTGGGAATGGGTTAGAAAATGGCAATGTTAATACCACCAGACTGAGATGTTCATTTGTGCTGTGGTATGTGCAGGCTGGGTGAATAATGAAGACTCTGTAATAATTGTGTAAATCCCAACATTATTAAATCAATTCAGCTGGGGTTTCTTAATATATGTGAAGCACTTGATGTACTTTGAGAAACACCTCCTCTTTTTGCTAAAGCTGTTCTCATTAACTCATACGGCTTTATTTGCTGTGACCTCAGTGTTCCTGTTTAGTAATGAGTGGAATAAAAATTAGAAACCCACTTTAACTCTCAATACGAGATACGGGAAATATTCCAGAAACTAAGCACCTATCCCACTGTTTTTGCAGGTTGGCCATTGTTTGAATTGTACGCCTTCTCTTTCAGGATTTTAAAATTAAATTTTCTCATGAGAGGAATGGGGGAAGAAAATTGCAACCTAGTCAACTACCTAAAGTTGTTTTAAGCAGGTCAAATAAAAGAGCACACAAAATCAACAACCCCAATAGGTATCTTGTTCAAACAGCTTATCAAAGCTTGCTGCTCCCTGTGCAATGTTAAAAGGCAGAATAATTTTATACAGTTAAGGGGAACATAGATCAGGAGTAATGTACTTATACACATCAAAGAAGTAACCAAAAAAATCTCCTGTGTGAAAGCCTCCAGAGGGTGATCACCTCTGATAAACAGGTAAAACATGAACCAAAACAAAGCAGAAAGTCAATACACTGTAAATATGCTACAGGCAGATGCACAGCTTGCAGATTGTCCCTGGATCACCATACCTAGATAAGTGCAGGTGTTAGAACACTTACAAAATGTTACCCACCTACAGGTATTTGGGCCTGTGAAGTGGAAATTCTCTACCCCTCAGCTTTTACCATGGATTAGGTGGAAGCTGAAGGCTATTAATACAGTATTACCTTTCAGCACCGTGGGCAATATGCTGCTTTAGCTGTTCCTGATGAGACTCACACTGACATCTGTGCCAGGACTGATAGCAGAAACATGGCCCTCTGGATCAATGTGAGGCACCATACATGATTAACAGCCAAGGCAGCTGGAAGCTTCAGTTCTGCCGATCCCTGTCATTGGCTACTACAGACACATTAGGAAAAAACAGTAAGAAAAACCAATAATTTATTAGCAATGTTTCCTTTTTGTAATAGCCCATACTAAAGTTTAAACAAAGCCTTTAAGTGGCATCTATTAATAGTTTTGTTTGAGAATATTGGATAAAGGAAAGCATAGATCTAGAGAAGATGCACGTTGTACTTATCTGCTAATCAACAATATGAACCAAAAGTATCTTGTTATACACAGAAAATGCAATATACAAGATGGCAGTAAATACCAATGTTATTTTGCTGCTAAAATTCAAAATGTCTGCTAGAAAGAGGCAGACTAATATATCCCCTTTCTTAGCTATGGATCTTCTTGCAAAAGTGAAAGCTCCCAGTGATTCTACTGATTTTACACAAGGCCACTCAGTCCCTGAATTTGTGTGAAACAGAGTTTTTCATCATATACTGGTGAAAAAATTGATGATGGGTAGAATCAATTTTAAAAGAAGTTAGATTTTGCTCTCAGTCACATTTGTATAACCCTGCAAAGGTTGTAAACGTCACTTGAAGTTTGACATTCTTGGCTAAGGACAGACTTTCCCACTCAGCATTCAGGATAAAGAGGGACTACAAAGCTCTTTAGGATGTCTGCGTTTTGCTTTGCTCTACAGTATAGTACAGCCTATAGGAAATATAATCTGTTTCCAAAGCTGGTTTAGACAGCCATGGTTAACTAGATTTAAGGATGAGTCTAATTTTGCAGGGATAATAAAGCAATTCTTTCTACAGTCCTCTTCCCAATTCCAGCTGCAACTGTGGCAAAAAGAGAGTGAATTCGATAAAAAAAGAAGTTCTGCCAGAACATTATTATTCTATGCCAATCTTCAAGTGTGTTTTCAGATTCTCATGAAAACCTACGGCCAGCACAAGTCTAAATACCCCTCAGACTCTCTTATCAGAGTGTAGAGAACTGCCTCTCGATAAAGCAACAGTAAGAAGTGTAAAGATTCTTTTTAAAGGTCTTCACAGTTTGTGTCTAATAGTCGTAGAGAGTGTGAGCTATCCTCTCAGTCATGCCTACCACAGGGGAGACAGCCTAAATGGCAATCCATAGCAAGTTTGAACACTGGGATTTATTTAAGAACCAACAAGACTAATACTTCTACCCTTCTTGACTATTTAATGCACTCTGTTCCCCCCACCATTACTCAGTCTTGCCTTCCTTTCCCATCAAGGAGGCTGCTGCTAGTCTGGGAAATCTAGACTGAAAGTCCTGTTGGTTTCAAGTGGTCCAGCTGTTTGCAGTTATAGCTACGTCCCTAGGTCTCCTCCAGCAATGGCTTGTGCATTTCAAAGCAATACCTCTTTACAGCATAAGGTTTCCCCAATCTCAACGGTGTATATGCAGAAGCACAACACATCATCAGATTCCAGCTGTTCTTTTGACAAATGTATAGTGTACATCTCTACATTTTAGAGTCCCACGTGTGTAACTTCTGCTCAGTCAGGCTGTTATCATAGTTTACAACCAGCCTGTACTGGCTGCAGCTCACTATAGTAGGCTTTGTGCTTGAGAATTCGAAGGCTTAGCTTGAGACATTCACGCACAAACACATATACACAATTATCTGCAACACACAAGCATTCACAATCTAAGGCATTCTTCTTCTACCAAAATGTGTGAACTTCTGAAAGGAAACTCAGGATTTGCACCATAATGGAATTATGAGAGTGTATTAATGTGTATCTGTATACCATGTACACTTGTAGTGTTTATGCAGCTGGGAAGCAAAGGTCCTGGTGCAAAACAGGCGACAAGATAAATTGACAGCAGATGCCTCAGGAATCAACACATAACGACTCATTAAGTAGTTTCAGTTCTTCTAAACCATTTCTACTTTCAGTATGTGTATAAAAACTTGCTTATGAGAAGGAACAACAGAACTGGACCTCCTATGAAACACAGTTATTCTGATGTGTAGCTTTTATCTCTTGAAATTGAAGCACAAAAAAGTGGCTGGCATTGATTGAACTTAAAAAAAACCAAAACAACAAAACCAACAAAAAACCAAACAACCCAGAGAATATTACTGTTTGTAAAAGCAACTAGCATTTACTTTCATTTGCTTCATTCATTTTCCCTATTCATCCTGTTTCCAGATCATTAATGAAGATTAAACCAGTCCTAAATTGCACCATTTAGCAAACTCTGTATTTTATATTTCCATGTTTAGAAAACACTGTTTATTTTGTGAGCATCCAATCCCTAGCAGTAGTTTGCCTCTTATCCCAAAATATCTGTATTTCCACATAGCTTTTTATTAGGAGTTTGATTGCAGCATTTCTGAACAAAAATAAATTATAACTGTCAGTTCCTGTCTACCTACTGTTTTGCTGACCAGCTTGACAATATCTTTCTAAGGGATTGGAGCCTTTTTTTTTTTTTCCCAGAATCTATCTAGGTTCAGTCACATCACATCTTATCATGTTCCAGTATTTTAAAGAGAGCTTACAAAGAAATACAAAGAAGCTTGTATTTTACCCAAATATACTAAATAATAGGGTTTATATGAACAACAGTCAAGAACAAATTGAATCAAATAAACCTTCATGATAAAGTAACAGGTATTATGGATAGGGGAGAAGTAACAGAAATTCTGTGACTTTAATCTATTAACTCATGTCCCACAAAACATTTCCTTAAGGAAGCTGTGGAAAAAGATTCTTGATTAAATTTCTATTGCAGCAAAACTGGTTGGACAGCTCAACACAGAAGATAAGTTTTTGATGATTCACTTTCATATAGAAAGATGTGTCAAGCACCATTCTGAAGATTATACCCTTTTATACTTTCATTAGCAATCTTGCTGATGGGAATACAAAATTACATTTACAAATTACACCAAGATGAAAGGATATGCTGGAGACAGGGCTAGAATATAAAAAGCCTAAACAAATTTGAGAGATGATCTGGAAACTGTAATATTATGAAGGTAAATGCAAGATGATCAACTGCATAAATACAGACTGGTAGCATTTCTTCAGAAAAGGATCTGGGCTGTTTTGGATCACAAACTGAACACAGGACAGTAATTCCACACTACTGCAGCAAAGGCAAACTCTGTAGTGGAATGAATAAATATGAAGATGGTCTACTAAGTAGTATAGAATAAATCTTTCCATTCAGCTCAGCTCAGCTGAACTCAGTATAAAGCTCTCTTCTGAGACTGGAGTTTCAAGGAAGATGTGAACCACTCTATGCAGTTTATGTCTGGGATAGAGCAAAGGGAATGATCAAGTTCTACAAAACATGACCTAACTATGATCTATGAAATATGACCTTCTATGGTTCTATGATTCTACCTTCCCAAAAAAATGAAAGAAGGCAGTTGAGAGGAGATATAAGAACATAATCAAAGTTACATAAAATCAGAATGGAAAAGAATAAACCATCTCAAATGTCCACCTTGCCTGTTATCATGTCTCTAGTAATGGCCAGAAACAGAAGCTCAAAGAAAATAAGTACAAGAAAAGATGATACCTCCAAAACCTTCTCCATCTTAAACTATTTTCAGCTGATGGACTTCCTAAACTGGAAATAATTTTAATGTAATTAATAACTCTCAGCATACAATGTGCCTAACAGTATTTTGAATGATTGGTACAGTGATAAAGAAAAAAAAAACAGTTCTCCATGCATGGGTGGATAGGAGTATGAGTAATGGACTTCAATTACAGCAACAACAATTAACAAATTAAATACTAAAAAGAACCAAAAACCAGTGGTAATGGATAATGAAGTACAAGGGCAGTTTGCTTGAAGAGCTTGTTGAGTCTTCAACATTATAGATCATCAAGAACAGAACACCACCTTTTGGGATTGACATATGTATCTATAACACATAGCACATCCTGTGTGGTGGCAAGTGGAAGGAGAATAAAATGCCTTATGATCCTCTCTGTTCCTGTCTTTCCGTAATTCTCCTGCTTACTGATAGATTTTCATTCCTCTTTTACATTCTTCCATTGACATTCACTGCTTGCTCTTTCTTAGCAGACTAACTCCAAACTAGGTAGGTTCCTAAACAACTAACTACATGATCATTCATTAATTTTATTTCTTTCCTATGGCTTTACCATAGGAAATTCTGGTATGAATACTTTGATGGCTCATATTTTTATATTTTCTCATTTTTCCAGTTTATATTCTTCTCTTTTTCTTTCCTCCTAGGTTTTTAGCTACCTGTCTTCCCTTACATCTGAAATAGGAAATCTGTGCATATGCCATTTTTTTCTGCATTTTAGAGTAAGTATCAGAAGAAGACTGTTCTATTTAGTGTGTTTCTATATACAATGAAAATATCACACTGAAAGCAAAGGCAGCCCTCTTACTGGCTGGCAAGTAATGCATGGAGAAAATAATTTCCATGCAGAGTGCAGTACTAAGTCTATGTACCACTTAGTGACATGGTCACATGCTACCTCTTTATTCCAACTGAATTCTACATGCATTCAGCTAAAGCTGTCTCTCATTTACATCTTCTGTCCAAATTATCAGAAAGAGAAGTGTGTGAACAATTTATGACCATTGGAAGGCAATAAAAGTGGTAGATAACATTTTAAGAAAACTTGTCCCCTTTCACTGTTCTGTACTCATAGGAAAAAGAATTACTAAGTGTGTCTGAAAACAAAGATCTCTGTTGTGCATTCATGTCAGATAAACAAGCAGTTTCTCACTTACTAGGAACTTACTAGCTCTTAATTTATAGGTGAAAGTGTACTGAATGAATGCTAATAAAAACGTCTCACTCTTCATGTCAAAAGACAGATTTGTTTAAACTGCCATAAACAAGAGATAGATATATATATGTATATAAAGACGAAAAAATGCAAATCATTAATGGAAAGAATTATTAAACTAATATACGTGTTTCTCTGAAGGGATGTCCATGAAGTAAATCAATGCCATACTTACAAGCTTACTCTTGTTATCAATATATGCAATAAGTTTTTAAAATGAGAAAAAATGTCTACTTTTGAGAAGCCTAGGCTGTGACACTAGTCTTGAAGGTTTGAGCTAGAAACAACACTAACTTAATAAAACTGCATTTAATTACAGGTCTTTTCACCCTACATTAAAATTAATCAGTACTTCCTTTGTGTTTCTCCTCTTCTGCATAACATGGATCCAGATGGTTCTCAAAGACGGTGATTTCTAGGGATTTTGAACAACACATTTGTATTCTGTAATAGAAGGCATTTGATCCTTTATTTGATGTTGGTTCTCGGAAAATCCCTACCTTTAAAAATTCATGAGAGGATTGGAGTGGTAATTTAAGCAGCTGGTCATTTTCCTGTTCAGTTCATTTAAATATTACAAAAAAAGGAAAGAGAAAATATATTTTTAAACAGGTTTACGGTTTTCAGGTCCTAGTAAAGATAATAGACTGTGAAATTTCATCTGTAGAACTTAAAATGTCAAGAATCTCAGCTAATGAAAACAACAGTTCTTGGTTTTGATAGTTATATTACGTGATCTGTTGACAGCAAATATACATTTTACTGAAGGTTTTTTTCCTCTGCTAGTTAAAACCACATCGTTTATGAGTAAATGGATGGGTCAAGGGGTTGTTAAAAATATATGTAACCTTTTCTCTTTAGCAAAGTGGTCTGTATATAACCCAAGTTATATACAGAGTGACAGGCAGCACTATCTGATGCGTATTCTACGGCATATACAAAATTAGCTCACTAATTCTAGTTCACCAAGATCAATTGCTCATTTTACAAGAATGATCAATTGTTTAACTGCTAGCATAGCAGGCTGAAAATACAATCCAAGCTGATGAAAAGAATGAATAATGTTTTATACTTAGGCATACCTTAGCCCAGAAGGGAAGTATTTTGATTATATACTTGCATTTCCATTATGTATGTCATGTATGGAAGTGGAAGGGAAATCAGTTGTATCATAGGGATATGTGCAAGATCAAACATTAAATCCTGGAGAAGGGTTTGTTTATTTTGTGGCAGCAACTCACTATAAAATATACGATGTGCACATATATATGTATTTGTGTGTCTCAATTTTATATATCATATATGATCTCTATTATTAAAACTAATCAAATTTAAGTGTATTAGACGCCCATATAAAATGCATGGCAAATGTGAAAAACCTTAATCCAATTCAGAAATATTATATGATATTTGGAACCCCTTTGAGATACATTTTTTCTTAAGTGAATGTGAGGTTTTCCTGAAGGAGTAGTTAAGTTGGGAGTGAAGTCATCAGTATATTTAGATATAAGGGTGAGAGAGGGAGGAAAAACATACATTACAATTCATGATGAAATATGATTAAGTCTGTTAGGAAAAGATCTAAACACGCTAATTTGCTTTACATTTATACTATGCAAATGTGAAAAGAGTGTGAGTTTCTGCAGATTCAGTCTCAAGGCTATGCTATATTTTAAAAGCTTTCATTTCACTAATGAAAATAAAGATGCAAAGCACTTAAACATATAAAGGACTATACTTTTTTCCTTTATATTCCACTGTTTTATACATTTGCACATTTCTTTCCTAAAAAGTCCATTTCATTAAACCTTACAGCTTAACACCTTGTTTTTAATTTTCAGCTTTTAAAAAACTAGCAGTTGTTTCCAAATTCCCCATAAAATTTTTTATTTGTATGTTTTTCTCTCTCATTTCATCTTTAATTCATTGTTTTCTTTCCTTCCTTCTCCAAATTTTGACTATGATTTCTTTTTGTCTTTGCAATCAGGAAAATACAAGGGACTCTGTTAGGTGGCAGGCTTGGGTATTTTGGGTTATTTATTTATTGGCAGATGCTGTGGCAGTATGCAGCA
>VZZY01015133.1:0-83154 GCA_013400335.1 Eurystomus gularis | reverse complement strand
AAGGAAAAGAAAAAAGAAAAGAAGGACAAGTTAGAAATCAAGCCCTGTCTTTTCCTTGTGGAAGAACATCATTATTTCATTTGCAATAAACTTTCTATTCTCAAGAAACAAAAAGATCTACAGAAAATCATAATGAAAAAATAAAAGGTTCTGCAAAATTCATGTTGATTCTGTGTACATCTTATTCTTTTTTTCACCTGCTGAATTATAAAATACACATCTGTGTTAAATGGCAGCACCATGTAATAGAACTGACCTTCTCTGACTTGCTGCAGAGCAGAGGTCCTCAAGAAATAAGGGCATAAATGATAATAAAATTCACAAATTTTTCTTTATGTCTATAATATGACATTTGCCATGTGTAACTGTGCACCCTTAAAAGTTAAAACTGATATGTAGTAATTGTCTTTTGCCTCTGCCAGGGACATTTTTAACTTTTTCTTTTCCTGGGGAGAACTCTTGATCCTGCCAACAGATTTTAGGAATGTGAGCAAGACTTTCAAGATCAAAGTAACTAGGTTTGAAAACAGATTTGTTCCATCAAACCTAAAGCAAAAGTGCATCCTTAATCTTTCTTTTTTAAATTTTTCATATTTTCATACATCCCTATTATAACCTTTACCTGAATTCCTATGTATAAAAATGGGGACTCTGATCCCTCATACAAGATTTATCACTACAGTTTATGTAACTCTGCAATACTGTCAGATTTCTTTTATGTAATTGTGCAAATACATTGCTATATGCAACCACAAATATTTGAACTTTCAGAGTAAATATTTTCCTGTTAACAAATATTTTTGTTAACAGGATAAAATAAAGAAGATAAAAGTAGCAACCCAACAAAAACTAATGAACTCCAGAAAAGCAGGTATCACAAAAATGACTCAAATTTAATAAGATTGATGAACAAAGTAGTATTAATTAGAACAACAGAACATCTATATTCTGTGTCGAAGATCACTGGATTTCAAAAAGACACACGAAATCAGCAAAGTCTTGGTGTCTGGCTGCATGCACAGCCACTAACATATTTGCATCAGCTTTTTCCCACCTTTGCAGTGCAGTGCTTCACTTGGAAAAGCTGGGTTTGAAAAAAGCTGGCTGAAAGGCAAGGATATGAACACACCATTCAGGAAATATTCCTATACTTGGAAACATACATAGTTAATATTCCCCATCAGATGTGGTTTCATGGTTTCAATTTTGGATTGCTTTTGTCTCTGGAAAAAAATAGATTATTTCATTATTCCTAGATTTATATGGCTTCTATCTCTTCAAGGCAGTGCTGGCAGCAATGTAGTGAGCCTGCATTTGAAACTCTTGTCATCGATTATCAATCATTCTATAATTTATTGGATTGTTTTCTGTGGATACAGATCTAAAATCTAGAAAAGTCTATGGAGAAAAAACCCATTCATTTAATAAAGTTCTTTTGATTGGGTTTTAGCATAGGATATTCTGTAATAATAAATGGGCAAAAACTCTACATTGCTGAAAAGGAAGTTGGAGTCTTCAAGTCTGACTACTCCCCTTGTCTAGAGAGGGTTTTATCACTGGGTTACATATGATGAAATCACCTTCCAAGAGGGAAAAGGAATACAGCTTAGTGAAAAGGAGACACTGATCTGCACTTATATATACTGTCATTGTGAGTGCGAAATGCTCATATTTCTGCTGAAGAAAAATAAATCACATGTTGTTATTGAGATAGATTCTGCAAACTGGAGAAGATCTGAAACAGGAATCTGGGGTTTCCTTGTGGGAAGCGAGATATCTATAAATGAATGAAACAGAATAGTAGATCACTCTGCAGTTGGATAGATGGTTTGGGTGGTAAATTGTCCATGCCTACCAGGGAAATTTTACAAAGGTGTGGAGAATAAAACAGAGCAGAAAGAGAGAGGTTTCAGAGCTGCAAAAAAATGAAAGCTTTACTATTGTAAGATGAAGAATTTTCTCTTCTTTTAGGATTAATAAAATGTTTTCCAAATCAGTGGAAAATAATTTGTAATGATCTCTCCATCCATGGAAGCTGGAAAGTTTTAAAGTTATGCTAGGCCAAGTAAGTGATTTCATGAAAACTGAAAGCATGGAAATATATACAATTTTGTCTAAGTGCTACAGAAGAATATGAAATATAGAAAATTCATGTCATTATTAAAACAAAATATTTTAGTGAACCTCACTGTACTGTAAAAGAATTGTCTGAGTTTTTAGAATAGGCAGTCTTTTCCAGCAGAAAGTCTTTTCCACAAAGCCTTGTCTGACCAAAATTTTCCTGAGAACTAACCCTGGGGGAAAATTTATTGAGAAAAAGAGCCTGACTTCTCTACGGGAAAGTGGTGTTTCACAGTAAAACCTGAACACATCAGATCAAGAGCAAAGATTTGCTACTTAGGAAATACCATTAAGTTGCCTCACAGACAGTCTAGACTGTGTTCCTCATGCCCCATTGGCCTCTGGTTTGGTATTCCTCAGCAAAGATGTTTTCGTTCAAGCTGAATCCTTAGAAAGCAATTCCTAAAAAGCTTGACTTAAAAGAAACTGTGATATAGTAATTTAAAAGAATCATGAGAGAAACTCTTGTTACTTGAATATTTATAAAATAGTAGAATGCACACTAAGATTGTATTTATTAAATGCATTTTCACTTTCAGTAAACAGTATGGCTAAAATATTCTAGAAGAAGTTTTCATTCACGATCTTAGATTGGCTCAAATTCTACTTTTAGCTTCCAAGCAAAACTTCCATTGATTTCAATGCATTAGAAAAGGAGGAGTGGCCAGATTCTCTGACCCTCTGAACTGCGTACAAAAGTCTTCATACAGCCAACAGTCACCAGACGTACATCACCTAACCTTAAAAGAGCAAGGGAAGGCTTCTCTCTGAGAATGGTCCATGGTTTAACTATGGCTATGACTTTCCAGACCCATGTCAAGCTCAGGTTCACCGTTCAGCTACTTCCAGAAATTGTGTTTACATTGTAAGGCCAGTGAAGCTGAGACCTGTGCATGTACTACCACACCATGAAGCCTCTCTTTCCTTCTCTGCTTCCTTCCTTGCTTCTTTCTTTCTTTGCTTCTTTCTTTGCTTCTTTCTTTCTCCCTCCTTCTTTCTCTCCTTTTCAGAGTGGGAACACAGCTTTGTAAGGAGCCATATGTGTTGTCTAACGAGGACAGTGAGGGAAACAGGACTGTGGGACACACTGTGAGATGCATACTACTCACAGTACAGGTGGAGACATTAGTGAATTTCTTTTTAGAGTAAGGAATGGAGATAACCCAGAAACATTTGCAAGAAGGAAAAAAAAGCCCAAGAGCCACAGTTTAGCAATCTGTACCCTAAGACATCAAATGCAGAGGCATTCTACTACAATAAAAACTTTGAAGTTTTACAATAAGCTGCATCTCAGCTCATCAGTGGAGAGACTATCAAAATTGTCTATAGAAAGCAGTATGATTCATCTCACTTGAGCAATTGTTTAAAATAGCTCAGATGAGTCCTCTAAAAGTACCTACTTTACTGACAATAAAGGCAGCTCCGTGTGACTATCTCCAAAGTGAACATGCCCTGTGCTGCAACAGCTTGTTTGGTGCCAACAATGCAAAGAGCTTTCTGCTGCTTTTTTGCATCACATTTACACTGAACTTAGACTTGAGGAAAACATGGGCTGGCTGTATAGTGCATACACAAACCTCAGACATCCACTATTTTTATGTATTGATAGGTAACACTGCTGCTTGTTTATTCCACAAATCTCATGAGGACATAAGCATCTGCACATCATATTGGAAAAGTGAAAATTCATTGTTAACATTGTGATATTTGAGCTTTGTACAGGCCATATAAAGATTAAAAAATGTAAACAGAGATCAAACATTCTCAAATGTTCTGTAAAAGAAGGGTTTGTATGATCATATGTAGCAAACACCAACAAAGCTGAAAGAGTGGTGGTCATTGAATAGTGACTGTATGCTTCTGTAATTCATAACTTCAGTGTTAAACTTGCACAACATTTAACTTTTTCCTTGTGTTACACTAATTAAACAACTGAATCTCGCTCTGTCTTAATGTTACTGTCTGATACCACACCTACTGAAGATGAGGTAATCTTAATTGACTCTAGTGGACTTTGGATCAAATGTGCTTTACAGACTCATTTTTTCTAGACTTAATTCTCCCTTCTATGCAACTAAAAAACCTAAACACCATATTTCATAGATATTTCTAAAACCATTGGGAGCATCAATGTTTTGAGATAGTCTGTTAATATATTCTTTATATTTTAATCCAAATTTGGCAGTAACTTCTGAACTATGAGTCAGAGCACTCTGATCTTACAGAAGCTGGGTATCTCTAATGAATTGGATAGTCTCCAGTTTTAGTGCTGTATTTTGGATGACTCAAATTCCCAGTTTACTACAAGACTCTACTAAGGGATGAATTTCTAAATATAGGTGAAGGCAATTTTTACTATTTGCAGTGGGTTTTTACAAGACAGAATTAAAATACTATTCTGCTAACCACAGTTATACAATATTTGATAACTTCAGAGGTACTTTGGTAATAAGATAGTTTGAAGAGTGACTAAATTAATACCATTTTATACAGTTAAGTCTTTGCATCTATTCTGAGTGTAGGTCTAGCCCCTTCCTCTACTGTTTTGCACATTGAAACCATAGGTCCGCTGAATTGCTTCTGCATGATGTTACAAGTTCTCCTAAAAACAACCAGATATCTCAAAGCATTTATCTGGTAATTATCCTGTTACTGGTCAAAAAAACCCCAAAACACACCAGCCTAATTTAGTCAATCTTATTGGGACTTCTCTTATGCTGTAACACAGAAGTTTGTAATATCTGTATTTTTCTAACAAAGTAAGTGTTTAAATACCATTTGAGGCTTTACTGTTTGAGTGTAATAGTACTCACCTGCATGTTTAGAAAAGTGAACCAGTGATGACAACATACAGTAGTGTCCTGTAATGGTGCTTGCGCATTCTGCAATGAGTTATATTTTCAGCATGCAGGTGAGAAGTTTCTACATCAATGAACAGAGTTTTAATTCTATCTGTAAAATCTTGCTTCTCAGGGTGACAACAGACTTGCAAAGTTAGAAGCACAGAACAAAATGAGGCTAGTACACTGTTTGTAGAAGATTAATACTCGCCACTGCAAGACATTCCTTCCTTCCACAGGGAAATAGTGCATTGCTGTCCTGTAGAAATCTACCTCATAACACCAACTTTGTTATTGATTAAAATGAGAACATAATACATTTATTTTCTCAAGAGAACAAAATCTTCCCTTTTTCTGATCAGGAGGAAATATTTATCATTGTTCTGTGCCACCACTCACCTGTGCACCCTAAGGGTGGCTTTCTGCCCTTAGTTTTCCAAGCCTTGTCAAGCTTGCCAACTGTAAATCCAAACCCATCCTGTTCCCTGACAATTTACAGTAAATCTTGGCACAATGTGACCTTTTCCCAGCCACACTTGATGACAAACACAGTATTATTTACACCCTGATCATTTCTAACCATGTTTCCTTAGACAGAGCCCATTTTCCTCCATAAGTGATTATTTCACTGCACGAAACCACAGTGAAATCAATCATTTTTAAGGCAAGGGATGTGGACAGACCAGAGCACTCCAAGTCTTCTCTCAGTAAAAAGTGGAGTTTCTTCTCATTTTTTGTTCACATATGACATACAGCATCACAGAAAAGTGGTAATTTATGCTACAAACTCATAGAAACAAAAGCATAAAAAGAAAAATAATATCACTATCACTTTATGAAAGGAGAGCTGAAGTTCTCTCATATGATTATGACTTCTGTTTTTGGCAATTATCTTGTTAGTGGTTAATAAAAAGCAGCTCTTTTTTTTTGGCAGTCACATTCAGTGCTCTGTTTATGCCCTGATATGATAGCTCATAGTATATATATCAACAAAAGATATTTTAAATGCAGTTGTGGATTTCCTCAGTATTCTACCTTTTAGCAGGGCAGGCATACAGACCTTTAGCAGACACAAGTGGAAGCAAGAATTAACTGCTTTAAAGGCTGCAGAAATTTCTAACAGTTTATCTTGTACTCCGAAGACCTAAACCTTGTCTGGTGCCTCTTTTTTTCATTTAAAAAAATCCCTGTTCTTACACATTTCACCCTGAGTTCAGAACATAGCAACCCACAAAGAGAAAAAAAGGATTAAATAATTGCGAATGAGACACAATTTTTAATGAAAACAGCCAGACAAATTCCATATTCTACATTGTTTATCACTCAATAAGCTGATATTTAAAACATGAGCAAGAAGCACCCAGTGAAGATACATCACAGATACACACACATACATATGACTTCATACTTCATCCTCAGATAAACACACTGCACACAGCCTGAAACCATCTGTCAGGACTCAAGATTCACTGATGGTTTTGAGGTTTTAGGGCAGGGTTTGTAACAGCCAGCAAAAGTGATTAACATGTTCAAGGTGCTCTGTTTCTTTATCTGAGTAAGGCAAAAATTCCTTGAAAAGATGTAATCTGTCATTGTCAAGAAAACTATGCCATGAGAGGATACCAGTAAGAAATGTCCCATTGCTTAGCATGTCTTTGATTGTATGGATTTGCTCTGGCGGAGCAGGATGGCACTCAGGGAACTTTAATCTCTTTTAAGAAAAATGTTATTTTTAGAATAAACAGAGCTGGATGCAATTCTGGCCCAGACGAGCTTACAAGGTTAATACATGCATGTTTAACGTTTTGTATTTCCAGACTATAAAGCACTAAGAGAGCATGATTAAATGGTATTACCCCATTTTACTAATGAAGAAATAACCCCAAAGGGATTTCTGCAAGCAAACTTAATACAAACTGTTTACTTTTTTTCATAAGATGATGATCAAAAAAATGCTGATATTTTAGTGAAGAATGACTGAAAGAGGCAAAAGCTGATACTGGCTGCATTAGCTCTGAAAGCCACAAGTAGCATGGCTGTTTTGGGGCCACAATCCACTCAGGTCATGTGAGAGGAAAAGCTTGCATTCCCTCACTGATGCTTCAATTTGACTCTTTTGACTTCAGGCCCATGAAGTCATGAAGTTTATCGTGAAGTTCAACAAGTCCAAGTGCAACGTCCTGCACCTGAGTTGAGGCAATCCCAGGCACCAATACAGGCTGGGCAACGAGTGGACTGAGAGCAGCCCTGAGAAGAAAGACTTGGGGGTGCTGGTTGGATGAAAAGCTCAACTTGAGTCAACAGCGCACAAGTGTAGCCCAGAAAGCCAGCCATATCCTGGGCTGAATCAAATATGGCCAGAAGGTTGAGCGAGTTGATTCTCTCTCTCTAATCTGATCTTGTGAGACCCCCACCTGGAGTACTGTGTCCAGCTTTGGAGCCCACAATACAACAGGGACATAGATCTGTTGGAGCAGGTTCAGAGGAGGGCCATGAAGATGATCAGGGAGCTGGAACATCTCTCCTATGAGGACAGGCAGAGAGTGTTGGGGTTGTTCTGCTTGGAGAAGGGAAGGTTCCAAGCAGATCTCATTGAGGCAGTTTGTCATCTGAAGAGGGCCTACAAGAAAGCTGGGGAGGGACTTTTTACAAGGGCTTGTAGTGATAGAGGGTGGTGAGACACTGGAAAAGGTTGCCCGGAGAGGTTGTAGATGCCTCAACACTAGATGTGTTCAAGACTAGGCTGGATGGGGCTTTGAGCAACCTGGTCTAGTGAAAGGTGTCCCTGCCCATGGCAGTAGGATTGGAACTAGATGATGTTTAAGGTGCCTTCCAATCAAAACCATTCTATGATTCTATTGTTTCTATGAAATACCCAGATCTGGTTTTTGTTATGAATAAATAAATTATATTGGAGCGCATCCTCGTATGAGTCTGCATTGGTAATCTCACCTGCAGTATAGGATAACATTTCAGCTGCAGCTCTGTTAGGCAATAGCTGGGGTTTTTTTAGAGCAGCTATTCTCCACTTTTCTTTCTACATTTTTCCTAACACTGATTTTGATGAGTATTAGCCACGATGAAGTAGAAAACAAAACTGCCTTAGGGATGTACTTTTTGTTCTGTTCAGCAATTTATAGTTTCCATATCCTGATGGAGAATCCTAGCAATAATCTCTCTCTCACAGCTCCATCTTTACTACGGGAAAGGTGAAGGAAACTTGATATAGAAACTAATATATTTATGAAGTTAATGGCGACTTTTTTTTTGATGGATTGGCATAAGGAAGTCATGAGTTTAAGCTGATTAATCTCAATTTAATTGAAAAGAAGAAAGAAGACTTAGATTTCCTGGCTTAAAGCAAGAGAGTCCAGTGAACTCTCAGCAGAAAATCCAACAATGACTAGGGGATACTGAAAATAATATAGGCTTCTATGCTTTTGGAAGAAGAAAGAACACATGCAATGAGCTATTCAGTCCATAATCTTTAGTTTCCTGATATCACTCCTGTACATTCGAACACTATTCAAGTAAATATAAATTTCTTTTCAAATGAAGCAAGCTAATCACTAATCTCTGTTGAAAATGGCATTTTGAATGAGATTATATGGATTGGTTTTAAATCAGGAAACATGCAGATATTGTCTTATTCACACTGCGTTTCTGAATGAATGACTGCCCAAAGGGGTTAAGGTATGAAGAGAGGGATCAAAAATAAGAAGCATCAGATAAAGTGTGAATTTAAAGTATTCTGTGAATTGTCCCACAGCTGGATAGCTTTGGCTATGAACTTGCCTTCTTGTTTTACTGTTTTCCAGCCTTAATGAGTTGTTCTGTAAGTGCACTCTAAGAAGAGACACTTTTCAACAGGACATCATTATTTTAAGCTTTCCTGATAGTGTCTGTGTAGTTTTCACATAATTCTGAGAACCTCTGTTCTGCAATGTGCTGCTATTTTCCAGCTATACTGAGCTGATTTTGGACTAATGATACTGCTTTGGGGTTTGTTTGTTTTCCCCCCAGAACTAGGCATTTGTATGAAGTAACATATTCTAATGTTTTATCCTGGGAAGTGACTGAATTACTCAGAATGAAGGGGTCTAGTGTCACTAAACTAGTAACTAAAGTGACTAAAGTCACTTTGGAGTACAGGTACCTGAATGCCACCCACGTTGTCACAGAGAACTTTGTTTCTAAACTCATGAACAAAAAACCAACACGAGTAGCCATGGATGCAATTGTATGAGGAAGATTAAATTAAGGAAATAATTGTTTTTAGAATCTTAATGCTGAACACCAAAACAAATGCTTCAGTTGTCTGCCATTGAGCAAATTATTGGTATGTTTGATATTGATATTGAGCTAATATTTGTACATTAAATTTACCTAATATGGCTAGGCTTCTTAACCAGCAGTTTGAGAAAGTCAGTGAAAACATTTCCTATTGTATCTACAACTGCATGTGTATCCACACCTACAGCTAGCCACTATATTCCTTCAAATTTGTGAAAACTACCTCAGTAGAGACAAGCAGCAGACCCATGGTATATAACAAGGCTATGGAAGCTGTTCCACCAATTAACTAGGCCAATTTCAAGTGGCCTGGTAAGACTGAATTTACCAAATCAGATGTGAGGCTTTAAACACACATTACCCATATTACTTATAAACTGACCTGGAAAACTTGCAAGCATAACATCCTTTTTCAAGAAACTATCACATATCCTAAAAAGAAAGGATTTTTCTGTAGCCTTAAAAAACCCCACTATTCTGCAAAGAAAACAATAAGAGGATTAAAAAGGTAAAAGAAAGAAGAAAACAACCCTTCTGTGTGCAGCTGCTTGCCTGGGTGTTGTGAGCCACAGCTCCTTCAGAGGATTTGCTCTCAGAGGCAGGCCTGTATGACTAGCCAAATAGTCACTTTAAGAGGATGTTATTTCCACTGAAATAGATAAGTATATACACTGGCAACAAATGAGCTTCAATTAAACCCTTAAAATGCATAAGTATTATTCCAGTAGGTTATAGTGAGATAAATATTAATTTGCATTTTCTTCTTGGCACATTTAACAGTAATCCTTAGTGGCTCTGGCAGAATTCAGGGTAAAGATCACTTGCTAGAAGATAGTTATTTCTTCTCCAAAGCTTCAAGATTACTGCTTTATCCCTACTCCATCCTCAACTGCAATTAGAGAATCAGAAACTTCATACCATATTGGTTGAGCTAAACTACCACTAATCTTTTAATTGAAAGTAAATGATGGAGAGATAGCAAATAAGCAAGGAAAACTAGAAAACACAGCTTCCTTATGTCTCTACGCAGTACCTATCAATCCACACCTCATGAGGAAATATAGTGATATTAACTATGGTGTACCTAATCTTTTCCATTAAGAGAGAATACTGAACCCTTGAAGAGTGGTTTCAAAGCTTGATCTGTACCCTACTGCCAAAAGCTTTCTTCACTTAAAGGGTAAGGGAGGTTGATAAATGTCTCAGAAAGCCCTTGAGTGCTCCTGAATGGGAGGCAGAACCTCAGGCAGGCAGAAAGCAATGCCACTGTCAGTGTTACGTCCTGTCTTACACCAGCTGAACATCTGCTTCCAAGCCTGGCAAGCAGTTTCTCGCTACAACCCTCCTAGTAGGTTGCTGCTCTTGATAAGCCACAGCCATAGGGTGCTGCCAGGGACAACAGGGCTCTGCCGAAGCCCAAGTGAAAGGAGAGAGCCACTGCCACTCCCTGTTTCTCCAAAGTGCTTCTCCAAATACATGTGTGGGATCCAGAGGTCAGGATTCTGCACCACATGCTTTGAATACATGTGGCACTTTCCAGCAGAGGTTTAGTTTATCAAGATAGGCAGTAGCAGACCTTCCTCCCTGCTATCTGGCTTACAGGCACCCTGTTAGTTGAGGAAAGGGAGAGAGAAGGATGCATATGTTGCGTCCCAAAGAGGTGTTGGCCCATCCTGCCTCAGTTGTTACAGACAGATCCCAACGTTTGTGTGCTATGCCTGCTCTGCCCCTGCAGGAACACATTCACAACATCCACTGGCTGTCTGCACATGTTTTCAGCTTTATGAAAGCTACACTTATAGATACATAGTTAATTTTATTGTTTTTAATAGAAATTAAGTTTACCCAAGAAATTATCAGATTACTTCCTATGAGCTAGACTTACTCTTTTTTCTAAGATGATTCTTCATGGGTATATACATATCTTTTTATATTAAACTGCAATTAAATCACCACTACCTATATTAAACAACAAAGTATTATTTGAAGCAGACTACAACCTGCATCAGATTTTAACATTCCCCAAGTTTCATGGCATTAAAAAAAAAAGTGTCATTAATTTAACATTGGAAAATTATAGGGGGCTATCTTGTTGTTTTGTTTAACTTAAACTTTTAAAAATTAATCCACTTTTTTAGCCTTTGCAAACAATTGTTTTTTTAAGGTAGCTGGTTGTATTTCTGATCTTTTAAAATTACTTGCATGTTTGTTCTTATTCCCTTTTACATTCGCTTATCCTTTAGATTTAATTAAAAGATTTATTTAGCCTTAAAGTAGCCAAAGACAATGATTTCTATGCTGTTTGCTTTTATGGAAACATGATTTACACCATCATCACAAAAGATTTTATGAAAGAAAAGACTCAAAATACAAACATTAAACATCTTAAATAATTACTGAAGCAAATACATGCATGCACATACATTCATAAATCATAAGGCCAGAAGAGACCACTGTAGTAACTGAGACTAATCTTCTGTCCAGCACAGGTTATAGGACTTTCCCAAATTAATTATTTTTGGAATAAGTGCATGTCTTTTATAAAAACATTATACTTTGATAGAAAATTCTAGTGATGAAAACTCTACCATAACCCATGTCAGGGTGGTCCAGTGATTTATTACCTTCACTGCGAAATCCCATGACTCATTTCTAGACTGAATATTTTTTCTATGGTTGACCTCAGTGTAAAATGTAAAATAAAAGTCTTCAGTCACAGATGTCTAAAATATCATGAGGTGATTCCTTCTCTGGAAACAGTGGGCTCTTCCAGAAAAATCTGTTATTATTTAACAGTATTTCACTGAAATGAGTAAAACTGTATTAATTCAGTGGATTTTTTTCATTTTTTTTATGTTTAAGATGATGCACTTGTTGTATCACAGATGTGGATGTCAGACATTCCTGCAAGGTGTATCTGCAGACATGCACAGTGGCTGCAGGTAACACTACTCTCATGAGTTGTGTAGTTCTCCTTCCCACCTTGGCAGGAACCATGACCAAGTCCAGCAAACGCCCTCCTGATAATCTTCGTAATGCTCCCTTCTTTTGCAATTTTTTCTCAGGTACATACATGACTGCAGGCCTGGGAGAGGATGAGGGCTCACATTACTGGACACTAGACCAACAGGTAGCAAGAAGTGGGCTCCCACAGTCACTGCAAATGGAGAGATGTGGGATGTGTCAGAAGAAAACTTTTCCCTGATCCTGCACCTGGGGAGAGGGCAGAAAGGCCCCAGGCTCCCACAGGGCCACATCACTTTGATTCTAGCTATAAAATCATATGCAGCAATGCACTGCCCAGAAGTGCTGCTTTTGCAGCTGTCCTGCAGTTGCCCTGCCTAGGTTCCTGCCAGGCGATGGAGCAAGGATGGGTGCTCCCAGAGGAAGCCTCTTCTGCTCCCTGGGTCCCAGCAACTGATGTGCGCAGCCCTTCAAACTGATTTTCTCAAAGTTAAAGCTGAGCCCCACCGCTGGACAAGCACTCTCAAACTGCAGTTTTAGCTTGAGAATCCACAGGTCTCCTCATTTGTATTGGCTGGTGTCTTTTATTAGAAATAAATAAATTAGGAAATAATGGTAAGTGTGTACTGTAACACTTCACAGGTGAGAAGTCTATTTAAATTTTCCCCAAAATATCATTCTGATATGCTTAGACCTTCATTTATTTCACTTGGGTGGACGCTCACCTCTAAAGTCATTGTAGAGGTAATATGTTGAGGTAATGCACCATAATAATAAATTATGACATTGGTTTGAGTAACTTAATTTTAAGTTAATCACATTTTACACATATGAAGAAATATTAGCCCTAGATTATATCTATTTAAAAAAAAAAATACTAGCTTTCTGGTCTGCAAGTTTAACATGCACATGTGTGCCAGAGTGATGGTACTCTGTCACTACACAAATTTAATCTGTCATGTGATCTGTTTAGGTCTAAAAAATCACTTTTGTAAATGAACAGTGGCTCCATCTTATCTGTAATCCTTAATGTTGAAAGACATTAAGTTTATAGACTTTGATCTGAAACATTTGAGAGCACGTTATGCACAGAACACTCAATACTAGATCCTATTAAAGTAGAAAAGTATTTCATGTTCTAACTGCTACAAATGACAATAGAACAGTAAAGAATCTTTATAGCTCATTGCTGACATAAAAACTTCTCAAAAAAAAAGTAATAATTTTGTTAGCAGCCTAGTCAGAATAGCATGACATATCAAGAGTCACTTAAACATGTTTAAATATCACTGAAATTCTTATAATTGAAGTATGCAGTTCATGGCACTAGAACACCTAAGGAGGTGCAGGCTGAGGACTTCAGAGTAGAGCAAAAATGCTCGGTTTTTATTCCAGTTGAACAACGTTATTATTAATGTATGTAAAATAACACAGGTTCTCGATTTTGGTTGCCTAGAAACCTTGTCTCTGACCTACAGACCTGCTGTTACACCGATGAAAATAATGGAAACTCCGCAGCTTTTTTCCATGAGCGCAACTTGAGCCCACAAAGGTGGAGCAGCAGCTGCGAAATGCTGCCCTGCGTCCCCTTAGCATGGAAGGGCCTCTAGCGGCCACCACCGAGACCCGGGGTTGTGGCCAAGTCACTGTGCAGGGCATAGGACGAAAATGAGAAATTCAGCCCTCATTTAGACACACGGGCTCTGTATACCTACAGTGCAGGAAATTAGGATGGTTTTTAGACTCGATGCAGTTTAGATAAATCCTTTCTCCAAGGGCAGCTCTCCCATACCACAGTTACGTATCAAGATCTCCAATAGCCGTGACTTTTAATATCCACTCTGTAAACAGTAAAAATACCTAGGAGGGCAATTCAAGGAAATTCCATTTTGTAATGCACAAGGAAAACTTTTGGCACAAATCTTATTTTGTTCTTTTATAGTTATACTCTAAACAGAAGTCCAATATCTTTTTATTTCTATGGCCAAAGTATTTGCTACATAATGTTTTCTAAGGAATGGCCACCAAAACAGTTTATATTAAAGTAAACCTTTAATTTTGAAAAGTGTCCTTAAAATATCAGTAGAGTTTGAGAAAAGACAGCAGTACCCTCCTGAACATATCAGCAGTACAGAGCAGCAGATCACAGGAATTTGGCTATTTAGCTTATTTCAGTGATCGGTGAACTCTAAAGCCTAAAGAGAGAAGACCAGACTGACACTGAAACTCTCAGTTATTTGACATCAGATCATTTTTGCAGCAGTATACAATTAATGTACCTATTACATGACCCCAAATGCTTGTGGCACCTGCCCAGCTCCCAGAGGCCATGCATTTCCTGCCACGTTACCAAAACTAATAAGGCTTCTTCCAACAGCCTGTTCAATGCTGTTACACCTTCAACATATGGAAAACTGGAATCAATTTCAACACATAAATTAAATGTAATAAATAAATAGAGGTGCTATCATGTGCATACATGTATTTACCCATTCCATTCAATTAAACTTTTTTCCTCTCAGCTTGAAAAAACCCCTGTCACTGACTTTTCAGCTTTTGTCTTATATCATATATTCACATCTTCTGAGGCCAGTCTGCCAAAGAATCCACAACAGAATTTTTTCCCCTTGATGAAAGTGAGCAGAGCCTCAAAATTAGGTCTGACATTAACGTGTGGAGCTCCCTGAATTCTCATACATTTATAAGGGCATTTTTCTACCAACCACTTTGCATGAGGACAGAACAGAACCCTTCAGGACTGGGACCTCCAGTTACACATTGGTGTAAAATAAGACAGCTTTGTGCTGCCTGATTGTATTACGATGGGAATAGTATTTTTACTTGAAAAAAAGAAGCAAGAGAAAGTTTTTTCTTTAATTTCTTAACTGCCCATAACAGTATTAATTATTTTGTATAGAATAACTACATGATTTGGCAACGACATAGATCTGAGCTAGTTTTCCTAGTTCTTACACACTCCTGGTGTATGTCATCATTCTTAAAACTGCCCAGGCCACCTTAACTAAGGAACACCCACAGAGCCTGAGAAAAACTCTTGTATATTTAATTACAGAAAATTACTTTGCAGTCTTTCCCTGACACCTAGTGGTCAAACAGAGAGGTTTTAGTGGGAAACAAGAAAAGCTACAGCAGCCAAGTACAGGCTCAAGACATCTCAGTAGAGAGCATTTATCTCGCAGTAGAAATAGCTCTTTGCTTAAGTGGATAAAAGCACAAATGAAACTTAAACTTAGGCTTGCAAAATCAGCAGGTCAAGTTCTATGCTTAGCTCCACTTGGACAATATTAGGGGAGTCAATAGGAATCACAACCAAAAGAATAATCTGGTCCTAGGGGAGGATGTGGGGTTTTTTCAGGCTTGTTCCTTTTTTCTTGGCCCATAGTACCAGACATTAACAACCCCTCCACTAAAAAGGATACCAAAAACCCTGAAACTAAAACAAAATGAAGAAACAACTTACAGTGTGATTATTGTTCAAGATTTCTGACTAACTTTTGTTTATATATTGCAGAACCATGCTTGCATTTAAAAAAAATGTAGTTGCTGGCCTGTTCCTGAATGCTAAAGTAAGAGAGCTGATCAGCTAATATTCTGCCTTGTGCAAGCACTACAGCTGTCTTTGACATTAAACAGAGCTGGACATTAACACACAGACAAATCTGAGTTATTTTGACCTCCAGCTCATTTCCAGGTCTCTGATAAACAAGCAGCTTAAATAGTCCCTCTGCACCCTCCTCCCTCCACAATGGCCAGGCACAGGCAGCTTTTATTTTCCTTCTCTGAGGAAGCACAAAGCAGGCAGGACTGTCTAACTCCAGCTGGTGACAGGTAACCAGTTTGACGGGGGGAAGAAAGGAGAGGGAGCAAAAGCAATGCTTCTCTTCCTCCCTGCAATCTCTGCCTTCTGCAGTAAGGTACCATGACACAAAATGCAGAGCTCCCCAGAGGAAACACAGCCAACTAGAACATTACATGTTCTGCACTAGGGTGTTGACATCAGTGATGCCATCACTGCCATTCACAGCTCTGGCAGGCTGCAACACAAAACTGTGGAATGTCAGGCTTTCATATCAAAACCGCTGAAACACATCTGTACTGAAACAATCTGGCAAAAGGACAACCAAAAAATCCTCCTGGCAGTACAGAAGAACTAATGAACAATGGGTGTGGATACACAGCATGTTGTTGAGGAACAGTATAGATAAATCATTAAAATTTTTAAAAAATCAGACAGAAAACTCCAATAAATTATCAATCTTCATTCTAAAAGCAGAGCACTGATCCACACCACAGTTCCACCCTATTGCATAATTTCAGCAGGAAATCGCCAAAAGAAGCTGTTTAATCACTTGGCACACATTGCAAGGAACTGTGGCTGTGCACCCCCTCAATGTGCTTCCTCAAGGTTTCAGCTCCATTATCACCACTAAATGTTGTTCATTATTACTGACAGAAATACTGCTATATGGGGAGCGTGTACTTCAGCAGGTGGGGGAAAAGCCACGTTACTTTTAACCTACTCTGTCTATACAGAGCCTTAGGAAGCATGCTGGCTACTGTCCCTGCTGCTCAAGGCAGTCAAGGATGACAAGTTGTTTTTAGAGAGCAAAGTCAGCTCCATTTAGGAGCAGTAATGGCTCTCCCAGACCTTACACATCTCCACCTGAAAGCGGGACCTACCAGCCTGATCCTCTAGGTCTCATTTTCTACCTCCTTTTCCATGCTTAGCTCATCTCCTTCTTCACTGCTTTCTAGGAGAAGCCCGAGTCTGGCATGTTATCTTTGGATAGACACGTTTGGTTTTGCCTCTGCTACTGACAAGTGTGCCACAGAATCAATACCCTGTGACATCTTCCTGTGAGAGTGGGTGGCGGGTTGGAGGGCAGCAGGAGGCAGCAGAGAGCAACAACATCTACTGCAGCTGTTCAGCTGGCAATTACTCCCTCAAGCTACCAGCACACGGGGAACAGCATGCAGCTATAGCAGTAGCTGAACCAACTGATGTCGAGCTCTGTTTTGTTTTGTTTTGTTTAAAATGAATTTGCAGACTAACAAACTAGTTTGCACTTCCACTACTGTGTCCTCAGACACAGTATTATATAACTGTTATTTGTATAGCTCATGCAATATTTTGAAGCAACAAGACAAAATTAAAATACAAATAAAGAAACCACTTTTTTTTTTTTCCAAAAGCCTACTATTGCATCAGAAATGGAAGTAGCACTACTTCTAATGATAGCAAACACTAATTCATATGGCAAAGGTCTGCTGAGATGTCTCATCCTGCCTATCTTGCCAAGCTACAATATACAGATGAGTAAAAGACTAAACAGTGAACCGATAGCATAGCACACAATTTATGAACGTTTAATGGAATTTGATCTATCAGTTATGCTTTTACTTCAACATTTGACATATTTTAGGACTCAAGACCCCTGTTATAATGATGCCATTTACTATAAGCCTGCTTCTCATTAGTGATTGGTTTACTGAACTAAAAAATCAAAACAAATACCAGTCTCCACTTTCAGATGTTTAAGACTGCTATAATTCATCACTTGCCCATCTCCATTTGAAACAGGTACACATCATCATGTAAGGATTAGCAACTGTTGTTTTTTCCTTTCATAATACAATGTGTATTCTTCAAAACATGTAACTGAACTTATTCTCAACGTGCAACAGGCAAGCATAAAGACTTTCATTAACAGAACATGAGATACTGACCAATAATGCAATATTCTCCATCCTTCACCTTTTTATTCTTTCATGCTTAAAGGACCCACCTGCTTTATTCATGCAACAAGTGGCAGACTTCTAGCAATTTTGTTGAGACTGGATATAAAACTGAGATGTAAATACTGTCCCTTTGCAACAAAATCTCCACTATAGCTGAAACTATTTGGAATCAAACAAAGATGCAGCAGCATAATCTTATACAAAATATTCTGAAAGAAAGGTGGGAGTTAAATGTTATTTCAAGGAGAATAATGCTGGGTTGTATTTGGGTTATTTATGTGATATTTCCCTTTCCTTGAGGTATAAAAGGAAGATTGAGAAAAGATGCATAGAAAAAATAGTATCAGTTGTGTTACTGTGTTTTTAATGAGATTACTAAAAAAAATTCCTGAAACAGAAAGTTTTGTATCAGTATTTAAATTTTGAAAGATGGAGACAGATTTACTTATATTTCTATTTTGGAGATCTCACTATCTTACAGAGGCTGGGAGCAAAAATTCAGAAGTTATGGGTTTGGACATAGAAGATACTGAGAAATGTTCACAGGTTTGCCTCGTGCAAAAGTCAGAGATACTGTTTTCCAGAAAACTCTGCTCCAAAGGAATTAATGAACTTTAAAAATTCTACCCATCATTTTCTGCTACTTTACTAATATAGCTCTGAGGAGGCAAACTAAATCAATTTCTTCTGTTCCTGTTCATGTTATCGTCTGGAATATTGAATACATTTTTCTTGTGTTTCTTAGATCAATTTAAAGTTCAGTTTTTGCAACTCTGTCTCAAAGAACAGAGAACCCTTTTTTTTTTTCTTCTGAAATGAAGACCTTCATACTTCAACGTTGCTCACTTGTTTGTCTTGCCCTTTATAAAAGATTAATGAGATAACTGAGTGATGCAGTTTGGTTGCTATTCAGCTGAATTCAGGAACGCAGAGAGAGAGAGAGAGTGCAAATGTTCTCAAATGAAAGGAGGAGAAAGTACCTTGAGATTATAGAAATAACTACCATTAGTTTTGTTTCCTACCAGCTGCAGAATCCAAAAGCTGTTTTACTCAGGAAGATGAATGAAATTGTGGAAGAGCGAGACACTATGACACTTGTGACAAGCCAGATTTCATCGAAATAATTTTATTCTCATCTTCAAGAAAATGAGGCCCATAAGAGATGTGCTGCTGTCTTGTAGAATGTCACAACATCCTAACACTCTCTCTGTCTGTAATTTCAGATGAAGTCAGAGAAAATCTTCATCTGCAGTCTCAGAAGTGTCATTGAGAATCTGAGAGGCTGAAAAATCTTTCTCTGAATGTTTTTATTCATTACTTTTGTATCCTCGATTAGTTAACTTGGGTGATGGTTCACAAGCATTCCACTGTTAATCACGTGCACGACAACTACTGATATCAGTGGCAGACCTCCCACTTTGCTTACATACTTGTGAGGCTAATATTCACAAATACTACACACTATGAAACTACATGTGCAAAATTATTGAGAAAGAACTGCATACAAAGTCATGTTATAAGATTAAAGCACAGAGAAATTTTGGCAAGCAATGTGTTCCAGTTTGCTATCTAAATAGGCCACATTTTAAAAGATTATTTTGAATACTTATAAAGGGCAACTAGATCTAAACCAATAAACCCCAAATTCTGAAAGAAAAAGCAAAACTGACCACATGAATATGGAATATGGCCAAAGGCTTAAATGTCATGTTGCTCTCACTAGTCTGCAACCATCTGACCTTTATGAATGCTAGGGCAGCATAACCCTAGCAAGTCCATGGAGCTTTGCCAGTTCCTAACATATCTGGCTCTTTGAATATATTTATTTTCTCACAACCATTGCAAAATTAAAGAACTACTCCATGTGATTTGATCTGGGGTGGAGGGGGTGGTACGATCAGTGTTCAAATGGTCAGAGCATCAAAAGTGAAATTCCTGGCTATGACCAAATTCTGGCTATACATGAGGTCACACCATAAAGACCTGCAGCACAGTTTTTAGTCCAAACAGTTTTAAGGAAATTTAAACAAAGATAATTCACAGGTTCCTGTGTAGCCCATCTGTTTTCTTTACCAACAAGATGAAGTCTTTAAATTTACCTCGTCTTGAGGATACGGGACGGTATCATCAGGATATCAAACAATATGATTAATGTTTGCCTTACACTGCATACTACTGAGTCGTAGGACAATGTTAGCAAGTCTCAGCATTGCTTTTTACATTTAGCCTATGCAAAGAGTTTGAGGGTTCCTGGAGGGAAACTTGCCTGCTACCATAGGAAACTTCATGCACTCAATGAACATCTGCTTATGCTGTCTTTCATCCACCCATTCTGAGTCACTTATTCCCCTTCTCTATGAACCAATCTCTATAACCACATTTCTTTAAATATTGTTAAAAGTCATGTATATTAGAAATTCTTATACTATCTACGTGAGCAGTAATAGAGCATAAACAAATCGACGAAACATTCATCTGCAGACTGTTTTGAGCTGGAACAGGACACCACTAAGACAAAAGCCAGAGTGCTACAGGAAGCAATGTTAGTGACTTGATAGCTTAGCTCCCTCTCACTTTCACTGCTATCTCTGGTAGGTTGGTCTAAGACAATGAGTTAAAATAGTAATATCTGTCTTGTGCTACACTGCCTCCTGATGTAAAGTGGTGGGCCTGAAAAGGGAAGCATGAAGACCAGGTTTTTAATAGCAAGGTTTGATTCTGAGCTGTTTTATTGCTCTGAGAGCTGCTTTATTTTCTTGCACAGCAGTTTGCCTGCAGCTGATCAGTGCTAGCACAAATCAAACTCAATTCTAGTCCCATTTTGTACTGCTCTGAAAACCATGCAGTTATACAAAGCTGCAAAATAGACTTTGAAATCCCAGTATATGCTTTATAAATCATGATAATGCTGTGGAGTTAATTTTAATTTACACAACATTTCAAGCAATATACATAAACATTTGTAAACTGCGTGGAAGAATGTCATGTGGTGTACACTCTTCAATTACCCAGCAGATGAAACACCACAAAAAATTTCAGGGCCACATGATGCTAAAGACAGAAGACTAGTAATATTCAGTGAGATTGGTAATTTGTTTCTGAGAGCTTTTATTTTTTCAGTGTAGGGTGTTAAGAGAGTGCTAGATACTTTAACTACCACACCTGAAATTTCAGAAAGAAGCGGTGAATTCCTAACACCACTTTAATTCAGCAACTTGAAATTCCAAAGTGCTGATGGAGGAAGCTGGAAGGTGAGACATTCCCTTCCATAGGGAGCACTTGAGACATGATCTTTCCTGCATTACTCTTTATTACAGAATGTGAGACACCTGTAGATCATAGTCTACAGGATAGAGAACCTCAGCACTTTCTTCTAATTAAGAAGAATAACAGACCAAAAAATGACTCATATGAGAAAAGCCAGATTACAAGCAATAGATGCTCAGGAAGTCACAGAGCAAATTTTGCTATGAATTAGGCTAACATTTAAATCTTGGAAAATCCACTAAGTTTTAATGGAGGTACACAGGTCTCAGCATTTGGGAAAAGTTGGGAGTATTTCTTCATGAAATGTGCTTGTTATCTATTATTACAAATAATGATATCTGGCACAAAACCAGTGTGTAGGATATATCCTACCTAGTGAAAAGATTTAAATAGATTATATAAAGTTCTTTTACTGGACCTCCAGACAATAGTTGATTTCCAGTATGCACACACCTCCAGTCAAACATTTTGTAGAGAAAAAAAACTACATATTGTACTAAACCATAAATAAGTTTTCAGAATGCCATAAGATATTCAGTTTACAATTGGTTTTCATTTAACAAAAAAAGAATCAGAATATTACTCTCTGTTTATATGATGGCACTAGTGAATTTGAGTTCATCTCCACCATTATATTTGAAGTGGTTTCTCCTAGCACCAATGTGTCTAAGTTAAACACTTGTTAAATACTGACAGGTGACTTCTAGATGGGTGAAAACCTGGTTGATTTGTCAGGCCCAAAGAATAAGGGCTGGAGGCCAGGCCACCCTGATTGAAGGTCAGTTACTAGTGGATTTCCTCAATGACCTTGTCCTGGGACATATCCTGTTCAGTGTCTCTATCAGTGACCTGAAGAAGGAGATAGGGTGCACCCTCATAAAGTCTGAGGACACTACAAAACCAGAGAATGCAACTGAAATGCTTAATGAACAGGCTACTAATCAGAAGCATTTAGGCAAACTACAGGAATGGGTCACCAGGAGCCTCATGAAATTCACTAATGGTACATGCAAAGTCCTGTATCTGGGATGGATTGTTGATTTATACCAGTGGGCTGTACATTCAATGGCTGAATAGCAATTCTGCTGAGAAGAGCCTGGAGACTTGCCTGGAGAAAGCCCTAAGTATCCTGGTTTGATCCCAAAGCTGACCCTGCTTGTGGTAGGGAGTTAGACCGGAGATGTCCTGGGAGCCCTTCCCACCTGAGTAACTCTGCAGTTCTGTGACCAGGTTGCTTTGAACAAAGTAGTTATAAGACATGTATCAGTGTATTAATCTGTGCCTCTTCAATTGGAAATCTTACCTTGACCTGTAGGAGACTAACTTACCTTTTCAAGAGTGACAGAGCTCAGTCAACATAGTTTAACTTGTTTTTTCCTAAACATTTATCCATAACTTATATTTGTGAACCAAATATAGCATCATACCAAATCATACCAAGAGTTCTATGGGCAAGCACAAAATTCCTTGCAACAGATACAGACAAATAAAAATTGAAAAGTGGATCTGAACAGTGATGCCTTTGGCTGCGATACCTTTAAAATCACTATGTTAATGAATTTGTATGCTTAATGATTCAAATTTTAAAGGACATTTTACTGATGACCACTCAGAATATATGGATCTTCTGTAACAATGACTGAAATATCTCCAAATTAACAAAGTAACATGAGTCCCCGAGTGTTCAGATACTTTAGCATGAATTACAGGCAAGTCTCACTAAAACCAAAGTAGTTACTTATGTATGTCATTGCTCTCATTTATGCAGCGTTTGAAGAATTGGAAATGAATCAGTTATCAATATTTTCCTTCTAACTGCAAAAATATAAGCACTTCAAAGGGAGTGATTAATCACTGCTGTGGGAGGAAAGGTTAGGAGGTACAACCAGACATTTCCTGCATTTGACTAAACAGACAAAAAAGAGTGTGATTCTCTTCATATGAAACAAACATGGCAGGCCTCCACAGAAAACATGCCTTATGTGAAAGAAATAATTTAATGTGCTTGCCGATAGGTCTGTTCCTTTAAAGAAAGGGGAAAAAAATCCACTTTCTTTTTTCCCATATATTTTCTCTTTCAACACACCAAAGATAGGTCAGATATAGGCTTAGAGGAATACTCCTTTATCTGTTGAGAGATCAATAATAATTGTTAGAGTCTTGATGGTGGTACTCTAGGTTTTTAATAGCACAACTCCAATAAATGTTTCATGATGACAGAAGCATCACAGATGACCTGGAACCGAATACGAATTCTACAGGACTTGGAAACTATCTGGTAGAAACCTATACTACACTATTTTTATCACTTGACTGGGGTGAAGAAATGAGATAGGCACAATCTCTTTGTAGAGTGACACTGCTTGAGATAGGTCTTAAACTATGTGGAAGTAAGCATGAGCTTTTGCGTGGACCCAGAGATATATGGTGTCTATTATAGTCAAGAGAAGTAATCAAGTATGGTCAAAACAGAGACCCTGAATCCCATGCCCTCATGTTTTCTGATTTACTCCCTGACAGGGTGGAGGAGGCAGGGCCTCTCCTGCAGAAGGGACAGGGCTTGCAGAAAGGTAGATCCCCTCCACACCTTACCAGGCTTCTGCAGTACCTCCTACACCTTTAAGCAGGAGAAACATCTCCTTAAAAAAAAGGCTCTTCTATTCCTTTATAAACACCTGCCACATCTTCTTTCCACTGATTATTTGACTATACTTTTCGCTGATGATATTATCACTAATTAACTCTGAAAAAACAAATTTCCAAAATGCAAAGTGCTCAGAAAAATGCAAGATTTAAATCTGAGCTCAATAGAGCATGTAGACCATTATTGTTAGCCTTTTTCCATCACCTGTTAAGAGTGCCAGTACACCACAAAGATAAACCTTAGCAGAGAATTCAGAGATTCTTATACTCAAAAGGAAATAGCAAATTTTAAGAGAAAAGTAGAATGCCTGGCACAGTGAAGTAGTATGCCAGTAAGGTACATGAACCTTTCCAAGTTTCTGTAAATGCAAGTAATTTAGAACAATACTTTAACCCAATTCTGTAGCAAATTAATGCAGTTGGGGTCACTGTGTGTTCATGTATGTAATTTCCCCTTAAGCACAGTCTTCTAATTTCAATTAAGTGTGAACAGTCTCAAATAGAGGTCTGACAAAATACTGAGTTCCTACAAGATGAGGAAATAGGACAGTGACTAGGAAAGAACCTACTAATGCCACCTCCAAGGCAACTGTTAACTAACTTATCCTTTATTAGCCAAAAATGTGGAAGGGAACAGTATTTTCTACTGCTCACTAAGCTTTTTGTTCGAAAGTGAAAAGAATGCCATAGATCTTGACCCCAGTACTCTCTGCCTTTCGTATTCTTTTGCTTGAAATACATACCTTACTCCACAAATATTCTAGAAGCATTACTTTACTCCTTAGAAGCTACAAATTATCAAATTTGTAGTCACTTGTTTCATCTCTGTGTTATAAGGCAGAGCACATGGTATCCTGCTTAACAGACAGTTTTCAGTAGTTAACAGTTACGAAGGATATTTATCATTACACTCTGAAAATACAAAGAGATAATACACACAAACACAGTTCAGATGCCTATATATTGTTCTTAACAAAAAAAAAAACTTTTTTTTGTTTTACATTATTTTAATGTGAAATTATGCTTTATTTAGAAATTAAGAAATTTCTCAGGTGAACAAAAATCTCAAGTGAGAATCAACAAAACAGAAGACCTAACACAAGGTTACAGTTAATTTAAGATTGCCCTTCGTTGCCAATTTTCCCCAGTTATTGTACTTTCTCTTCCAAATGTTCCCTGTTTTTTTCCCAGTAGAGTCATTTCTGTATTCATCTTTGCCAGAACACTAGCAATTCTGCCTACAAGCCAATATTTTTTGTTCTGGGTTCCTTCTTTGCTTTGAGGCTTCTCTCATTGTCTTTGTCTATATTAGCATTAATTTCAGAGCTGCAGTGCAGTTCTGTAAGAAATTCCCTAAAGAAGCCTCCATTTACCACATGCTGGTTTGGCTCACAGAGCAGCTTTGGTGCATGTAATTCCTTCCAGAGAAGACCAAGGAGTACATCTACATTAGCATTTCAGCTGGACTAGAAGTGCGGTTTTGAAGCCAGTCTCCTAAATATTACCAGTTACCATGCTTTGGTTTACTTTGCAGAGGGTCTGTGGAGCACATGAGTTGTATTCCTTTCAGATGAAAAGACATAGGAAGATGAATTCCAGCAAACATCCCACACACTTTACCTACCAACCAGCATTCAAGACAGTAATTGATCCTTTAGGGAGCTCCAAATCATATGCACGGTGGGGACATTCGGTCAAAGAGAATGGGCTGAATTACAACCAATTTACAACCTGAGCCTCATACAGGGCAGATGTAGGAGACAGACCTTGTCTTCCCTTGCTCCGATCCACTGATCTGCTGCTATTGCTCTGAATTACTTGCTAACACATAGCCCATGCCCTTCTAACAGTTCACAGTTCCTTCTGTTGCTGTCTGTTAACCAGTGCTTCGGGACACCTTTTCTTTTCAGGATCCCCTTTCATAAGCTACACTCTTGTGTCTAATAGCTTCCAATGCCAAGCAATGGTAAATGAGTATAAGCAGCGAAATATACAAACAAGAGTAAATAGGAGCAAGCAGTGACATGCTTTCCAATTGCAGTGCCGTCACGGCTGAAGTTCAAGTTTCTGCTATATCCTGCTCTGAGTATTCTCCCTGCGTAATCTTTCAGTACAGTATTGTCCCTTTGCAAGTTTTTTACCTTGCTTGCTTGCTGCAGCTAAAGACTAGTAACTGTTAGGGCAAGATAGGATGTAAAAGTGTCTGGTTTCTGTCAATCAGGTTTTATGTATATTTGTGAATGTTTTTACTTTGTTTTCATATCTTGGTGTTCCAAACATTACCATCTCAACCATCATATATGTGACACAGACTATCATGAATTGCTTGTGCATGAATGGTTGTAATTTCTTTTCAGAGAAGGTCTACTGGAATTCTTGCTACTGAGTAAACCAGAGTGAATGACTAATTCTTGATCTTTATGGTATAGCAGAGTGTCAAAGAGTATAAGGACGGGAAAAATACTGGATTCATCCACACTGCTCTGATCTGCCAGCTGCAATACACTACCATGCTTTCCCAAAGGTTAACAGACATCACTTTCAAAGTAGAAGTGAATTGCACCACTTGGGCTACACATATTAAACTTCATAGTGCAGTTTTCCCAACTCTTCTTCACTTTTCACCTGGCTTCTCTTACTTCCTTTCACCTTCCATGTCTATGACTCCATCATCCATAAACTTTACCCAAGCTAGGTCATCTTTTGCCTTTGGGTTAGATATGGAAAGCAGGTGGAGCATGGGTGCACCATTAACTTCAGATGGTACCCTGCAAGATGAAGAATCACCTAAATGAATTAGTCCTGTGTCAGCTCATGGTTCTTTTATATGGCAAGGGCAAATAAGCTGTATTTAAAACATCCATACAGGTGCTTATTTCCCAGTGCACTTTGCTCTTAGTGAACACCCATGGGGACTAGCAAAAGGTGATCACAGAGTGATCACAGAGTACCTCCTGGTGCTTATGGTGTGACTATCTACTACTACTTCAGGTTGACTCAAATTACCTCCAGTAAGGACACCAGTGGCATCCTTCCCTCATCTGCAGAGTTGCTATTTTTGCTTTGAAATATATTTGTCATGCTAACAAAGTCAGTACTTTTGCTGAGAGAAACCTGACAGTGATTTCTATGTAGATATATTGTCTTAGTATTAATAATACTGTAATTAATTTAATAGCAGTTGAAACAATACCAAGGCTGTTGACAGTAAACCATACTCAGTATGGCAATACCATGCTCAATATTTGTGTTGGCCGTAAACCATACTCAGTCAAAGACTGGGCATCACTCTGCTATACAAAAGAGCAGGCTCCTAGTCAGCCATATGACAGAGAGCTTCCATACAAAAATCATCAAAAGTACTGAGTACCTGCAGCTGGATTCAAGGAGGTTGATGGAAGAGAGCAGATGCCATCATTTAGGGGACAGATAGGATCTCACTAGGAAAAAAGCTTCTTTCTGACTGTTGCAGAGACTCGCAAAGACTGAAGTGGTGCACAGCCTCACTGTACTGCTAGCAAATCCTGAACCAGTTGCCACATTTCAATGTGATGTGGATAATGAGGCTTTCTGGCACTTGTTGATATATTAGATTTGTAGATATTCGCTAAACCTATTTGATCCTTGACCTGATCCTTATCAGTTAAACCCCTTTCCCTGTCCCTTGTCAGAAAATAAAAATCACTTTTTTTCTGCCTCATTTTTCCTGATCTGGAACCCAGCAGTCCCCACTATCTCTTTCTTCTCACTTTTTTGCCTGAGTAGTGTGCATGGTCAGAGGCAACCTTCTGTGTTCTCTCGTGCCAAAAGTAAATTCATATCTTAAAAGCTGGATGAAAGGTTAGAATTCAAGTACCCAGAACCTCTTCTGTAAGTAAGTAGGTTAATATCTGACCTGATATGAAAAGGGAAAGCATTGCCAAAATGTTTCAGGATGATAAAAAAAAAAAATCACATTATTTTCAGTGAATTTACTGTTTATTGCTGTAATTTAGTCTAATTTTCACTACATCTCCATTTCCAGGCTCAGCAAGTCACAACAGCTCTAATCCACACAGCTATGAACAGGCATCGGCTTGTATGAACATGACCACATACACAAATATATTAGCATATAAGCATGGAAAAGCCAGCCCTTTCCCATTACTCAAAAGCTCTGTTGCCTACTTCTGCACTGATTTGCTCTCCACCATCCTCCCTACGATTTTTCCCCTAATACAGCAGTGATTTATTGCAAAGGGACAAACCAGCCCCAGCCTGCTGCAACCTTCTTTGAGCTCCCCCTTTCAGTGGGGCTAGCATCTCCAGGACAGCCCCAGGGAGAGAGAATCCTACAGATTCAGGGCACAGAGCAGGCACCATGTCAGCACTTGCTGGAGGGAGCAGGGTAAGCCATACGGTACAGATAAAGGCTTCTGTTAAGAAGACAGAAAAAGTAAAGCCTTATGTGTATTCTTGGTCAAAGAATCATATCAAGGTTGCTCCATCCAAATCATCGTGTCAAAGGTTGGGTCCATATGCCCAGTCATGAGAATACTACACACACACAGCCTGAAACACCATACGGGTACACTAAGGCCCTGCACAGTCGACTTAATTGCAGGTAGTATAACTTACAAGTTTGACTTTATGGATAACTTACAATAAGTAAAGTGAAAGAAGGCCTCAATGTACAGTCAAAACCTTGCTCATAGCAAACTATAAAAGAAATAATCTCAAATTCACTAGGCATTATTGACTGTAATACAACTGCAGAAAGTATTCCCTACTTCCTATCATCTGTTATAAACATTTCAATTATTTCCAAACATTTTTCATTGCATAACAAGTGATGTTAATGTAAAATTTTCCAAAGGAAAAAGGTTCATAAGTAGTTTTCAGGAACATTAGGTAAAGCTGCCCACTTTCACGATCCAAGGAATATCTAAAGAGCCAGTTAAAGGATGCATTTCAGGAAAGGTGCACATGTTCTCCAAACTAGTGAAGCATTTACAATGTGTTGGAATTGCACATGACAGATAAAATATTTCAACTCATTTGTTTAGAGACTTCACAAAAAACACAGAATGGAGTTATTAAAAGAAGATGAGTACTCTTTTGCACCTCTTTCAGCATAGTTCCTTGGAAGAGGTAGGTATTTAGACAAAATGGTCCTGTATTTTCATGTCCAGTGTTTGTTTCACTTGATCACTAGTGGGTCAGGTGCAGTGTACTTCTCTTTTTACACATTATTGCATAAAAGCTTTGGCCTTGAAGCACCTGTTAGAGCTGGTTAAAGTTCTTTCTCCTGGACACAAACTTTCTCAGCTGCTAGTAATTACTAAAAACAAAGAAAAACTACCACATGGACACAGGCCTTGAAAGAGAGGAATGCCAAAGAAAGCAGCACAAATTTTACAAGGACGCATGTCATATTTTTTCCCTTGGCAGTACAACCCTAGAACATCAGAGAAAATGCCAGCTACTCCATGTGTCAAGCAAACAACAAAATTTGCTGCAGGTCCTCTAAGATTTGTTTGGAAAGGGGAGTATCTAGAGGCAAGTCATAATTCTGCAAAATAACTAGGTTTATAAATATGGATAGAGAGAAATTCTGTAAGAAAAGGTGTTTAAAATTTTTTATGAAGTGGAAGAGACTAGTTTTCTAAAGTCTTTGCAGACTTACACTAGCATTTGTTTTATTTACCATTGTTCTTGTAGGTTGTGTCATTAAGCTGGTCTTTATTTCTTGCTATAAAATACTTTAAAAAGCATTTTAGATTATGAAATTAATGCATCTGTAGAGGATTAGCTGTTTCAATACTGTCATCTGTGTGCAACCAGAAGATTTACTGACTGAAGCACATTTTCTCTGGCAACATATAAATAACTTTATATTTGGCTTTTATCACTAAGGTTCAATTCAATTAGAATTTATTTTGAGGGAAAAAATGTGGTGATCGTAACAGGAAAAGACTCAATTGACTAGGTATTCTGTGCTGCATAAAGTAAATTTAATGAGATTGGTAACATAGCACATTATACATAAAATATTTAAAAGTCAGAGAGATAATAAGTTACTTGTTGCACTTATAAAACTCCCCCAGAGAATTTCACAGGAGAACATAGTAAGTAGCAGCAAAGTCATCAAGGGGTACTGCATATCTTTAGTGGACACTTGGCCCCTCTAGTCCTAGGTCAGTTTTCCTCTCAGTGGCAGTCGCTTTGCAGGATAGATTCCCTTATGCTCATAGACTCAGTCAATGTGCTGCTCTGACAGCTCAAAAACATATCACTGTGGAAAACAAAGGGAAGAAATGAGCAATGTTACTGTTTGATAATGGTAAAGCTAATATTTTAACTAGATAAGTTCTAAACCTACTACAGCTAAAGGCTGAAACTTGGGGTTGAGACAAGAAATCCTGGTTAAAGAATAGGGATGATAAAATTATCAAGAATATATATATTATTATAGTGCTGAAACATATTTAAATCCAATTCTGGCTGATGAGTGAATGAGGAGATGTGAGTGGAATCATTGCCTTTAGCAGATGCTCAGCACCTGGCAAAATGTGACTTCCCCTGAAAGGCCCAGCATTCTCAGAAAGTTGGAATTAGCCTCACAGGACATGGTGCTGTGTTTTTCTGGTACCAACTTTTTTCAAGTTCCTGCTTCACCTCTCTGACCATGGAGTATGTGTGTAAGCTATGGCAGCAGGGGATGACACTGGAGGGAAGCACTGAAGCAATGCAGTTAAAGCCACATATTCTGTCATATGCTAAAGGTGAGCTCTCAAAGGCCTGGGGAGTGCGTTTATACCAGAGATCATTTGTAACGGTCTCAAGAAATCTTTGTTTTCACCACTGTGGCAGAGGAGGAAAAGAGAACAGAAAAAACACTAAAAGTAACATGGCTTAAGGTGAAAGTAAGCGATGGCATGGAGTAGGGCTAGGAGTCTGATAACCTTATCATTTGTGCAGTGAGTCCTGCCCTACTCACAGTCAGATCTAATCCCTTTCTAAAACAAGACTAGAAAAAGATGAAAGGGTTGACATATCTCTAAATGTTTAGTAGGTCCAGAGACAGAAAGCAGCCTTCTACATGAGAATAGTATAAACAAAGGAGATTAAGTATTTACAACAGTTCTTTGAGGGAAGGTAACAACCCCCCTGTTGGCACTACATTAAAATGATTTTAATCGTCTTAATGGAGGAGAAGGATACTTTGTGAAAGAAAAATTCCACAATGATACTTTCATGCGGGGTATTATTCTCCCTTTATTAAGTAAAAAGCCTCTTTTTTTTTTTTTTTTTTTTTTTTTTTTTTAAGCACATGAGAAAGGAAAAATTAGTCCACTATAGAATGGGGACTATGAATAATTCCAGGTTGTTGAAAGAAGGGATGGAGGAGAGAGGACAGATAGAAATTCTGCTTCAGTAGGCTGAGGTTTTGTTGTGTGAGGTTTTGGGCTGGTGTTTTGTTTTTATTTCTGAATTAAAGGGCAAGAAGCACTTTGTTTGATCCCCACTTCTTAACAAGAAGGAGGGTATTTTATGAAAACCTCATCCCAAATATATTCACACAGTGTTCATTTTAACAATTTTAGAGGCAAATTGCAAATTAGCCTTGCTTTCACCTGTTCCAAAGCTTTTACTATCTGACAAAAATTAAAAATCCAGTCAGACTATTCATAACTACTGCTCACTGCAGGGTGATTGGACTAGATGACCTTTAAAGGTCCGGTCCAACCCAAACCATTTTATGATTCTATGATAATGGTTTCACACAGATTACTGTGCGAAGTGTGACCATTTCATATTCTTTTTACTACTAGAAGCCATATAACCATTGTCTTGTAGGTAGGGACAGAGTAGAAGAGGACAGAAAAGAGATCCCTATGATAGACTTGACCTTCTGTTTCCTGTGGATCGAGAGGAACAGAAGGTGAAGCTCAGATCACCAGAATGAAGTATTAAGTGTGATTTCCAAATCACAGCTTTCCTCAAAGATGCAGCAATATTCTGCATTTCAAAACAACAATAAAAACAGAAATGCAAAGACCTTCATTGCTAACTGGCTCAACAATGTGCTGCTTCTTTCCACAGGACCCTCTCCACTTCCATTCTAGAAACTGTTTTTTGTCTCTGCCATCTCCTGGCTGGTGGCCAACTTGAAGGCCCCCAGACTCAACAACTGGGGCCCTTCCACTCTAGGGCAATCACTAACATTGCCTAGCTTGCTCTCCTCAGCAAAACAGAAACACTTAGACCAACAAGGTTACAGACCACCCTGCCTGAGATCTAGTCATACTTTTGTTTATTTTCAGTTTCCTTTTTATTTTGGTGTAATCCTAAATGCAGAAGCTTTTGCCTTCACAAGAGATGTTAGATGCTGAGAGTCAAGCCCAGAAACCTACAATGGTTGATTGAACTAAAGCCATTCAACAATCACTTAGAGTTTTAAAAGCAGTTAACCATGTTTATAATATAATTTGTTATTACTGTAGATTAACTTGGAATCTTGTTGCACAAAATAATAAATAAAACCATCTGAGGAGCAGAGGAATGTCTTCAGCCCTGGTATATAAAGCAGGGACTCAACACTGGCAATTGCACAGACATGAACTTGGCCTCTCTTTGCTTTGGCTGCATATATTTCTGAAGACCATAAAGGAATCAAAAACCTGCCCAACAGAGTTTAGAACCTCATGTTTCTACAAGACATACAGCAGATGGTATTGTCACAGCATATACTGGTCTCAAAAAAACCCCAAACCCAAACAACAATTCTGCATGGATTCTCGTGCTGATCTAGATACCAACTCAGGGTGCAATATGTCCTACGGTGACATGAATAACAGATATCCTGTTTTCAGAGCAATAAGCATGGACCCAGGCAGGCTACTGATATTACTCTCATCCAGCTGCATAAAGAACCCTCCCCTTTGGACTCTGTAGGTTTTTGCGTGAGCCCTAAATTTGGGAGTTACTTATTTTTTGTTTCCTTTTAAAACTGCAAAAAACTGTAACACTTATCTGGGATTTTGAAAAGATGGTTTTATCAACTATTTTGGTTCATAGCTCTTCTTTTCTATACAACTGGACTCTCTGAAATAAAATACTCAGCAAAATCCAAGTAAGGTCTTGTTTTCTTTCCTTTTACATCCTCTATCTTTCTCACTGTATCTTGTTCTCCTGCATTCACTATCTAGTGCTCTTCACATATAGGTGAACAAAAGATTTCTATATCATGTGTCTAGCTTTTTCTCTTAAACACAGTAACATTCTGAGTCAGGCCCCAGGCCTCACTGGCAATTTGCTTGGTATCTAGCAGTCTGAGGATGTTATCAGTAAAAGTAATGTTGTCTGCTATTCTTGTTTAATAAAACTAGCAAGATTTCTTGCCAGATGAAAATGGATGGAAAACACACCCACCCATATATGGAACACAGCATATATAAGTTGTAAAGTTAGCTTTTATTTCTAGCTCTAAAAGCTAGTCTATAAATGTTGTGCAGGTGTACTGAGGTACATGTCTTGGGTGGGAGGCCTGGAACTGTTTTGACTATCTATCAGGAGAACCCTTGGAGCTACACTATCACCCTGCACAGCCTACTGTGCCCCACAGGAAAACTCCAGTGCATCGCTGCGTGGAAGACAAGGTGGACCTCAGCCTTCAGGGCACCTGTGGAGTGCACCCTTCCTGCCCTTAGTTGACTTGTAGGCACCTTGCAACTCCATCAGGGCAGTAGAAAATGTACATTCCCAGAGCCAGAGGGTTTTTTTTCTCAGGAGCATCTTATCTTAGCACACAAATGAGTGAGCTGTCAAGTCATTGCTCTGTTGCTGATTTTGCTTGAAAACAGAAGATTCACAGAGACCAGGGTAGCACCATTACAGAAGCTCTAAGGGAGAGCTGGTGCTACTGCTTTGTGGCCAAGACTACATCTCCTTCTTTCAAAGAGTTTCTGCACTTCTGTCATTATAATGTTTTCAATATTTGCTTATATTTGTTTAAATAACTTTACCAAGAAAAAAAGAAAGCAAGAAAAAGTCAAACCGTTTGTAAATGTATAACAGATGCCCCAGTGCATGCTGGGATGAATGCAGAACAGACTCTGACCTGTCATCACACTCCTCACAGCTGCATTCTTTCCCCAGTTCATGTGGCTTACACCTGGCATACACTGGCAGGGCAGCTTGTGAGGCTCCCAAGTTCAAAGCAAATGCTCATACCTCTGTTCCTGACTGCGAGTCTTTTCAACTTTAACCTTCTTCCTCCCTGTCATCAGCATTGTCTTTTGCTAGCAGCAGCTCTGACTGTATACGAAGACATGTTGGGATTTTCATTTGCTTTTTTTCTTTTAGTATACGGGATACTGATTGAAAAAAAATAATATAGATACAAGAACTAAAACTTGTTTAAAAGACAGCTATAGAAAGTTAAGTAGGTGAAAGCATGAGGACTCTTGACAATATCTGGACACTTGTTACATTGCATAAATACAGACTTTAAACTGTGAAAATTCAGAACATTACTCTTATTTTTGTTTTTTTTTTTCCTCCAGCAATAACAAAGGTTTCTTCAATCAGATTCAGTAATACTGAGAAGTAAGGGTCAATTATTTTTTTTTAAAGTGGGAGACTAGTGTAAACTGACTGCACAATAATCAAAGGTCAGGCCTTCATATATATCAAAGGCTGCAAAGGGCACTGATGCACAGAAGCCCATCATTGCCAGCATGTGCTAAAACCTCTCACTTGCATTAATAGGCCTTGCTCTTACAGTAAGGGCTTTCTTTGAAGGCTGAGGCTCAAAAACCATAGGTCCCAAAACCTAGGGGCAAAATATGTAAAAAAACCCAAACAAAGAAAAAGCTCAAAGCAGAAAAGGGAATGACAAGGCTACAACACTCTTTCCTGTTTGTAAGCAGGCCAGACAGATTTCTTTGACTTATGATTTACCATCCTGCCTTTTTCTAGCTATCCATAGTGCAACATGTTGATAAGTATCTGGAAGTTGAAGTGCAAGAAATACCTATTATCTTTCTGATGATTTCCATATAGGCTTTTACATTAGAATAACGTTGCTAGGAATAAAGTCCACATGAGCTACAGCCACAGCTTATGCCTTTCTATCAGCTCTCTCTCGCTGGCACACACTACTTCAGATCAGGGCAAAAGTTGCCTAGACCATGTGATATGATCAACAAATTGTGCACTATACACTTAACATGCTTTTATAAATTCCACAGAATTTTAGTAACATACTACAATGAAGACATTTACTTGTCTACTCTTGATTTTTGGCTTTAAATCCATTCTCCTTTTTAAAACCCTGATTATATAATCTTCTTGTGACAGTACATTATCTGGTTTTGTTTGTCCTGTCTGCATTAGCTGATTGCATTGACTGATCAGGGCCAGAATTCCTGGTTTCTAGAAAGCTTTATCCTTGAAGCAAGATAGGACCCTGCTGAAAAAGTCACTAGCTTTGTTACAAAGCATATAATTTTAGTCTGTGCCAAACAGGTAGTTTTTACTAGCAATTTCTTAAATCCCTTGGGAGTTTTGCTGAATCTGTAGTTAGACTTAGCTCACCTCAAACCCTTCTATTAATCTGAAGTCTTTCTGGTGATGGGACTAATATGAACTTCAGAGTTTGCTTATTTCACTCTAGTCATATCTTAATGTGAAGTTCCATCAGGAGAATGCTAACACTGAAGCAATTAAAATGAAAAAAAAATGAAAAAAAATTGACTCATCTAAGGGGAATCTACTATGGTTTATGCCTTCCCACTGGAAATTATCTGCCCTTTTTCTATCCCAAGCTAAAATGAAAATTACCATCCTTCTTTTAAATCTGGTGTCTAACATAGCTTAAAATGCAACAAAGCCAGATAACAGCTCCAGAAAGCACTGGTCAGAAGTGAAAACTGAAGTGTGAGCTACCCCACCTTCTACCAGTACAGCACCAGTACAACACAGCCACTGGGAGCCTATGAGCAGGGCACCTGCACAGACTACACTGAAACCCAGCCTGTCCTTAGCTCTGATGGGACAAAAATCAAGACCATGAGCCTGTTGCTAATGGTATTTTACATGCTTAAAAGGAAGACATATAGACATATATGCCATCCTCAAAATGTTGCACAGTCTCAGAAAAAAATTAAAACCATCAGTCTTCGTGGTGGGAGAGGTAGGGAGACGAAAGTTCCCCTGATAAATGAGACACAGGAATTGCTACTGCTCCTCACCCTGCTAGTGATAAGAAATAACCTCATTAGCCACCTCTTCTCCAAGTGCCATGAAGGAAGAAAAAACGATTTTGAAGAATCTCTGATGAGAAGGTTAGACAACGGCATATGCAGGAGAGAGTGCCATGAGACTCTGTCACTGCTTATATAGCACCCTAGCCCCTGTTCTTCCTCCTGGCCCTTCCACCATATCCTGATGGTATCAAGGGTTTTGAAATTTCCCCATGTTTTTCAACACCATGTGCATATTCTGTTTATGCATTGTGAAAGTCCCATCAATGTTTGGAATTATTCTGTTTTCCAAAAATCAGGCTAAAAACTGAAAAAAATAATGCTGCAATGACAGTTTAATTACTTAGTAAAGCTGGCAAAGATTTTGAAAATGCAAAACTTGCTTATTTTAGTTCAATTTTATTAAGGGTGAGGAGACATTGTCCAGCTATGATGATGACATAAGGTGTGAACCATCATTGTTATTCTGTGTTAAGCAAGATTAGCTAAGCACTTAATTTAGGAGTGATCAGGAATTTTAAAATGGAGCTTCTTACAAGTATGTTAAAATAAAGTCTAATCTTGGAAAGGATTAATTGTGTGAAATATCACAATTCCTGAATCTTGATGATGAAATTTTCAGCAGTCAATACTTCCTATGTCTTCAGGTTTTTAATTAAAAACCTATTTTTAGGTTTTAAAATGTATTTAAATTTAAATGTAGTCTTTCACATTGTAACTTATACCAGAAAAAATTGAAATGAATTTTTAAAGCTTAGATATTGCTTAGAAGCAATATCTGTCAAAATTATCTCAGCTGACCCACTGAAAAATAATTAATCAGCAGCTTACTGTTCTGAAAATTCTGGTCAGATAGAAAAGCTGACTATCTTTAAGAATACTACAGATGATCACAAAGGTCCTCTTCAGATACAAGCAACTAAAGCAAGATATTTTGTTTGTTTTCAGGGCAACTATTGTTTATATGTTTTTAGTTTTCCAGATAATTTGAGATTTTCTGCAGAATGTTGCCCTGAACTGCATTCTACTTGAGCAAGTGATGATGTTGATGGCAACACATATTGCGTCAGGTTGAAATCTTTACAGGGTACACTGAGATGTCTCTTCACAAAATTATATTAACTCTACTAATTCCATAGAAACAAATGTGGAAAGTAACAATAGAAGAAAATCAGAAAGGACAAGGTCATTTATATAATCCTGAAAAGATTAAAATAATTTCTATAGTGAAGTATGACTATTTACTCTCCTTTACAGATAGTATTTTATCTGAGAATGCATATATTAACAGAAGGATTCCTTTCTGTTGCTTACATTGACATTTTCAATCACTTGTCACTATGAAGTGAAAATTAAGAATTCATAGAATACTGTTCTCTAGCACAATGATATAAAGAAGCCATTATCTGCATTTTTCAAATATCTGTCACTGTTTTTCCCCTGCAGAACATGCAGCATGTTCCTTTTGTCATCATATTCAAAGAAAAAAGTCACTTAGTAAGTGTAAAGTGATGTAGGAACTTGCCTACATCAATAATTTCATGTAAATTCAGTAGTAGCCAGTAGCCTCCAGTTTATGCTGTAGGTGAGGTTTGTTTCCTTCTTTGACGTAATGCTTCCATATGAACGGTTATAGTATTAAGTGGTACTAAATCCTTTGGTGAGGCTTCCAGGAATGAATAATGACTCATATAAGTATCCATGTACTGCATTCTATTCAAATAGCATCTGCTTGAGAGCGATAATATCTTTCTCTCTCTGCATCAATATGATATTCTTGTTATGACAATTTTGTCACTTTTGTAATATCCAAGTCTTGAGCAGCAAGTTCACTTTGAAAAATCTAGTATGAAAACCAAAGTAATCACAAAGATTTAAAAAATTATAAAATTTCTTTTTAAAAAAAAAAGGGAAAATAGAGTAGTAGGCATAACACATACCTGTTAATTTCAGATGGTGCCTCTAAAAATTTTTAAAGCTGAACAACTTTGAGAAGTAAGCCATGTTTCAATAGATAAGACAGAGAAATAGAGGTTCAATCTCACAGGAAATATGTAATTCAAATTTCTCTTTATAAGACCTGAATGAAACTTGGTCAAAAATGGAAGGTTCAGTTCAAATTTAATTTGAGGGAATAAGGAATAGGAAGTAAATGTCTGCTTATATAATTTACCTAATTTAAATCCTAGACAGTGATTTGTGGGACTAGCCAAACATTCCCTTAGGTATTGTGTCCAATTAGAGAAAGAGAAACACAGCTTTTTGTTCCCGTTATTTTCTCCAAATTCTTACTCCTGTGTAAAAATGATTCTCTTCCACAAGTTAGAACAACTTCAAAGCTGTTTTATATCTGCCTACCAGCTGGAGTGTCCAGGGCATCTTCTGCATGCTATGCAAAATAAAGCAATTAACTGCAGTACACAGGTAGGAGGTTGCTTGGCTCATTTCCCTCACTTTTAGTGATAACAGGATCCTCATAGAGGCATATGGCAGCCCATACTGAACTGGGAGCACTGGCTGTCATCTCATTCACAACGTGGGCTAGTTACCCATTTACACTTGTAGCATTTCTCCCTATGATTCTATACTCTTTGATTCCTCTCTCATTTATTAATGTCTCGCACCATTTATTCTATGCAACTAAGGATACAAAGGTATGACTCAGCAAATTACTTTGTTTTCATTACATGCCCTTTTCCTTGTTTTAAACTTTTTTAAAAAAACATTATTCTCATTATCTGACAGCATTGAACTCCAAAACAGGATAGGAATTTTAAACTGTATTGCTGATGGCCTACATGAATAGTGAACTTGTAAGAAGCAGGTAAAATCTAAAACATTTAATGTAGAAGAGACTCAAATACATCCTCAACTGACCTGCAGATGCCTGAATACAATTTTAGTGTCAGCCTCATCAAAAAGTTGTGTTACTTCTCATTTCAGCTTTAGTTTGTACTATCAAAAATTCCCTTTTCTCATTGCAAACAATGAATTAAGTCATATAAAGCTCATAATATCCTGCAATCTTCAGTAACAACAAGCCAAAGCAATAGGAAGATTTTTCTAAGCTAAGTTTCCCAGAGCCATGCATTGTTCTATGAGGTAAGATGGTAAAACAAAGAAGAATTTGGCTCTTAAATGAAGATTTTTCATTTCCTCTTACTATCAGATAGAAGTTTCTTTGGAAAGTCTTGTACAAAATGAGTATTCTCTTGAAATGTTAAAATGCTTTGGAATAAAGTCAGCTGGATCTTGAGTTTCCCTCTCTTATTGTAATAAAAAAATAGAGGTGCTATTTCTAGCAGAGTGTAAACATTTGCATTTTTAATACTGTACATCAATTTGTATTGCTCTATAACTCTTAATGGAGTGTTATGTTCTGATTTTTGAGTATTTGTTACTATTTACGATACTGTCACACTTCATATGAATATCTGCACAGACATGACCTAAAGCTCAAGCTCATCCTCTAGTCCTCATTTTCCACATTTTCACATTGACTTGGTCTTTGGCTCAATGCTGGAATGAGTTACTTGTCTAGCAAGGAAACTCAGGTTTATAGTGACAAAATTGCACAAATTGTTCTATAACCAAACTCAGTTGCTTACCAACACAGGACAACTTGTTCTCTGAACTCAAACTTTCCCTGAGGCATGACTAGGGAAGGCAGTACAGATACAGTTTCAGCCAGCACACAAGACACAGTGCTGATTCTGTCACCCCGGAAGTCTGTATTTTAATCAATAGGAATTAGGAACTACCTTTATAATTTGGGTATATGCTAAATAACAAGACTTAACTCTTCACTATGTTTCAGTTGGCCAATATACTCTGATTGTGGATCTGTTTTCACATTTGACAGCCTAAAACTGTGTGGATAGAGAAAAAAAACAAAAACAAACAAACACAAATATAGCACTTCTACCAGTGTTTTATGTTACATCATTGCATTGAGGGAAGGGGGTTTGGATGTAAACCTCAAGGAGAGTAAATATTCTAACACAATCAAGCTTCATATATGCTTGGCTTATAAAACAAAAGTTCTTAATCCAGTTCTGGAGAGTAAAATGATAAAAAAGCCAGGTAATATTAAACCTGCAAGTCACTTTATAAAGTAAACTCCAAATTCAAGATACACAAAACTTTATACAGAATAAACATGTTCAATGTGTCTTCACTACTCTTACACATCTTGTCATATGAAAATCATACATTTCTGGTGAGATTTTCTCTTTCCTTCCATGCACATGTAAAGTATCAGTTGCCGTTAGAGGTAGTGAACAATTTTTCAAGATTTTGACTAAATTCTCACTAGAGAGAACAGCCAGGAGAAAAGATATCTGAACACCAGACTCCCACCACATATCCTGCATTTTACTTCTGCACGAAAGGAGGAGGAATGAGTTGTGTGGCCCCTTTCCTTGTAAAATAGCCATTAGTCCAAAAGTATACCTTAAAGAAAGTACTTTTTCTTCCCATTTCTCTCTCTCTTTCTTCTGATTACCTCCCTTTGTTTTTCCTCCTCCCCTTAACAGCACATTATGTGATTCATTTCACTATTCTTTTCCCATCTATTAGGTCAAAATATGTTGGAGGACTGCAGTCACATCCTATTTCCAGTCTGATGGAAAACACTTGGATATCTTCTAGCAAAACCTTCCATGCTTCATTTTATCACCTGTGAGAAACAGCATTACAAGAGCTACACTTGATACCTTGTGGAAGAAAAAATGGCATTTCACTTTCCAAACAGGAGGGTAAGGCAATTCACAGTATTACACACCCATGGCATATTAATAGTAACAACAGATCATCTAATTGTACAAAAAAAGTGGGGCATAAAGTGCAAATAGTTATTGCGTCTTTACTAATTCCCAATCCAAGTTTGACTGAAGAAAAAACTGTAAGAGTCACACATTATGTAGCTATTAATAAACTTCATTATATTATTAAATATTTATAGACATGACTGAAACTCTCATTAAGTATAAAGTTGATGTGATAATAAAATTCATTAAAACATTGCACCTTTTTTCCCTAATTGCTAACCATACATTTTTATCACCAACCTCTTTTTATTTATCCTGCAGTAGTGGCATGGACATAAATTAAAAAAAAAAATCCAAAACACCCGTTGTTTTTATAATGTATTTAAAATAAATTTTCTGAAAAACATCCTGGAAAGATGCAGGTGCTGAAACCCAAGTATTTGGCACACAGCTGAATCAGATGCACATGGAAATAAGGAATGTGTATTTTTTTAATATTAGTATTTACTTTCTTATAATTGCAAACAGCTTAGTCTTGATAAAGAAATGTTTACTGTTCTGAGTGAATATTTGCTCTGCACTTAAAATTGAAACCAGCAACTTCAGGACTTTACTAAGGTAAAAGCACCCAAAGATTTCTGGAAAGCCTGGCTTCTGCTTTTAGACAACAGGAGCATTCACCTGAACTTCTTTAATAGACATTGTGTCTTAGCTTTCATAGTGGTGTCTTGGACGGCTTGAGGAGCCACTCCAATAGTTGTCTATGGGCAAAGACCATGAAGCCCATGTCATGTCAGGAGTTTTGGGGATGGGTTACAGTGAGCAGGTGGCAGCAGTGATGTCCCAGGCATCTGACCATCCTGCTGAGCAGGCAGTCCACTCCTAAGCAGGACAGGCTCACTAGCACCATTGGGTTTCCTCCTCTCATTCCATATCCAACCTCCCCAACAGCCTCAGCACCATCAGAGCTGCAGAACCAATCATGAGCTGGTGAGTCACCAGCAGCTGAAAAATCTCCCACAGGCTGCTCTTGAACAGTATAAAGTTTTTTTTCCTTTGTTCATAAGGTTATTAGACAAATCGTACAAGAATCTGAGATATGCCTTTGTATTATGAGGAGATTGAAGTGGTAGCACAAATATTGAACTAAAACGTCAGGAGATGAAGTAAAAAAAGGATGAAGAAAAGCTGTGGTACTAACAGTGCTGGTCTGCAGTAGTAGCATATCTATCCAAAAAGTTCTGTCAGTTGGTGTGGACAAAGTGTACTTCAAAATTTGTGTTTATTTATATTTGAGGCAAACATGTCTTGCGCTAAATGGAAAGCCACAAAGCTGATGTACAAAGATTATCCCTGCTGATAAAAGAAGCATTCAGAAACATCACTAGTTATCTGAGACGTGAAGGAGCAGAAAGGAGAATCAGTAAAACTAAAGGGGGAAAGTACAGCTGGAAGACTTGGCAGTGCTTTTCAGGTTTTACTGTACTACAACCTGGTGCTGTTACAAAAGAAAATGTCAGGTTTTCCATCTTATCCAGCAACAGAAAGAAAAAAATTCTGTTTGAGAAAGTTCCTGATTGTTAAAGGGGAATCTAGGCATTAAATGAAATGTGCAATTAGTTTGAAAGAAAAAACTCTAGCATATATAAAAAAGATGTAACACAATACTTGAAATCAACATTTTCCAGTATTTAGCAAGAGAAAAAAGTAAAAAAAAAAAAAACAAAAGAGTGATAAGAAAACGGAAATAAATAAACATATCCACAATTAATGTGCTTGGTCTTGAAGTTAGAAGTCCCTAATTATAAGCTAAACTTCATGTACTTCAGGTTGTTGTGAGATCAAATGATACTTGGTTGCTTGCTGTGGAGTACAGAGCATCAGGCAGAAAGGCTTAGAAAAGATTAATCTTCCATAGGTATTACAGCCTTGGGGTGGCCACAGAGGACAGCAAGTGTGCAGGACAGTAAGCATATTGGGGTTTCCTTTATTTGTCTTTGCATCCAGTGAACTAAAATATCCATTGCAACATTGGACTGTTTATCATCTCAAGAGCAGTTTTAACCTATGACTGACATTAAATGTTAAGGGAGGTCAGATATCTCTGGCTTTTAACAATACTAAGGCCTTCCAATTTTGATTTGAAGTGAAAGTTACTGGCTCAAAACCCCCTTATTTTTCTATCATTTTCCATAATACCAGAAGCTATTTGAATTTGAAGGTCTGGTTTGTCTACAAAGTTGTAAACTATACTGTCAAATGAAACTGCAGTTCTTACAAAATTTTATTGTTACATCAACAACACTGAGGTTAACTTGTGAGTTTCAGAAACTGAAACTATGGACTTTTCCGAAACATGTTTTTTCAAGTGCCTTGAAGTACTCAAGAATCAAGCAAAGCTTTACAAACTGCTTTGAACTCGAACTGTGAATGCAGAATCATTAGAAAAAAAGATTTTAAAATTGGTTCATCTATGTACCTGGAAATTTAGCACCATTTAAACACTCACACATGGACAGTGAAAAACATCCTTATTTAATACCAATATATCCAAAGTTCATAAAAGTGCATAACATCAAGAAAACAGGAAAGAAAACGTAATTGAATATAGTTCAATTTGTTCATTTCAGTACTACAGCTATTGAAGAAGTTATTTAGCTTTTGCATTACATAAGGCTACTGCCTGCTCATATTTGACCTTTTCAGTTTGAAAATTCTAGCTGAAAATCCTGTCCAAAAATATATATATTTACTTTTCTGACTTTTGAGTAGAATTCACATGGCATAGTCATTGCTCCTCCCTTGGACTTCACAGCTGTGCAATGGGGAAGAGCTCTGCTGGCAAACCTTAGCACCTGAGGCAAGACATTGACAATGGCTTTTTAGAACCAGGCTTCATAATTCCAGTTCTGAAAACAGCTTCAGCAGCATTTCATAGGTTAGTGGCCTTGTCAGCTTGTATTTTAGGAAACTGTATTGTAGGTCTTTACGAATAGGAAGAGCTGTTTGAAGCAATAAGGATTTCCTTTATCCGCCACTTAGAAGTTTCAACGACTGATCTGAAGGCCACAGAGAGGAAAAGGATGCAGTTGGAAAGAGACCAGAGAAAGATAAAATCCCAGGCTGAAAATTCAGATTAAGGTTTTTGTTCACCTGGTAGATGAATGTTAAACCAGTAGTAGCAAACAGCAACCCTGTTCTTTGTTCATGATTTTCAACATGCAGTCTCTGAACTGAAATAAAAGGAAGAACACATTATTCAAGTATCAATCATTAAAATGATTAACATTATTGAAATTCAGTATCTTTCAAGTGCCATCTGAAGAGGAAAAAGCTGAATCACATGAGAAAAAAGCCAAGCAAAGGAAATAATGGAGAAGAAAACAAAAATTAGGAAGTGAGAAGTACTAGTAGAGAGAACACCTCTATAATCCTTTAAACTATTGCCCTGGAGCTGAGAGAAAGGAATACAGAAAAATGAAAATGAATCCATAATTGACAACACTGACATTGTCTATGTAAAAAAAAAGGTCGGTCTATGATCCACAAGGTCAGTTTAATTCTTTGTCAGACAACATCATTGCTCTTAATGGAGTGTAAACTATGACTTTACAGCAGACTAGCCATGCAAGATGGTCTTCTTTAATTACATACTGTTGGTGATTAAGAGTGACAACTGAAGTAAGACAAAAGAATGAAAACTGATATTTATCGTTCGAGGACAGGGCTATATAAATAAAAAGAAAATGCTGCTTTGTGGTAGAGTTGGAGTAATAGCTAAAGTATGAATCAATGGACAGGGTAGTTTCCAGCAACTTGGGATGGAGATAGCTTTGCTCTCCATATTCACACTATGCACAGCCTTACTCTTTGAGGAGCTATGCAAGGTGTAAAAACCCTTCTAAAAATAAAGTTATTATTACAAGTTTTGTGGATATCACCAAAGGTTTTCTCTCTTCCACAGATGCCCTGCTAAAGAATCAAGTCAGTCACCAGTACCAACATGCTTAAAGCACTACACGTGCACACAGATTTTCCTTTACTTCCAGCAACCCTCACTCAGTATCCCTGCACTGCCAGGTATCTGGCTCTATCTGCCTCCTACACCTGTACCTGCCTCAAGCAACTGCAGCCCATGAGTTTCTTCTACAGGTCTCTTCTGTTGTCACATCTGCACTTCACTGGCATGGCATGGTCCTGAACATGAGAGTTATATGTTGTTAAAAATACAGCCATCAGAGTGACATTTTCTTTTGTTGCTTCCCCCTTTTTTTAAGAAAAATGTGTAAAATAGTCTTATTTTGTAATATTGAGACAATACTTGAGAAAAGCAGAATTCCTTTTCCATTAAGCAGTGTACACCATCTTTACACTTTAAGTGTTAATGAATCCTTGCTCTGTTATGCAGACTACAACAAAAAAGGATTGACATGTGAAGAATAATTTAAAGATCAAGAATAGCATGATCTCTCTTCTGTAAATGACCTTAATGAATAGACACATTATCCTCCTGAAGAAATAGAACTACTGGAGTGGATCTTCCTCAGTAGCTTTAATCCCACTTGAAGAAAAATTAATTTGCTATGTATTGATCATTTATTCTTTTGTGTAAGCCCATAACTGGCATGTATAACCAAGCAGCCTCTTTGCACTCTCCCTTACTGTCATGACAGTCACCACACTAATTTTGCCCCTCAGTAAACATTAAAGCCCTTGCACAGTCTTTTCTAAGTGAAGGACTTTTAGTTGAAGTTTGATGTTGTTTCTAGTATCTGGCTTGTTCCAGACTACAGGAATGAACTGTTTCTAAAGAACCGTATGTGTAAGGTGTCACAATATTTACTTTGAACATAGCCCTGATGTCACTAAAGTAGAAAGGTGTCATCCTTGATATCGGTGCAGGTCCAGGTAGAAACTTAGTTTTTTCCTGAGGCTTTTTCAAGGACTAGAGTCAACAAGCTGTAATTCCAATTCTACTGTACAATGAGAGTACTTGCAGCATTTACTGCATATCTTTCTAAGCATTGAGTAACATATAAAAATTTAGTAACATAATAGAGAATAAGAGAGTTAAACATAAGGTTCCTTTTCTATTAATTACCATACTTTAATCTGTGTTATTCAGAACATATGTTTGTTCTAAGCATCAGTTCTATGCACTATATTCTATACGGATACTTACATTATCGATATTTCTGTTTTATAAAATTGCTTTAATGTCAATTTTCTAAAACAGAAAGATAAACAGAAAAGTGGGTTTTAAAAATTGATTTCCAAAATTGTATTCTTGATAAAAACAAATCCATTCTCAAAGGATATATCTGTAAGCAGATTCAAAATAAAAGGAGAAACTGGAAGAGAAGTTATCATCAACCGAACATTCCAAAGATGTTCATTTTTGTTCAAAAGCCTCATTATTTTTTTGTCCAAAAAAGTGGTACTATTACAAACTTCAGCTTCTCTTAGCGCTAAACTTTACTAGTCATTAAATGTTCTCCTTACATGAGAAATCCCTCATCATCTGAAACAGTTGAAATCATTCTGCCTGCAACCAAGACTACAAGCCAAGACAGAAGTGCCAAGAGGGCTGCCCAAGTTAAACAGGATGTGGTGACAAGTTTCTTTAGTATGCTTACTTTTTTACTTGGTGCCTGAGAGAAGGTGGTACAAGCTACTGGTATATCCTAAAGCAACCATGAGTGTTGCTAATGCCAGCAGGATGCTATCCCACTGAATTCCTACCATTAACGCCACGCAGAAATGTCACCCAACATCACAGGCTTCTGCTCATGTGCCTGAATGGCATCTGTGCTCCTTTTCATGCTCTACCTCTGTCCAGGAAAATACAGATATGGGCAAATGGTGAAGGACCCAGATTGTTGAAAGTTTGAACTAGACTAAATTAGTCAGAATTGCAAGCCATATAAAGTATGAGAGAATATGGAATTTTCAATGTTGTATCTCTATCTGATTCTGCCCAGCCATGCCCATCACACCATTTTAGTCCGAGACTTAGGTCAGCCCTTGCTTTTCCTATTCATTATGATGGGTCACCCTTTTACACTTGACCAACTAAAACGAGATATTGTACTCTAATAGGTGGAACTCTATTCAAATATAAACACCTACCTCTGGCTTCTAAAAATCCATTTCTAGTATGTAACTGCCAAAATTATTCTATTTGAGTACCCAGTTTTGAACTTTGGTCTAACAGTGTTTCCCTCACATTGTTTCTCACTGCTTAGATAATTAAGTTCCCAATAAACCTGTCACTGATTTTTGTCTGTGTCCAGACCACAACTCCTCTTTGAAATATGTTCCCTTTACTTAATTAGATGCTGTTAAATACAAATGCTGTAATGTCATCATGATCATTCAGTTTTTCACTGTGAAATTAACACCTGAATGGTAGGTTTGCAAGGCAAGAAGGCTGGCAAGAGAGCTATACTAGTATCTGGTGTAAGGTTAGCATAATTGTCACAAATGTCCAAGGTTTTAACATCTGAATGTGGCCAGTCTGAAACAGATCTTTTCAGAATCTTCAGATGTTAAGTGAGTCAAATTACCATAGAGTTTATAAACATAATGACTGCTTGGGGTTTTTTTCAGATTCTTCAGTGCTTTAATACTAGAGTGCTCATTTGTTGATTTTTTTCTTGCTTCTGCTTTTGCTGTCTCCCCATTCTGTGTGCACAGCATGCAGCACGATCCTTGAAATTCACTATCCCGTAATTCATAGTGCTCTGTCCCACTCAATCCATTAAAAATAGCATCAGGAACAGTGTCATAGCATGTCACAATGAATCCTCAGCAGATTCTGAAAACAACTGAGAAGACAATGCATTCCCTGCAACTGCCTAGACTGCCTCTCTGAAGAGAATACCATCTAAAAATAACAAAGATGCTACATATTTATGTTCACAGGATCTTGGCAGAGATTTATAGCTTATTTTAATTCAGTAAGCACTTCAGATAGGAGCAAGCTTTGAGTGCAACCAATCAGTGGCCTAGATAATTCAAACCCTTTCAACAGTTTCCTGTACTTCCATACACCATTACTTATTCCCCATAATAGGTAAAACCCTCAGTTTGTTACACTGTGTTCATTTCTATATCTTACTTGCCAAATTTAATAATGAACCCATGTAAGTTTAATGATTATGTTCATAGTAGCTGTTTAATTTTCCCCATAAGAGTGCTCCTTGAAAGTCTCTATTCTGAAAAACAGAATGACAGTGCTTTGAATTAAATGAGCCAGATCTTCAGCTGTGGAAGGATAATTTTGTTTCACTCCATTGGGACAATGTTGTTCAAAAGCCAGTTCCCCTGATCTAGAGGATCTTCCCTGACTTCATCTCTCCTGTTGGACTTTTCCACTTTGTAACTAAATATTGTCCAGGTCAGAAGGAAACAAAGAATAAAGAAGGGAAAAAATAAGACCTTTGTAGAGGTTCCAGTCATCTGGTCCAAGGAATATTTAATTATTTAGGCGAAGTGGAACTACTTCTCTGGAGGGGTTGAGAGAGTTCCACCGTGGTAGTTACAGTCCAACAGAGAAAATGGACAGAGGAAACCTAATGTATAAATCTCAACAAGGAAAGAGGTGCCTGCCTAGCTCTTTTGGAAAACATAAATAATTATACTTACCAAGTTGACAAGGAAAGGCATAGCTGATTAGAAAATTAATTGTCCTTAATTAGATGTTTCTTATTTCTTTAAAATTGTTGTTCTATCCTAAATTACTCAGGTAGCTATCAAGGAAGGAAGTCAATGTGAAATTTTTCAGATTTAATGTGCCTGCTCCAGTAATAAATATGGAGTATTTGTTGTGATGGTTTGTCCTAAATTATGTTACACAAACTTTTCTAATATTTAACAAAGTTAGCAAAAGCCCGAGGGAGAGGTACCGTAGAAAGAAGAACATATTTCTGACAGAGGGGAGAGTTTTAATGCAAGGTTGATTAATTAGTGGTGTTCCATACACTGTGTACCTTTAACAGTGTTGTGCTGAATCCCGCTGATAGGTCAAATGCACAAGTGAAGTTTTAATGAAAACAGATGCCCAGAGGATCCTAGAGCAGCTGTGTCTGCCCATCGCTCCATGTGAGGAACATCTTCCTGTTGCTTTGCAGTGCTGCACTCCCCCACTTCCAAGAAACCAGGGGCCTCTTAAAACAAGGTTGAAAGGAGAAAGGTTTGCTAGTCAGCTGGCAACATATCTGCATTTTTAAGCTAGCCTGGATACAGTGAAGGAGAGCTTAGTTTTTGCTATGTGACTGACCTCTCTTAGCCAAGTTCATAGCAGTGTGAGCTATCAAATATGACAGGGTCTTGGCAAGGATTTGCATGCTTTTGGCTGGAATCTCTTCCAAGCCCAGCTGGGATCAATTAAACTAAATAGTCATTCTTGCAATAACTAGTTCCTACCACACTCTTCAGAAATTGCTTAGTGTTCAAATGTAAATACTGTGAAGTTCATACCTTGCTTACCCTTCCCCCACTTCGAAGAATCTGTGTCAGAACTACAAACCGAAGACTTTTAAAGCAAGCTCTTAAACGCTGAATGAGGAAGAAACATGGGGTGTGCGGCATAAATTCTTGTCTTCTGGATTGCCATCATGAAATCCATTCTGATTATCTAATATCCTAAATATGAACTGAAACCCCACTACACATTCATTTCTCTAGAATTCACATTAAATGGAGGTGTCATTGTCCAGAACTAATTAGTAAACTGGTCTAACCAAATTGTTATGTAATCCTGCCTTTCAAATTGGGAGTAATTGACAAAAAAAGCGTAAGCATCTGTTGTGCTATAACTCAAGTGTTTCCAGGATCAGGTAATGCTGGCATGAGAACACGGAGCATTTAAATTCAAGGTCAATTCTTCCTAGAGTTTTTACTGCTGCGTGGAGATCTGCTATGTGCAACAGGAATAATCAGCCTCAATTTTTAAAAGATGCAAAACAATGTAACTAGTGCAAACATATGAATGTTTTTCACTGTGACTGAAAAGCAGAATTATTTTCCATTCAAGTTAAAAAAGAGCTAATTTTTATAACCAAATTATCTGCAGATCTTTCCTGAGAAGAGGTCGTGCTAAAACTGTGTCCAAACAGTTACTTTCTCTGAAGCCAAACAATATTTGCACAGTTGCAAAATCCCTGATCATTCTATCAGTTACAGAGAAAAACAGTTCCATACCCGAATAAAAAGAAATAAATCTTTTACTTTTTCTTTTTTTTTTTTTTTTTAAATGAATATCATGTAGTTTTACATGCTAGATTTACAAAACCTAATGTAACACTAAGAAAGCACTTGTTCTGCTAGGCACGTGAATGCAGTTGGATCTCTCAGCTGCTTAAAGGCCCTCGATGAATGGAAGCCAAGATTTTTATGATCCTGTGAAATGTCCAGTACTACCCTGGAATAATGTGCTGTTTTGTCATTGCATTCCTCGGGTAATGACTTTCCCCACCAAGTGTTCTCCCCTTATTTGAGGAGCTGGAATAGCCTAGCTGGCCTTGGCTCTATCTACTGCATCCCACTAACCTGAAAGTCCTCCTGAGGAACTTGCAGACCTTCTGCAAGCAGTCAGATTTTAAACACTGATAAATTTTACAAATATAGGTTTTGAAAATAACAGCTCACTTTAAATAAACAGTATGTAACAGCATCTAACTTCAGAAATAATTCCTTTAGCTGAAGAGTCAGAGAATGGCTGAAGGCACCAAGCTTTATCATTTAAGTCCTTCTCTGTAAAAAGATCAGTAAACATGACATTGTAAGGTCCTAAATGTATTGGTTTCACATAAGCTTGGAGAATAGGCTCATTTTTCTAGGAAGAGAGAGAATTTATTATAGTTGCCAGTACTGAATGGTTCAACAAGAAAGCTTATGGGATGAAATCTAGAAAACTTCTTCTGTCTCACAGGAGGAGGTGGCCTTTGAGTCCAATAACATTCAATGGGTGAGGATTAAACACTGCAAGTGTTTACAACTATATGCTTTAATTTTTTGTAGGACAGAAATTCATCCTCAATATCAGCACATTTTAGTGATGTGATTCCACCTACCATAGCCTGTCTTCTGGTCCAAATATTTGTTAAAAAATGTTTTAAAAAATCATATTCCTATATAAAGTAAATCCTTATTCCTGTAAACTTTACAATGTAGGGCATGCCATGCAAAGTTAAAGTTACCCTGAAAAGGGTAAGTTCCTTAAAGGGAAATCTCTACAGTGAGCTGGTAGAATAACCATCTGGCTAGACACCAGGTGACCTGACAGCAACTAGAAAATTCAGCTACTTATTTTATATATGTATATATACGCATATATGAAATAGATAGATGATAGATAGATCCACTTTCATTCCTAGAATCTCATCTCTACACCAAAGAGACACCATACGTTTAGGCACTAGTTCACTGCTCCTGAATGAGTTCCAAAGGAGCTGCCTCAAAGACAGAGTAGTTCCCCAGGAAAAAGAAGATAAATAAATCACAGCCCAACAGTATTTTCCCATTATTTCCCAGCCTGTGCCTGGCAACCTTCTAACACTGTTTTCAGACCTGATTCCAAGAAAATGTTTCCATTAGATGCGTAGATGAAGCAAGGAGACATATGGATAACAAAGTGAATGTTTCTGTTGGGTATTCCAAAACGGCGCCCAGCCTCATCCTTTATCTGCTAACCAGCTATGCTGTCCAGAGACCCAAGGGCCCAGGAGCATGGCACCACAGAGAGATTAAGACTTGAAAGACACACCAGATCTTCTTGTGTCTGTCTAGACCACACCAGGTCTGCAGGCTTACATGGACTCTCCCAGTTGGGTTATGCTTTTCTGTGTCCTCTGAAGAGTGCAGGTAGATAAAGAAAGGAGAATTACCACAGCTGAGAGTGGATACAATAAGGTAGGACAGAGGACATTGAAAGGCTTTCAGTATTGGGAAAAAGTGAGTATGGCAGTCTTCAGGAAACAGAGCTAGACAAACAAATTAACACACGTGTGACATGGGAAAAACTAAATTGTATGGGCTTAGAGCAGTGAAACAGATATGAGTTAGCCAAACAGATTACTCAGCTGTCTAAAGCATTTAATAAGATATTATTATGGTACAGCCAGGAACCATGGAGAGGGAATGGATTAGATTCTGCTATAAATTACCATAGATGATACAGTGTAACAGACTTACTCCTGATTTTCACCCGTGTGGCTGATTCAAAACATAGGAGCGTGTGTGGGGATGGGAGAGGAATTAATCAAGGGATGCATAGTACATAGCCAGTCATCTGTACTTCACAGACACAATAGCCAGCACGCAGAAAGATAAATAGCAAATCAAAGGGGCCAAAACAGTGTGGCAATACATAGTAAAGATGAGAAGAGAGACAAAAGGAAAGCTGCAGGAAGGAGCGATGCTGCTGAAGCAGAAAGCACAGCTCAGCCCCTTCCTGCTGCACTGCTGCTCTGCCCAGCCGCATACCTCTCCTCATTCCTCCCCTCCCCATCCCCCAGGGGCAAGATGGCCCGAGCTGCACTGGACAGGAGGAGACTTCTGGGATATGGTGTGAGGAGGAAGAGGTGGAAATAGCAGGAAATGGAGCAGGCAATATTCCCCCTCACAGCACCAGTGGGAGTATGGAGGGGACACACTGAGGAGCCCCTTCCCTTGCCTCTTTCTGTGCAGGGAGCTGGTCTGACCCCTGCCTCCTGGCTCCTTGCTTTCCCCCAAGCTGGCACCATTCAGAAATTACTTTCTTGACAGAGAACAATGAAAGGAATAGGAATTGTTCAAGATACAACAGAGTTTGTATATATCAAAACAAATCCAGACTAGCTGTTAAGTCACTGGGACCAGAAGGCACTGCATTACCTGAGGGAGGGTCTAGCATTGCTCACTACCATGGGAAATGCAAGCTACAATCATGGCAGATGAGCGGGGAGAAGAAAGTGTAATTTCACCTTCTGCACACCGGTCAGTTACATGTGCCAGCAAAGTGTCCAATAATGGCTGAAAGGAGTCAAAGTTTCATACAGAAAACAACAGATGAGGAAAAGGGGAACTTGTATTTTTGTGTAGGGGTTGATCACTGTGACAGGAGGTGGATTAGCTGTAGCTCTGAGAAGAACATAAGATTTGTCCTTAAAGGAAGAGAAACAAAATAACAAAATGTGATGAAAACCTGGGGTGTATGGGCACATCACATGCTGTGGTTTTTTTTTTTCACTTAAAGAAACTCAGAGTGAAATCAAAAGGGTTTGTAAACTGTCTCTTTCTGTGCACCATCCTTTCTCCTGGTCTTGCTCTCAGCCCAGCAGCTTGGCACGAGTCTCTGCAATGATGCTACACAGTCTTCAGGGAAAAGCTCTTTGCTTTTCATCCTCTCTGCAGCCAGCAGCATATCTACTCCCTGTCTCCTTCAGTCTCTCATGTTCTGCTCAAGAAGCGTGTGAGCTTATGCTCACAGGCATGCACATGTGTACACAGGCGTACGCTCTGACCTCCCTCTTCCTGCTCCCCCCAGCTCTGCACTGAGCACTCAGCCCACCCTCAGACCCTCTTCTTCATCCAGACCTGGAGTGCAGCAGCCAGGAAAAAACCAGGCAGGCCTTCAGCTGTGTGGCCTGCTGGCTTTGGAGGAAACTAACATGCCATACATGGTAGCTTGCAAGCAAATAAACCAGCTCCTGCCTTTTACAGTCATTGACAAAGAGACTAAAAGTCAGTTGAGAAGTTATGGAATATTACGTATCAGCAATATGTGGAAAGAAGTTAAAAACATATTTTCTAATTAATATCATGTGTATTAATCTATGTTCTGCATTAACTCTCTTCTAATAAAGGATCCACATTGCATCCTCAATATAAAAATATTACTAATAATCTTAGTAGGTATTTTTATGTATTTTCCTAAAAAATATTGCTTACAAAATTAAGAATTTATTGATCTAATATTTTTACTATTAACGTGGAACATACAAGCCCTGATGAAGAGAATCCTGTTTTAGGCTGAATTTTACTAGATGGCCTAAAGAGCATGGGACTGAAAGAAGAGACATAGGAGACATGTCAGCAAAATAATTATGTCAATAAACTTTCTGTATGTAACAAACATGATCTATTAAAATCCACTATCCAGTTCATATGATATGTTTTACTTTAAACATGAACCAGCAGACACAATGCCAAAATACCTTACTCAATATCTAAGTGTAGTGCAATGCAATGCATTAGAAACAGTCTGCTGAAAGGAGGCAGGTTCAGTAGGCATGAAAGGTACATTTTGAGATTTCCTTAAAGCCTGTGGAGTGCATGCTATATTGAAAAATGTCTTAAACTCAAAATCACTGTGTATATTTGTTGAAAGGAAGTAACAACAGCAGAGTTGGTGAAAGTGAGCATATCAGTGCTGTTGCACGATCTCCTGCTGGAGTCTGGAACGGCTGCCATTGCTTTCATCTGTCCAAGCAGGGAGTGGAAATTGTTACCAAACCAGAAGCACCTTGGCAACGCATGCGACAACTCCTTGGTAATTTACTTCTACTCCAGTCTCAGGAATCCACAATACTCACACTATTCCTTTCTCACAAGTCCATCAGTCCTTCCACTGTCCACCCACGGGCTTAATACTTCAAAAACACCCGCATTTGTCCTCTCAGTTTCCTTTCAACTACTTGTTCATCCAACAAGATTAAAATGTCCTAGCTGGAGATTTTGAAAATAGTTCTCTAGTTGCACTCATTGGGGGTTAGCGGCAAGATTTAAGGTCTTCCAGTCCTTTAAAATCTGCTTGAGTACAGACCAGAGGAGGGAGTGCAAAGGTGGGGAGGTGGGAGCAGAGAGAAACAAAGTGCTGTGGACAAAAGGTCTTTGGCTGTTTTGCAAGAGCAGCTGTTTCTTTATCACGTGCCAGGGACTCTGCAGTTGCATCTCCCATGTTCTGTCAGTCATGCTGACAGGTGAGAAAAATATCTTTCTGCAGCAGCTGTTCTAGTTACAAGAAGAATGAGTATGCTCAGGATGATAGAAAGTTTTTGCATAAGCTCTGAAAATTTTGGAAAAGGAAAAATGTGAAAGCACTTTTTTCCTGTTTTGCCTAAAGTTCAGCTTGCTCCTGCCTTTGATTCACAGAACTGCATTAGAAGGACTAGAACAGGGGTCCTCAAATCTGGCCCACAGGCCAGATACGGCATTCTTTTTCCTGTTTTTTTTGTGCACTACTACAAATAAAATATGTGCAGTGTGCATAGGAATTGGTTCATTTTTTTCCAAACTATAGTCCAGCCCCCGACAGTGTCTGAGGCACAGTGAACTGGCCCCCTGTTTAACAAGTTTGAGGACCCCTGGACTAGAACAAGGACAAAATTTGGAGGATGGAGTCTTTGAAACATGAAGAAGTGCATATGCCTGCAGAGAGAGTAGTGGAGATGTTATCCAGCAGCTTTTGAGCCTGCTGTGGAAGGGTACGCAATCCTTTCAGTCTTTGCAACCAGTTCAAGTATGTTATGTTTCCTAGGGTGCTACAAAAAAAGTGCCAAAGCTTGCATCAGTGTTAAAACTGTAAGTTGCGACTTTCTATCTCAAGACCCAGAGACCCCTCCTCCAATACAGAGTCAGCATTGTCCCTACCTTTCTGACCAGGCTATGAACTGGCTGTGAACTGCATATGATATAGTGCAGCATCATGTCGACATGCTGTCCTAGGCAATGCCTTTACCCTGTTCAAGAGCTGACACAGCTAGTCCCAGCTCAGGAAGATCCTAAATGCTTTCTATTGCATGGTGCAGCCATGTGGTGAATTACATTAATAAAAAGCTTTGTTCAAATTCTCTAGAGAGATCTGCTTTAGAATTAGATTTTTATCCTTGATCTTCATAGCATTTCTACCCATGCAAATATGTGGTCCAAATCCCCTCTCCATGGTGGATCTGGTCCATGCAACATTTCCATCTGTTCTTTGCCTTTCACCAGCAGTATGTAGAAACACTCCTCCTCACATGTAGCCATGCCCCGGGAAAAGCTCTCACTGCTCATACTGGAATCACCGAGACTGCAGTGTGCAAGGTAGAGACACTGGTAAAATTAGAATCTGGTCCAGAGTGGTCCCACATCAGCCTGAGTATAGGCATTCTACACTACATAGATTATAAATAATTTATAAAATAACTTTGTCATTCTCTTATTCCATTGTATAACAAGTGACACGCATAAACAGAACTTTAAAAACAAATACATGGTCAGAAAGACAAGAAATCCAGTTTAAACAGCAAATGGTAAGAAAGAAAATAATTTTATAGATCCCCTAACAGTTCATGAAGAGACATGAAATTTCACATTTCTTTGAAGAATTACATTAAAATGCTTTCCTATAAACAAATGTTGACAATCAAATGCCTTAATGACCATGGTTATATATTAAAGACTTGAACAAAGATTAATAAAACAAAACAAAATGAAATAAAATTCATATTTTACCATCATTTCTTTTAAAAATCAATTTTCTTAAGCAAAACATATTTAGTATTTAGAAAAGGATTATGAGAGAATAGTAATAAAACCAGAAGCTTGGCTCACTAAAGGACATATGTTATGGATTTTTTCTTCAGTTCTCATTAGTCACAGAATAGCAAGAAAATGCTTATTAGACGGACATCCAGATCCCAGTTCTTATTTCACAGAGTGTTTGAGCCTGTAGTGCTTGAAAAGTTGAATATGAATTTGCAAATACATTTGGAGCAGACACGTATCATTTTGGGCAGAAGGTGTGTATTCACTGAAATTTTTAATCTACGTTTGTGTGATCACTAGTCGGATAGTCACAGTCTGAATTTCAAAAAGACTACTATAGTAATGATCATATAACTTGAGTGCTTTAGCCTCCATTTGCCTGAGAAATAATATACAGGTTGCTTGTTTGTCAATGACCAACGATAGTCATTACATATCAAACTCTAATGCATACTATGACATCCTTGGTAATGCCTAATTTTGCTTAGTCATAGATCATTAGCTTGAATAAATCAGTGTAAAAATGTCAGAATATAGATACATTTTAAGAGTCAACAGTGGCACATCTCTAATAGTGTGGTGCTGAGCCTGACCAATAGACCCTGCCTCTCTCTCAGGGCTCAGTAGGACAGCACAGTGGCCGAATTAAAGTCAATTTGCCATCAACTGGCTTAAAATATGGGCAGAATGGGAAAAGACTGTGTAGTGCTGCCCACAGCATTATGTCCCATTAATTTGCAAGCTATTAAAGCTACTAAAAGGAAGTTTTGTGGGAATGAGGAGCCATTAGAAACCTCTTCTATCAGAAGAGTCATCATCCTCTTTCCAAGTGTAATATCATGCATTGCAGTTATTTTCCTTTTGTCATACACACGAGAGAAATGTACCTTTTCTCATTGTAAATGGCACTCATCATCTATAATTAAAACAAAATAATCACTGTGATACACACATATCCTCCCTTTAAGAGGATAAGTCCTCATGGCTATTAAATATATCACTTGTGAATCATTCAAGTACCATAGTGATGAGAGCAGTATACAAATTGGGATAGAACAGAAGATGCATAAATTGGGTGTGAATGACGGATTTGTTACTGCAATCTTAAGCAATTTAAAGAGCATTAAATATGAAAGAGTGTAACAAGACAAGCATAAGACACTCTGGCTACATCCAAGTAGGGAACATGCAGCAAAGTAAAATGAGGCTAAAGCTGGAACAGGCTGCATATATGTAAAAGAACCTCAGAGGGTCTGAATTCCTCTCCCTTCCCCAGAGATTGTTTCTTACATTTTCAGTAACACTTAATTCTACAACAATGTATATTAATTATTAATGTCTTGATAATCTAAGAATTTCATAAGAAAGTTAATTAATAATTTTATGATAATATTCTGAATAAAGTCAATTATTCTCGTACATAAGATGCCTGACCATTAAATAAACAAGAATTTTAAAACTTGTTCCAGTATTTGTCAAATGCAAACAAAGTGTGACTCTTTTTATTCATAGACTCATAGAAAGGTTTGGATTGGAATGGACCTTAACAATCATCTAGTTCCAAATTCCCTACCATCGGCAGAGACACCTCTCAGGAGACCAGGTTGTGCAAAGCCCCATCCAACCTGGTCTTGAACACACCCACTGATGGAGCATCCATAGCTTCTACGGGCAACCTGTTCCAATGTCTCACCACTCTCAAAGTGAAGAACTTCTTTACATCTAATCTAAATCTACCCTTTTCCGGTTTGAATCCATTACCACTCATCCTATCACTACAAGCCCTTGTAAAAAATCCCTCCCCAGCCTTCTTGTAGGCCCACTTCAGAGGACAGACTGCCTCAATAAGATCTGCTTGGAACCTTCTCTTCTCCAGGCTGAACAAGCCCAACACTCTCAGGCTGTCCTTGTAGGAGAGCTGTTCCAGCCCTCTGATCATCTTCATGTCCCTCCTCTGGACCCTCTCCAACAGGTCCATGTCCTTCTTGTTCTGGGTGCTCCAGAGCTGGATGCAGTACTTCAGGTGGGGTCTCACGAGAGCAGAGTAAAGGGCAAGAATCACTTCCCTCAACCTGCTGGGCATGCTTCTTTTGATGCAGCCCAGGGTATAGTTGGCTTTCTGGGCTGCACTCTCACATTGTTGGCTCATTAGCTTTTAGTCAACCAACACCCCCANGTCGTCTGCAAACTTTGTGAGGATGCACTCAATTTCACTGTGCATGTCACCCACAAAGATGTTAAACAGCACTGGTCCCAGTACCAATCCTTGAGGAACACCACTTATCACTGGTCTCCACTTGGACACCAAGCCACTGACCACAAGTCTTAGAGTGCGACCATCTGGCCAGTTCCTTATCCACTGAGTGGTACATCTGTCAAATCCATATGTTTCCAATTTAGAGACCAGGTTGTCATGTGGGACAGTGTTGAATGTTTTGCACAAGCCCAAGTAGACGACATCAGTTGCTTTTCCCTTATCCACTGATGCTGTATCTCCATCACTAAAGGCCACCAAATTTGTCAGGCATGATTTGCCCTTGGTGAATCCGTGTTGGTTGGCACCAATCACTCATTTTCCATATGGCTTAGTAGAGCCTTCAGGAGGATCTGCTCTATGATCTGGCACAGAGGTGAGACTGGCCTGTAGTTGCCCAGGTCTTCCTTTTTTCCCTTTTTGAAAATGGGGGGTATGTTTCCCCTTTTCCAGTCAGTGGGAACTTCATTAGACTGCCACGACTTCTCAATATGATGGAAAGCGGCTTAGCAACTTCATCTGCCAGTTCCATCAGGACCCGCGATGGATCTTGTTGGGTCCCATGGACTTGTACACCTTCAGGTTCTTTAGATGGTCTCGAACTTGATGTTCACTTTCCAGAAGCTGAGAATTCAGTGTGAAATCTATGGTGACAAAATGAACAGAATTTTGTTTAAATCTCTGTCTCTCATTACAGAATATGACTGTGTTCAATTCTGTTTCTATCTGGAATAGGTGGATGCCCTGCAGCATTGCAAGAGAAAAAAATATACTGATACCATAAACTGGTGGGTGTTCTAGAATTAAAAACTGTGATGCTTATTAGCATGTTTCATCATATGAATTGTATACGTTCAGCTGGTGAAAACAAAACTGACACTCGCTGTTTTACACTACAAATTTTATTCCAGATATGTTCTTTTATTGTTGATAATTATTAGCAACGGACATTTCACTTGTTTCCCTAGCCTGTAGTATTTTCCTCTTTTTCACTAAAAAGATACAATAATATTATTGCACTGATGGCCTCCTGGAATCCCTGAACTTTTCCAGAACCACAAATCTGGCTATCAAAACATAGCCACAAGTACTCCTTGGTGAGCAATAAAATATTCCCAGCATTAGCACAGGATCCAAGCTTTTATAGACAATTACAGCACCAAATAGTTACAAGGAGCAAGATATTTTCAGAGACTGGCTGTGGCTACCTCTGTTTGTGAATAGCTACTAGAAATGCACCTAGTTATGAGGAAACACAGGCATCTCTGGAAATAAACAGGAATAAGATGCGGAGTTCTTTGTGAAAGCAAAGAAATCCTGCCAAAGCCATCTACGGCACTGAACAAATGTCTTCTTTCCTTTATTTAATACCTAATTTTGTGCTTCATTTCCTTAATATTTAACACTGGACTGAATTAGTTATTCATGGGAAGGGCCTGAATTGTATTATTTTCTTTAAAACACTCAGCCTATTCCCTTGATGACAAAAAAAATAGTGTAAACCCTTTATTCTGCTTTTCCTCCTCTTTAGAAAGTAAATAAGTAAAGCTAAGCAATGGAAATATTTTCCAAGTGTAACACCTAGCTCTTTAGCAAGTTTATCAGGCAACGTACTAGTGCTCATAATGACTGCACATTTCATATGTGTTCATGTTGCTTTTGGAGACAAGTTAGACCCTGAATACACTCAGATGCTATTTTTACTTCACTTTTCTTTGATCTGAAAAATCTATGCGTTTACCATGGCAATCACAAGTAAATGTTTATTAGATTAGATTAGATTAGATTAGATTAGATTAGATTAGATTAGGAGGATGTTTCATAAAGAGGTGCCTTCCCGTGCTCTCTGATTTACGTAATTCAGAAATACCAGCTCAACAACCTGTTCTAGTCTAAATTCTGTGCCTGTGGTATTTGTAGCTTAGCATCACTCAGATCTTTTGGATCTCTGGGAAAGATTATTTCTTTTTGCAGAGAAAGTGAGTTGGGTAAATATATTTTTGCAACAAAAGGTCAAAACTGGAAAAATTCTGGAGGATTTGGGTGACAAAGTTATTTTGTAAGTTTGGGTCATGCTGCCCACGTAGTTTGGCTAAAAAGCATGGGGAGACATTTTCAAAAGTAATGAATCATTTTCCTTGGCTGAAATGTTTCATCTTGACATTTCCCAAAAAGTTTCTCTTTCACATTAGTCTCCAACAAACAACTCCAAATTGTATTCAAAGATGTGATCCTTAATCTCTCTTCTTCAACAGTCAGGGTTTACAAACAGTCTGAATTGTTCTGTAGCACAACATAAAAGCCCTTCCGTAGGAAGTCCAAGATTTCTTGCCATATCTCATCAGAGCTCAAGGGCAGAGCATATCAGAACAACTCTCTGACCCTCCAGCACAGAAGCTTCCACGTCAGACACCCTTGTCTTTCCTGTCACTGCGTAAAACAAGACTGAGTGCTCCTGGGGGCTGACCCAAGGTGGTGAAAGGTGCTTTTGTGAAATGAGGCTCTGCTCACCTCATTTCTTGCACTACTATAAGCAAAATGCCCTGCTCCAACCTGCCTATCTTAGCATCAGCACCCTGCAGCAAGTACCCTGGGCCTCCTCTCTCCTCCCTGCCAGCCTGTGACACTGATGCAGGCACTTGACACTGACAGTGTGAGACCAGGGGGAGCAAAGACACTGAGTCTAGTCATCATGCCCAATGCACTGCAGAATGGGAGGCCTAAGCCAGACCAACAGGGATGGTACAGGAGCTTTTACTGAGTTAAAACAGGAGTGGAATGACCTGAGCAATAAAATTGCAACTGTATAAGCAGCAGTAAGATATCTAGTTGGTGATACACATTAATTAGACAATGTTTTAAACATCTAAGCATTATGTACATGCACTGTGTAAAGTGTCACTACTTCAGGGGCAAGGGGAGAACAATACCTTTTTCAGAATTTGTCTCCTCATTATCTAAAATCCATGAAAGGATATAGCATCTGAAGCTAACGAATAAAGGTCAATCCATGATGATTGTAAATGGAAGGTTTCAGGTTCTCCTTTTTTCTACTTTCACAGGCCATGAAGGCTCTAATTTAAACCCAAGAACCACAGCTAATGACGATCAAACCTGAGGTGCTGCCTGCAATGACACATGTACAGTTTTAGTTACTTTCGCACTAAGAAATGTGATATTTTGATGGAGTTACTTAAAATGAAATTATATCATAGCTTTTGAGGTCTGAAAGTTTCCTACCATTTGTCAGTTTAATAAAGTGAAGATTTTAATAGAGATCTTTTAACAACACATGCTGTACTCTGAATGTGTGAATATTTCCTAACTAGCCAAGTTTACATTCGGTTCGCACAGGAAACTCATAGGCTCCTTTGTAGCTTGACAGTGAAATTTAGCTATAACAGAGTAATATTAATAAAAAATACTCTTTAGGACATCTGCTTCACACACTGAAAGGCTTGGATCACACTTCAGAAGAAAAAAAGTAAAAGTACCTTAAATTAGGCTTCTCATTTCTCATTTAGGATGAGCAATTCTTCAAAGATCCCAAGTGTTCACAAATCTCAAGGCAGTTTTCTGCGTATCCCACACCTTGAAAGGCAAACCATTTCATTCAGAAGTCTCAATAGAAAATGGAAGCCTAATTTTAGGTTGCATAAAGGGCATTGTAGGAGTGATGTCCTTGGTACAGAAAGGGAAGCATTATGAAAGAAAAAAATGCAAAAAAAAAAAAAGAGCAGCTAAATATTCCAAATGCAAAATTTAAGAAATGACTCCATCTGCTTTCATAGATCTGTTGTCAGTGCACATTTCAGCTAATGCAGTAATAACCAATAAGATCGAGATCTCATCTGGAGTACTGTGTCCAGCTCTAGAGCCTTCAGCACAGGAAAGACATGGACCTGTTAGAGTGGGTCCAGAGGAAGGCCACAAAAGAATATCAGAGGGCTGGAGCACCTCTCCTATGAAGAGAGGCTGAGAGTGTTGGGGCTGTTCAGCCTGGAGAAGAGGCAGCTCCAGGGAGACCTTATTGCAATTTGCTCTTGATCTCCTCCGTTCATATCACTGATAAAGGTATTAAAGAGAACAGGCCCTAATACTGAGCCCTGGGGAACACCACTTGGGACCAACCACCAACCAGATTTAACTACATTCACAACCACTCTCGGGGTCCAGTCATCTAGCATATTCTTTATCCGGCAGAGTGTATACCCATCCAAGCTGTGAGCTTGTTCATCCAAATGAAATTTTCCAGTTAGATTTCAAACCTAGTTTTAGCTACCTTTACTGCCTCTTAACTTTGTGGATGTCTGGTTTAATTTTCATATTTTTGGTGCTAAGTACAGTTGAGCATGACTAGTCCCTCAGCACAGGTCTCCTAAGGGAGGGAGACTGGTGCTAGAACAGAGGATGGACACAGCTCTTGTTACAGTCCTGTGACCCCTCACATCATCTCCCCTTCTTTGCTCCACGGCCCAAACCTGTAAGAAGGGAAGAGCCATCTTGCAGCCTGGCCGGCAGGGCAGGGGTCAAAACAGTGATCTCAGGGAGAGAGAAGTGGCAGTGAACACCCTCTGGCGGAAGACCACATCAGAATGACCTCTGCCCACATCTTGCTCCATGTTCTGGGCACAGGGAAAGAGCAGATGCTCATCATCTGCTCCTCCATCACTGTGTTTTAAAAAATTGTCTGTGGTGACTGCATTTTGTGTTAGACATCATTACTGCAAGCAAGGGATATTCAGAGGATGCCCACCCACCCAGGCTCCTCCCGACCATCCTCTGCTGTTATCTTCAGACATGCAGAAGAGGAACTGTCAGCTTAATGAAGGAGACATTGTGATTTGAGACGGGCAGCTGGAAAAGGGGGTGTGTAATCTTGATATTGTACTTTGGAGTCATATCCCAATAAGCCCCATTTAAGACATGCAAGTAATTTATATAAAGCTGATCCTACATACTAGTATTTCATATTTAACAGCTCTCTTGCTACATTTCCAAAAGAAATATGAACCTTGCTTGAAAAGGGAGGGGTTTCAGATATACCAGGGAAGGATTTTCTTTTCAAACATCTTAAAGACAGCTGTGCAGTCCAAGCAGGGGCTTTGGCAGAAGTCTGAGTGTGGTGGTAATACTGCCCAATCCAGACTTTTTCCTTTAATGGAAAATGATGGAAAGTCCTGCTTTAACAGGATTCAGACACTGGGTCTTGGAAACAAGCTTTGGTAACCAAAATAAAAAGGATCTCAAAAACTTTAATGGCCTCCTTCACAAAACCCTGGCCAAGTACTTTCATTTAATAATTGAAGCTATCAGTTTACTTTAACACAGTAGATCTAAATCTACTCTCCAATATAGAAAAAAAATAGCCTGGCTTCACTGTCTGTAGTCAGAACAGAGTGCAATTTATTTGTAAAAAATGAGAGAAAGTAATGTTAACTGAAGTAATTTTGCCGTTATGGTTTAAAGACGAGGTGGGAGCTGATGATGCCTACATCTGGTGGCAATGTGGTGTTTATAGGTGTCAATGAAATCACCATGACATCAGGTAGCTGACAGGGTCCCCTGTGAGGCTGAATGAGCTGCATGAAAAGAGCCCACCTCTATCCCCAGCTATTGCCATGAAACCCAACAAGCTTCCTGAGAGGTGAGTTATACTTCACCATATTCCAAACGTCCTACTAGATAAACTCAGTATGTGGCCCAGGAAAGTTTGCATCTTAATCCCCAGCATTTTAGAGATGATCTCTACTGCTTTGTTATAAAATTAAAAATATTTGAATTTTGTAGTTGAAGGAAAATATATAATTTTTCACTAGAACAGCTGTTTCATATTATTTTTAGAGAGAAACATTACGACTCAAGTATGTATTACACTTACAGCAAACTGGATCACTGAATTCACTGGGCTGGATAAAAAGGGTTGCAGCATCATGGCCTGTTGAGAAGCACAGATGATGCCTCTCATCTGGGTCCTTACATCCATGAAACCCTCAGATCACCATGATCTGTTCTGTTAAAGAACTCCATACACTATTGTGGTAGTTTAGTAAGCCATGGCGGGGCTCTGCAGGCACCCAAGTCATGCGGCTGTCACGCGGTCATTTGCCACTGCCCTCCCCCACCACGGACAGAAGAGAGTTTCAAAGTGCCTTTTTGAGTTGAGATAAGGAAGGTTTAATACAGTGACACATAAGAAACAATCGCGGCAACAACAGCAATAACAACAGTGAGAAAAAGAAATGTACAAATAAGCGATACCGCATAGACAAAGAGGTGGTCCCCGAGCAGATCTTTCACCCACCGCAAGTTGCTCCCCCACCCTGGAACCGGAACTGGCCCCAGGGCAGGATGTCAGCATGGTATAGAATAGCCTGGCTGCACCAATTAACCCTGTCCTGTCTGAACCAGAACAACTATGCTTAAAACACACCTTCAAAAATATTTGTTTCTGAATTAAAACACATCTGTATAACTTTCAGTCTTTGCTCACTCTGCTATGTCTCACTTGCTTAGCTCCCAAATGTAGAAGACCACCACTGGGCCCCAGAGAAGAAGGTGACAAAAAAATTTACTGAAATATAAGAAGTGCCTCTGTCCACTAAAAGAGGGCCATTAGAACAAACAGGCAAAAAACAGATGTGGATCCACCCTTTCTTTTCAGCCATAGACAGCTGGCTGTTGAACTAATGCTCTTTTTACTCACGAACTTGCTAGTATTATACAATCTTCCTTTGATTCTTGTCAAGAGACCGTGTGTTGTGTACTGTAAATTTGGTAGATGGAAGGTTTGTCCATGAATGTGGTAGCTAACAGGTTAAAGTAAAGCAGAAATAGCCTGTTAAATCTGCAGAAGACAAAAAGAAAAGTTCTGGAGGAATATCACACTCTTATCAGATCGGCTTTTTCCCACAAAAAGCACCAGACATTCTCTGCCTCCAATATGCACTGGTTTTCTGCACAGCCTAGCAGCGTGATTCTCTTACTGAATTACCACAAAATAAAATGTGCTATTTTGTGTTAAGTGTGTGGTAACTACATGGTAGATGTACTGGAAGCCACGATTGCTATTACACAGTAACTTGCGGTATCAGTACAATATTGCTCTAAGAGATAATAACAGGGGGCAAAGAGCGGCCTTGCAAGGAGGCTTGGATGAATACAGCAGTCTGACTGGTTGCTTAAGATTTCAGCCCATGTCATTATCACTCTATCAGCACTAGATCAATACTATTGGCAGCTAGGCAATTACATCACTTTATTTCCAACTACTACAAAGATTGTAAAATATTCTAAAGGGCAAAATTAACCTTTTCTCAAAAAGGCATCATGAGCCATTCAAAATGCTTGCATCTCAATTTAAACGAGGGTTTTCCATGACCTGCCTGAGACTTGCCTGGGCTCTTGCAAAGTTTAAAAGTGCATCGGGGAGGTAGTACACTTTTTGCTCACACTGAGGACAGTTAATGTTCTGGCATCAGAGAATTTGATTAAGTTTAACCAGCTAATGATGAATTATAAAAAGGCAAAGGAAAATAAGCATGGAAAAAGAAGCAGAACAGCAAAAGCAGAAGGACCAGATCTTTCTCCAGTGTAAACCAACAGTGACCTAAGGATTCATGTGGAATTATGCTGCATTATCCTCAGCAGTCCATTGTGCTTAAATGCTTTCATTTGGGTGTAGTTACATTTGCAGAAATCTGACAGATTAACCTGCTGTTCCTGTAAGTACTTTTGAAAGGATTTATTGTTTGTGTTCATAACTCAGCTTTGAATAACAGAAACGAAAGGGTTATCTTTACTAAACCACAAAAATGGGAGTTATGAATATTGTGATTCCACTTCAGGCACACAAGGACTTTGAAATAAGGCAATGCATACCCATCACTAAAGTTATCACCTGATTCTCTGAGGAGCTGGCTTATCAAAAAGACAGGAATTTCCACCCTGCAGAGAATTACATCATTTTGACAATCATTCCTGCACTGGAACAACACAAGCCCTTTCTCCAATCCTGTCTCCCTCCCACTTTCCTCTGTGTTTAATGTAAATAGAAATGTTCTCAAATATTTCAATCATTGAAAAAAAAAATCAAACACATGTAATTTTATTTCAGTGAGTTCAATGTGGAAATGCCTCTTCTGGAACCGCTGCAGTGCCATGTGGGACTTGCTGCTCCAGGTCCTTGTTTTCATTCATGAAAGAGGCATGTTATGGACAAGTGACATGACACTGATCAAACGAGTCCCACGATCACTGGGCAAACTGGGACACTGACAGAAATGCAGTTGTCTATCTCAGCAAAATGGCTGGTTCTTTTCACACAAAGCTCCAGCTTATCCCATGGAGAATCCTGCTGTGACCAATGAATCTAATTATGCAGAAAGGCTGGGTCTCACCTAATTTTAGCTTTCCTAAAAGCTAGTCTTCTAACCTCACTCTGTAATCAGTGGAAAGAGAGGGATACCTTCAGAGAGTGCTTTGATTACAGTTGAGACAGATTAAAGTGTCAGATGTGGAGTGCTAGGATCTGGTCCAGAGACACATTTATCCATGCTTCTATCCTTACCACAGAGAGCAGTAACTTGCATCAACAGCCCTGGTACATGCAGTTAGACTACTCCATGGCACAGGCTGATAAAAATTAGTGTCAGAGAGAAATCATAACCCAAATCTCTATGACCCTGTGCTTAAATAAATAAAATCATAGAATCATAATCATAGAATCATAGAATGTTTCAGGCTGGAAGGGACCTCTAGACGTCATCTAGTCCAACCTCCCTACACAAGCAGGGACGTCTACCTAGGTCAGGTTGCTCAGAGCCTCATCAAGCCTGACCTTGAATGACTCCAGGGATGGGGCCTCCAACACCTCTCTGGGCAGCCCATCCCAGTGCTCTATGACACTCATGTTAAAGAACTTTTTTCTGATATCCAACTTCAATCTATCTTTTCCTAGCTTAAAACCATTACTCCCTGTCCTGTCACTACAAACCCTTTTAAATAGACCTTCCCCTGCCTTCCTGTAGGCCCCCTTGAGGTACTGGAAGGTCAGTATAAGGTCCTCCCAGAGCCTTCTCTTCTCCAGGTTGAACAGCCCCAATTCCCTCAGCCTGTCTTCATATGAGAGATGCTCCATTCCCCTGATCATTTTGGTGGCTCTCCTCTGGACATGCTCCAATATGTCCACATCTTTCTTGTGCTGGGGGCTCCAGAACTGGACGCAATACTCCAGGTGAGGTCTCACCAGGGCAGAGTAGAGGGGCAGAATCACCTCTCTTGATCTTCTGGCCACAGTTCTTTTGATGCAGCCTAGACAATACACTTGTCCCTCAATTTATCAAAGTTCTCATAAAACCAGAAACTGATGCAACATGGCCTGGGACAAGCTCTTTCCTAGTCTGACCTGCATGCAGTTCTGCAGGACATACACACACAGAGATTTTCAGGGAGATTGTAAGCTCCCAGGACTGCCGAGTACAATGCTTGGTCCTCCTCTGCAATCATTGGAGAGAATCAGGCTACTTCAGAGGACAGTTAAGAAAAACTAGCTAGCTAGCTAAAATGGGTGCTTAGAGCTGATGTGAAAGCTTATGCAATACATAAATACTAATGCAGTAGGTGACTTGGAAATGCTGATATGGCCATTTTGAAAACTATTCAGAAAAAACAGTATACCTAATAGAAACTGCTTTGACTGAAAGTGTGGACATGGTGACTTATTTCATGTAGGAAGAAGGATGTCTGTTACACCATACCTGCTGAGGTCTACTAAAGTGCTTCATAAGAATGAATCTCAAAAAATAAAAGAGGATTACAATAGTAACATGCTTTCTCAATGAGATATTTCCAAAAAAGAAGTATAAACAGGATGCGTAGATTAAATCCTAATAACAAAAGATACCATTTTCTTAGGTTGTTAAGAGTAAAATGCAATGCAATCAGCCTAGATTAGTTTACTTACTATTACAGAAAGTTCTAATAAAAGCTGGAAATATATAAATACATAAAAATATCCTTCAAAATGTTGTATTTGTGTGTTTATGATCCACCAAATCATTCCCACTACAAAATAAAATCTTAAAATAAAAACTGTAAGAGACTGAAGGAGTTATCAAAGTTGCCCAAATGATTAACTAACACCTTCCCCCTCTCTTTCCTGCCATGTGATTCAGTCACATTTATCTTATGTAAACTTCAGTTCAGTCTTTTCATTTTTTTAACCTTACAAATAGAAGACTAGCCCCAGATAAGCTTTTTTCCCCCTTCTGTCCCCTCAGAATGTAATTAATTCCACTATCTCTGTCATACTCTTACTCTGAAATTGTTGCTTATTACCAGAAAAAGAAACAGAAAACACTACTATAAAAATAATTATTTTAAAACCTTTAGACTTCCTTTCTCTTTTTTTTGTTCTTCTGTCTTGGTGATGACAACATAGGGGTGGAATAACCTGGTTTTCTACTTGCTAGAAGATAACATGAATGCACATGTACATCTACACTTGGTCACTGTCAGGTCTCAAATATCTGTCTGTTCCCATAGCAAAAAGAAAATGATCCACAAAACCGTACAACTACTTCTTGCTGTCAAGTAGGTAAGATAAATAATCACCAAATATAAATATCACTTATCTCCACACTCCAAGCAGGGGCGGAATTTGATTTTTGATTCCACATCAAGGCATATCCAGGCACTAAGATGCAAAATCACTTGAATAAATTACCAGAATTAAGTTTATAAACAAGTTAGATGCCCCGTTTTGCCCACATATTGTCCCAAAAATTCACATCACTGTTTAAGAAAAGTCGTCTAAATATCCATCCCAAATTTTCTTTATGGTCCCTTTTCGCCTTCTGCCAGTATTGACTTATGGCTCAAAAGGTCCTTTTCCTACTTCTTTAACAGTAACAAACGTGCATCCTCCCTGCCTTTGTTCACCCAGAAAGGCTGCCCTAGGACATATCTGCAGGATGGGGACAGGCTGGGCCCTCTTGCAGCACATGTGGAGTCTAGAGCAAATGCACAATGAGGATTCCTCTCCCTGATCTGTGCAGTTTGTTGTCATTCTGCAGGCAGTATAGCCACAACAGCCCCACATGGTGCATAAGCTAAGCGGTCCCATCGAGGACTCTGCACTGTATTCCACTGTGAAGCATAGCTATTCCCTAGACCCCCCTACTTCTCTACATCCTCCACTTCACCCTTCTCTGAATATTTTTCATGTATAAGATGTAACAGATCAAGTCAGAATAGTACCTTCCCTATTCTCAGTGGAGAAGAAAATGTTTTACTCTTTTACGTAACTACCAAAAATTTTGTGATTCAGAGAGAAATACCGTACAGTTGTCATTCATGTCATCAGCTTAGACTAAATATTTTAGAAATTCCTACTGTTATTTACATTTAAGCAAACTGCTCCTTGATTTAACATACTTAGTGAAGTTCCTTTGTAAGATGCCCATAATATACAAAGAAGGAAAAACCAAAATGAAAGTTAAAAACCAAACCAAAATGAACCTGAATTATTTAAAGGTTCTATGATTGCTTAAAAAAATGAAAAGGCAGAAGTATATATTTACTTTTGAGTGTGTTATCTGGCTGAGGATAAAGTATCAATCATTATTTCAGTGCTGCATTGTATGTAAGGCTATCTCCAGATTTACGTGTTTCTATTATGTTCACTGTCACATTTTCTTAGAATAAGGTAGCACTGTGCTTTAGTTACCTCAGGAGGGACATAAGGGACAATGTGTCTACATAAGAACACCCAAATCCACACCATGGATCATTTCCACAAAAGGCTCAGATCTGTGCTGTTTTGGTGAGTGAGAGCATTACATTGTATGGACACAAGATCTGCCATGTCATTTGGCACTATTTTCCATTGCTGATGTAGGATAAGAGTCCTTGTAATGGCCATAGAATGGGCAAAAATTGAGAGAAAGCAAAGCAGATCAGGCACACAACAGTAAGAGCATTAGAAGTCTTTTCTGGTGGGTAGGTTGTGGAGTACAAAGATTAAAACAGCTTTTATTATTTTTTTGCTGGATTTATTGTAGAAAGACTGTTAAAAGGAATGTTTAGTAGGAACAAATCTGAATGAATAAGAAGTCTCCATTTGTTAAACAAGTGCCAAGGAATATTTTGGATGAATATTCCAATGCTGTGGAAAAAAATGAATACGGTACAAAGGATTCAATTTGCCTTGGAGGAACATAGGTAATTGGGAGAGAGAGTAGGAAAACAAATGATTCAGGGGATATAATGAGCAAGAAAAATGTTTATATATGGAAAGGAAATGGAAGCAGAAGGCAAAAGCAAGGAGAAAACACCAAGCCAGGCATTTCATCATAGAAGGTTATCAGATTTGTCAAGCATGACATTCCCTTGGTGAATCCATGCTGACTACTCCTGATGACTTTCTTGTCCTTCATACGCTTGGAAATGGTTTCCAGGATGAATTGCTCCATTGCCTTCCCAAGGATTGAGGCGAGACTGACCAGACTTTTGTCCTTCTTCTCACCCTTCATGAAGACTGGAGTGATATTTGCTTTCCTCCAGTTCTCAGAAATCTCTCCCAGTCAATGTGATCATTCAAAGGTTACAAGAGCAGTCTCATGATGACATCAGCCAGGTCCCTCACTACTTGTGGGTACCTCCCATCAGGGCCCACGGACTTATATATGTCCAATTTGCTTAAGTATTCCCTGACCTGATCATCTTCCACCAAGGGTAAATTTTCCTTCCTCACATTATCCCCCTGGTCTCTAGGGGCTGGGATTCATGAAGGTCAGTCTTGCTAGGAATGGCTGATGTGAAGAAGGCATTCATTACCTCAGCCTTTTCCATGTCCTTTGTTAAAAGGTCCCCCATCTCATTCAGTAGCAGAATCACATTTTCACCAGTTTTCCTTCTGTCACCTGTGTACCTAGAGTGTCCCTCCTTATTGACTCTGACATTCCTCACCATGCTCAATCCCAGTTGGGCTTTGCCTTTCTGAACTCAAACTCTGCATGCTCAGACAAAATTTCTGTATTCCTCCAAGTTAGCTGTCCCTGCCTCCACCTTCTCTTCTTATCCTTGAATTTTGCCAGGAGCTCCTTGTTCATCCATACAGGCCTCCTGCTATTTTTGCCCAACATCCTGCTTGTTGGAATGGACTGCTATTCAATTGATTTGTATTTCATGATACAGGGCCACCTTTTTAAGGAGATCAGTCTATGATCATAACATGAAAATATGTTTCAGTTGTGAGACAAAGTAACAAATATGCACATTTTATTGTTCTGCATGTATGATCCATAAAATCTTCAGAGGTAAGAAATCATCAATATTTCATACTCTTTTAAACAGAGGTAAATAAAAAATCTGAACTTTAATTCTGCAAGAGTAGTGTAACATTTTTATTCAAAACAGAACAGATTATTATATTTTTGTGTGTGTGTCTGAAACTTTTGTGACTATTTTAGCTCAGAAACTATCTGAAGTATCACATTGTCTCACAGGAAGTGTACTTTGGGTGAATTATACCCAGACTCTTAGCAGTCTGTAATCCAAGGCCTTGTTTGGTACAGCACAGCTGTGTGATCTTGGCACAGTTTTACTGAGAAACTTGTTGCTAAGGTGTGAGAACATACATGAACAAAAGCTGTGCAAGATAAGCAAAGTGAAAACCTAGACAGAGAGTAGCTGTTGAAATCAGGATAGATAGCAGCTTACAGATTCAAGAGAAGAAATGCTGTCATGAAAAGGTGTAAAACCACAAGAAAAAAAAAAAAAGAAAAAAAAAGCAGAGAATGGAAAAGAGCAATGTACCATCTCTGTGGATCACCCATCCAGCCTCCCTGTCACTGCCATCTCATCAGTGCCTCATGGGAGAGCTGAGCACGTTAATGCTCAGCCTAGTAGCTGAACAGCACAGCTATCTGCTCTGCACATTACCCAATAAATACTTGCTTGGTGTTCCCAGGTTGTGTGTGTGTGTCCTGCTTACAGAGACACTCTGCACAGAGGAAAAGAGGCTTGAACACTACAAATTCCTCATATTTGTCACTATCCAGAGTCATGTCCCTTGACATGAGCCTTCTCTCTGGTGTCTGCAGGTGGATTTTAGGAGGTGAAACCTCTCAAAAAAAGGAAATCCACTCCATAGGGGAAAATGGTAGAATCTTTCATTCTTAGCTCTTATCATATAGTACAGCACAGGAAGGAGATTGCAGACTAATTTCAGACTGAATCATTTTCAGTTGAAGGAATCAAAAGATTCAGATGTCTTCTTTCAATTTTCCCACTGGACAATAGGAAACAATAATAAATTTGAAAATAAAAAAAACAATTTCATAGATACTACATATTCAATGAGGAAAAATTCACAGAAAATTTCTGATCTATTCTAATTTCAGTTTCAGCTCAAAAACTGCTACACAGGCAGCTCATGCCACACAGGCATGAGGCAGCAGCAGATCAGCAGGTCTCCATCACCTTCTGACAAACTCTGCTCCAGCCCCAACCTTTCCTGCTAGAGGAAGCTGTATCCTGCCATTTCCCTCATGTGAAAGGCCAGCCTAGCAAAATCTCACTGCAGATGGAGCCTTGAGAAGCCTCTACCAGCAGCATGGGATGTCACTGGCAGGGATTTTTCCTGCGTGGGGCTCCAATGACTTAACTGTACAAGGCCACCCTGTGTGAAGGACAAAAAAGATGTTTTGTGAAACCGAAATGAGTGAGCACAGCAAGTGAAAAAAATAGCTTACTGCTGAGACTAGCATTTTATGAGTCATTACCTCAGAAAGATTTTATTGTGGTTCTTGGAAATGAGGAACTGGGGGCTCATTTGTAAGGCTTTCAGAGCTGCAGGTGAAACGCTGCCTTCAGTAGGTGGATTCATGAAAGTCCAAACTGGAGGATGGCACACTAAAATATAACTTGCTAAACTAGGAGATTAGCCTTTATATTGGTAAAGCAGTGCCCCAGGGAAATATGAATGTTCTTTTACTTTCTGTGAATGAATTATATTGTTCGTGTCAGAAGCTAATACTTAGTTAAACATTTTACTGCGTGTAGCTTTCTGATCCTGTCCTTATAAACAAAAGTCACTTGTTATATGAAATATTGAAGATGCATCAGTAGTTTTTTTCCTGTAAACTCAGGAGTAATTTTAAATATCAAATACTTCCTCAATCTCTTTCATAATCTTAATGGATAGGGTGGAGACAGCAGAAGATAAAAATCACCTTGTTGCACAAAGCATGCTACAATCTCATGTTATCAGTACCTAGAGTACAGGCTTGGATGTAATTAGTCCACACTCAGGGCACTAATTTTTGCTCACAGCAGAAGCGAGAGAAGGGAGAAGGACAAGCTCTTCCTCCAAGACAGTGCTATACTGAGGCAGCAATGACCCTCTGGAGAATCCCTAGTCCAGGAACAACTATAGCTCAATTTGAAATGAATTTCCAGGAGCGACTATAGCTCAATTTGAAATGAATTTCCAATTTCAGAATTTCAAAGAGAAATTTCTTTCCTTACCACTCAGCAAAGTGGAGTGGTGGCAGTCCCCACTGCCCTGTACATAAACCCTGACCTTTTCCTAGAGCAATGCAGCAATGTATCATCCTCTGTGTTCAGCCTCAGAGCTGGAGGCATTTAGCGGAGCTGATGCATGGGGCAGTCCTGTGGAGGCAGAGTATGATCAGTGCCGAAGCAATAGAAAAAGGTAATCAGCAAATCTTTCTCCAAGTTCTGCTGCCTTATTGCCAGATAGGGACCATCAAGCTAAAGTTGAAAGAATTCCCATGCAAACTGCAGAAGACATCTTCAGTGCTCCCTGTTAAATTTGAAGGTCCTCCTCCAAATACTAGAGGTACCATAGTGTTACTTTCACAGTGGTGGAAGAACCCTGTTTCTCTGGCCTATGAAATGGTTAAACCTTTGCTGTCAAAATGTTCAGCCTAAGGCAGAGAATAATCATGGAAAGTTTCAACCCAACCCGTTAATGTTTGGCAAAGCTGTAACCAGTTTATAACAGAGGCTTGTAATTACAGCGGGTCGGAACATTCTCAGCTAAATGAAATTTCATCGAAATATGCTGTTTCATCCAAGCCAAAACATTTTTCAGAGACATATCTGTTTCCACAAAACTTTTGTTGGGAAAGCTGAGAGAGAAAGCGTGCTCACACACTGTATACTGAAGATTAGGTCACTAGTTTGGGATGGGAGAGAATCAAGTTTAGGGCCTGACTCAGAGTGGTCTGCAATAAAAAAACTGCTCTGCATTGGGAAGAGTAGGTACAGAGTATCCCAAATGCCAAAGTAGCACCCTGGCTAGATTGTCTACAAAAGACACATCACAGGAAACATGTTTTGATTCTGGTGTTCAAAAGATTTTATGTCTTCAAGTGCCACACACAAAGTGTGTTTTTAAACATTGTAAGTTGACCTAAAAGGGAGCTGACTTCTTCCAGAGGTCTGCACTTCTAATGGCAAATTTTAGGGAGCATTTAAATTGGCTCCAACTAAAGTTATCAGATACAATTCCTTTTACATATTCCCCATAATTTGCATGGAATACTTTGCAACGACCATCATAACACATTCAGAAATAATTCAGCAGTGTACTCAAAAAAACATTGTACGCAATTTGTTGTGCAAAGTGTCAATACCAGGCTAAGGTCCAACTAAAGCCCTCCCAGACCTCATGGTCTGGAAATGGAAGGTGGGGGAGGTCATGTATGCCTTTAAAGCAGCAGCTCCTGGTATAACAGAGGAGGAAATTAGCTTCTCCATGTACATCAGTTCCTGAGGCTGTGCACAGAACAGAACATACTGGTAGGGTATATATAGAAAACCAGAAAGAGCCATAATTCAGAGGTCTGCAAATGTAGAGTGGTAGAAAACCCTGCAAACTATAATAGACTTTTTTTTTTTTTTTTTAAATTGCAGTCCACTAGAAAGGGAAAGAAAAGATTAATATTACTAAGTGAGAAAACCTTACTTTTTTATTCTTATGTTTTTCACATTTTAGACAAGTATGTGAATTAAAGAATAATAAGAGAAAATATGTTTGCAATTAAAATGTATTTCATACTGTGGTAGGTCCTTCCATCAATTACAGTGAGGTCTGAGGCCTACAAGTCTGTCCAAATAAAGAAGGAGAAATCAGAACTTTGGTTTCCAAAAGTGTAAGCAGGAAGTTGTTGCACTACTGAGTTGAGCCGATGTAAACCTTGGTTTTCACGCACTATTACAGTGTTTTTAGCTTGTGCAATTATTTTATTTCCTTAAACAACGTTTGGTGCACATCTGCTTTTTTGAAGACTGTCCAAAGGCTTTTTGACACAAATTTTGGGCTTATACCATTCACTGCCCTACTATGCTACCATACATGTCAGCAGAAAGGAGTCATGATAATTTCATGCAAAGAATAATACTAGCAAATTTTTTTATAAAAGTGTATTTTTTCACTTAGAAACACTGTGTTCTCTAGCTTTTTAATTCTCAGAAACATTTCTGTTATTCAGACAATCTATTTAAAAACAGAAAACAAAACCAAAGAAACCTCAACTTTTCAAAGCAACAACTAGCTGTAGTATTCAAAATTTGGAATGCTCTTCTCAAATCATTGTGATTTGTGGCAATGTCCTCCTCCTTCAACAACAAAGATGTCGAAGTGGCCAGGATATGAAGCTTCTTGTTAAAGTTTTGTGAGGTGAAGTTGGACTACATAAGACTTTTTTCCAGAGATTAAGGTTCGTTGGCAGAAATAAAGAGTACTGGAAAAATATTAATGAAAGATATTTTTTCTTAGCAAATGCAAGAAAGAAAATATACATTTTCGTCCATTAACTCTTATGTTGCTACATTCAGGACAAAAAAAAAAAGGCAGGTCATCTACCCTAATGATAACTTATAAATAGCTAGTGGTTACAGAATTAATATATTCCAAATATAGAGGATTAGTTACATGTTGTTTGGGGTTTAAAATTGGTTTTACTTTTTTATTAATTGTTATCAACCACTTGCCTTGGTGAAGCTTTCATTGTTTTAACTTCTGTGGTATCAGGATACACATAAATGAATGAGGAGACAAACGGAAAAAAAAAACAACAGAAAAGATAAACCATGACTCTAAAAAACTTGACAGTTCTAGTATGCAACAAAAATGTCAAAACCTTGTCAATTTATGGCTCCCTTGATATCAGATTATTCTATTATCAATGTTTTAGCTGCACATTATTTGTAAATATTCCCAAAGTTGTATGAAACAATGTGAGACTTAAATGTAGTTTGCCATATAGATAAAATGAATCCATATTCCATCTGTCAGTGGTGCTAAGAAAGTGAGCTAAGAAATTTGAAAAAATGTATTGTTCTGCATGGCAAAGGAGAATATTGCTGAGAAGCTGAGACTATTATAGGAATGCCACCTAATATCTTATTATTGTTGATAATTTTGGAAAACTTTATAAGATCTTAAAACTCCTCAGTGTTCTCAATGGTTTTAAAACAGCCCACAGCACATGAAGAGTCAAAATAACTTCCTGATATTCCCACAGTACTTCAAACTTACTGTATCCTTCCCTCTCCTTAGTCCTAAACATAGCTAAGCACTGCAAAGGCATGCCGGAACTTGATTATACAACCTCAGTTGAACCTAGAGAAAGATGGAATTCCCAGCTCCAGTGACTGTGACCTGACTTGAATTCAGAATTTTGCCTCATGAATGGAAGGTATTAAAAGGGAATTAATACTTTTGATGTGGCCCAAAGAGATTATTTAGTTTAAAGCCGAATTTGACCAACATGGAATAGGATAACAAATCCAGCAAGATTTTCTGTCAATTGTATTAGCCTTTCATTCCCCAGTTATAAGTATTTTCAGCTCACAGAGTAAGACAGTGGACTAAATATATTGAATTTCTCAATAAAACTTGGTCTGATACGAAAGATACAGGGTGTATAATTAATGTCACTAGGGACAAGGAGGATGAGGTTTAACAGAAGATGAAGGAGGTATGAAAATCTAAGATGCAAGTACAGGTGTTTGTCCATCATCATGAAGTGCCAGCCCTGAAGTACAGCTTCCCTGCCAGTAGACTATTCATTTGTTTGCGGTTCAACAGAGCACCTGTGACTTTACTTCAAAATTACTCTTGAAAGAACACTGTTAATGTTGAGCATAATGTTTTAAATGTACAAACAAATCCACTGAAGTCGAGGCAACCAGTGAGTAAGGTACTGAATTAAACTAAAAGCCTTTGGAAGTTATCTCACGGAAATTAACATTTCATTTAAAAACAAACAAATGGCCAGACTTCTATTCTAGTGTAATATTTAAATAAGATAAACATTTTTTCTGATGTTAAAAATGCCATCTATATTATTTTTTCCTGCGGTTAAAAGTTGAAGTACTTGTATTAGAGACTGAGAATGAAAAAGGCTTGCTTTTCATTGTATTTCTAGCATCATTGTAGATAACTAAAGAACAAAGAGATAGGTTAGAAAATAATAATAAAACAACAGCTACAAGAGAAAACGCATTGGCCTCTGAGTGATAGATATGTAAAGCAGCAGCTGCAGACCACTGGAAGAATTTCAAAATACAATGAGTTACTGTCCCTAACTGAGGCAGATAGCAAAGAAAAATAGAAGAACAAATGTACAAGTGTAACATGAAAGTATAATGTATAATTTCTATTTCTGGAATTAACTAAAAGATACACAAGGTGCAAAAGTACAAAGAAGAAACTTATAGTAAATTTTACTTATAGTAAATAGAAAGCAATAAATATTTTTTTTCTTTCTACTTTCTATCCTCCAACATGCTACTTTAATCCTTTAAACAAGATGCCAGAAAGAAAAATAACTCATTCCTCAAAGGAGAACACATCAACAAGATGCTAGAAATAATTCTCTATGCATTTGCATGAACCCTTGTAGGTCAGAAGGTTAACACAATGCAGGGACAGGTGGAATGATGACTAATCTCCTTCTGAAAACTAAAAAAAAGCAAAAGAGGGAAACGTTAACAGGCACTATTAAATTTCTGAGAAATTATCAATTTGTCCATGAGAATTAATGATCTCAGAAGTTAACACAGCTTTGGTTTAAGTGTAGAAGTTACTAGCAGTGTTATGTATTTATGCATAGGGGACAAGCTATACTATTTTAATATATTTCAAGAAGTCTAGAAGGGCTGGGGAAGTCAAAAACCTGGTTTCTTTATTTGTTTTAATTGCAGCAAAATGTAATTTATTTTGAATAAGAGTTTAGATTTTGACTAGCCACTCAACAGTGAGATTCTATGGCTTTTTCTCTGTAGTCTTGTGTAGGACACAAAACTCTATATTTTTGACTAAAACTTTATACCAAGGTAAGAAGTAATAAATGTGCTTGTGTCTTGCTGATTAGACCACTGAAGTTAAAGTAAAATATTAATGGAACCAAAAGTGAAACACCAAGACGGATCTCATGGCTCTGTTCAGTGGTGGTGATGTTTTTAAATGAATAGAATATCCTAAAAAAATCTTCCCTTCACAAAATGAAAAATACCACCCTTAAACCTCAGGTTTGACCTGAAAAGAAAAGAAGATAAAGCTGGTACATCTTTACTCTTTCATATAATGGCATACAATAGCGGCAGATCTAGCATGAAAATGCATTCAGGTTCTAGGTTCCTTGTCTTTTCCTCTGCTTCGTCATATGAAAGGAAGACTTACTGAAGTAAAAACAATTTGGCATACTTTGGCAATCACGTAAGTATCACATGTAAGCTTTTCTCAGAAAACAGGTATGTCCTGCAGAGCTGATAGAGCTAAGTGCGTGATTTAAGTGCATTTCACCAGGAAAGGCTTACACAGGATGGCCTGTGACCTTCCAATAACGAGGACAACATGGTAGCGCAAGTTTGCAGGTTGGTAATTATTAACACCAGCTGATACAAATCAAAATGCAGACCAAGCCAGAGTCATTCTGCTACCCATAACTAAAAAGTAAAACATAGGTAAGGAACTGGATTTGGTTTTACCCATGCAGAGGAATATAAAAATGTGAGTCACATGGTTGTGCTGGTACACTGCAATACCTAAAGGCTATATGCAGGATGATTTGAACAAGGTGGTAGGGATACAACAAATAATGATTTGAAGCTAATTTTTTAACATTGAAATACAGTATAATTTTTTACTTTTGACTTACTGTTAATTCCAAGTTTTGCAGAGCAACATACTACTTCTTTAAGTTCCATTGCTGTTAGGTATGGGAGGAAACAGGTAAATATAGAAAGCTTCAGTGTTTGACCACCTATGCAGTATTTAATTTCAATACCTTTACTACTATGTGCTCAAAGAAATTTCCATATACGTGAATCATGGAAGATGCACAACCTGTTTATGAAACTCCCAAAATGATTACTATGGGAGTTAAGGACCCACTATATACTTCCTATTCTTAGTAGGAGAAAGTTATCAATGTCAAGAATGGAAAGAGTCTCACAAATGCTACCTTGTAATGTTTGCAGGAATCTTGTGAGCAGCAGAACAAACTATTCACCATCTCAGAAGTGCAGAAGCTTGCCCATGGTTTATATGCCACCAGTGAAGGAAAAAATGGGACTGTGTTTTTCTCCTGAACAGTTTTATAATTACTGATAAATCGTTTCTTATCACAAAAAGCATGTCAAAAGACTGACTTTGAGTGTTCTGATAGAGAGCAGTTTATTAAATATAATAATTTACAGCACTACTGAAATAACCTTCTTGCCATGTGCAAAGGCTGTATTTCCCATTTTGTCTGAGAAAGGTGGCGTGTAAGATGGAAATAGCCTATGGGCCAGATCTAGACAGTTGCGCTATATGGATCTCAACGTAAAACCAATATATTCCACGAAAGCTTCCGCTTGGATGTACTTCTTTCTTTTCAGATATTCAGAAAACTGGGAAGGAAAGAGTGCATTTTTTCTTCAATAACCTTTACAGAAATAAAATTCAGTGTTTATCAATTGCAAGCTTCATATTTCTCTTTCAGTTAAACTGCTAAGGAAAAACTCCAGAAGTTACTAAGGTCATGCCTTAGAATGCAGCAGTTGTGTGTTAAGAATCAGATTTTGCTAGCTTAGAGGAAAAGTAACACCTTATAGTACAGTAAATATTTGTACAATATTTAACTTAGCCCCATCAAGAATAATTGCTTACATTTAAATGATGGGCCATTCCAATTGTCCTCATGGGATGCAAATTAAAATGGTGAAATTAAAGTGGTGAAAAAAAGTGCAACACTCAGATTCTAGAAAACAAATCATCCATTTCATATTCAGGTTAATAGCCTTTCACACTTTCTTCTGACCTGAAAGCACATTTTATTTTCTCATTTTTTAAGGTCCATGCACCTTCACAAAATTAAAACATAGTAAAGAGGAATTCAAACTCCTAAAAGCTTTGGGAAACCACAAACTTTCCAGAAAGAAAAAAAGTAGTTTTCAAATTTTAGCATGTGAAACAAATCAGTGTGGTTTGCTTTCCATTACTGACTGACACTTCTCAAAACCTGGGGGCTATGTATATAAGCAAAAGCCTGGTGTCAAGCTAACGACTTCCTTGGATTTTGTGGCGATTACACTATCTCAGACTGTACTTTATTCAGCCATCCAAGCAAGCATTCCTGCTGCTGGCACTTTTCTGGCTTTCAAGTACTTCCCTTTGCAATGTTAATGATCAATTCTAACACAGACTATTGTTAATTGAATAAATGTATTAATTTTGATATATTAAAAAGGCAAGAAATATAAATATGAATGCTTATATAGTGACTAGAAGAAATATAAATGTTTATGTAAGTCCTAAGTATCATTCTTAAGAGTTTTCAGATGTTTCTGAAAAAAGTCTTAATTTACTGCCATAAATTTTCTACCAGACGTTTGTAACTTTCTATCAAAAGAGGTGAAAACTCCTTTCACATACTGAACACATGCATAAAAGAACATGTGCTATTTATTAACAGGAGCAAGCATTTATTAAAGTCTATCCTGGCTTTTGAAAATAAGATGACTTCATACACAGGAAAGAGGTGTATATGATAAGTTGTTATTCCAAGGCTGTTTTGAAAACATTAAAAAAGGGGGCTAAACCTATTTTACATGCCAGTTTTAATTAATTTAATTTCCAGAAGGAATTTGACCAGTGACAAGGCAAAGCATAACTTCTGGGAAAACCCTGAGCACCACTCATTTTAACCTCTTTATGGCATATTGATGTTTCTAATTTCAATACTTTATGAACTGCAGAAGTGTCAAAAGCTTTTTTATAGTTTGCACTAGGCATTTTGAAGGTCTATCTCAATTATAATTGTAAAATGTCAATATTGGCTTGAGCAAAATTTTAAAAAAAACCCTCTTACTTATCTGATCTTAATCTTCCAGTCTATTCTGCCAAACGCTAAGAGGAGAGTGAAAGAGTAATTCACAGTAGTCACAACCACTCAAGTAACTTCATATTCCACTGAAAACATACCTATAGCAAGATATTATATCACATTTTCCTGACATTAATATCCTGGTCATATCACCATCAGACTATTTCTAACTTGGCTATTTAGCATTTTTCCATTTTATTAGCCACCTCCTTCACCTAAGTAGATGGCAACCTATGTGATCTGTAGAGTAGTGGTTTTGCTGAGTGTTATAAGTAAAAGTTGGACTTAGTAGCACCTTTCATGCTCCAGAATATTGTGGAAAGCACTAATGGAAGTGTTTGAGCACAGTTACTGGGAGCTAGAAGAACCATAGGGAAACTGAGAAAACAGCAGAGAAAAGAGTGAGTAAGCATGGGATTAGAAACACAGCATGGACCAGAACAACTTTCTCACCATGGAGTGCTCTCTCTTTCTCTCCCTTAAGTTGCATCTTACATTAAGTCAGTATACTACCAATGGGTATGCTGCTGTTGTCTCTAATTCTACTAGTGAAGTCTCTCACCCCTTTTTACCTCACTTTCTCTCCGGCATTTGTCTCTGAAGACCCATTCCAATTGCTCTTGTTATATACAGAGAAGGTTTGTAAATGTGAGGCCAGCAGCTGAAGTTGGAAGTACTGGACTAACAGATACAGAAATAGACAGATATGTATACACACACACAAGCATACATATACACATGCATATATATATGCATGTGCATGTGTATATGAGTACATATATATGTATATAACTTTACATATATACACACCTGTGTATGCAAATATACGCATGTGTGTACAGTAACATACAGACATATGCATATGCATATACATATACATATACACATACACATACATATACCTGCCCAGTAAAGAACACTGAAGGACTCCCAATTCAGGATGTGTCAGTGCCTTCAGGAATTTGCTGGGATTGCAGAAGATCTGCTAAAACTATACCCGAGCACATTTGACTTAGTATTTACCATTATACTGCACAGCTCTTTGGAATTCCTCAAAATAATGGAAGTTGATAC
>VZZY01015132.1:0-29490 GCA_013400335.1 Eurystomus gularis | reverse complement strand
CTGATCGTTTTCAATTCTATCTATTCATTGCAGCATTTGATTGCAGAAAGCTTCCTTTACTGTGGAAAATGTCTGCATTATACCAGTCACAGCATATCTCACCATGGGGCACAATATGCTTTCAAAAAGTTGATAAAAAGTGTGCATACATCACTATCTTGTCAAAACAATAAAGTCGCTACCCAGAAATCCCATTTAGCTAAATATTCTGGGGTAATACCTAATATGCAGAATCAATGCAAGTCATAAATCCTGCAGCATCATCCAGTCCAATCCTCTAGTCAGAGGACTTCATCTATATCAGCTTTCAAAAAGAAAAAAAAAAAAAATCTTAAACAGAGAGCAGAGGTATGGCACTAAGAATTCCAGGCTGGATTTGGTTTACAATAATTTTGTGAACCAAAATAACTTTGCTGTTCTTTGACATGACACAGCTGGATCGACATAGAAGGTTGTTTTGGCAATGCCTGCAAATGTTACAAGATGTGATAAAGATGTTTAAATATTTAATTTATATGATTGATTTATTGAAGGAGAAAATTAATAACTTGCATTATGGAATCAGGCATTAATAGTGTTATAGACATATCATAAAAATAAGGCAAATGAATAAGAAACCTTTGAATAGGAGTTTTGAGATAACAAATCTACTCTTTTTGCTTAGGAAAAGCTCAATGTCATTCAGATTGTCAAAGAAACAACTCTTAGGCTCCTGAATAATGCTTTAAGGCTTGATAGAATCTCCTTAAAAGCAGGGATACTTTGATGATATTAGTTATAATTGATCCAGTTGTGGTTTAGGTTTTTTAGTTAGCACACCTCTAACATTTATAGATTGTCAAATAAAAAATGTTGATATGCAAAAGGCAGCCCATTTCTGTCCAAGATGTTCTTTTTGTAAATCATTTTAAAAAATAAATTCAAGGTCTCGTAAAGAGGTACTGAAAGGGCCATACAAAATGCAGTGGGATCTCAGTGCAGTTTCTAGACATCAAAACTAAGACACCACCATAATTTAGGCTGTCTGCAGAGAAACAACGTGTACCTCAGAAATATACTGATGATATGTAGTAGGTGAGGTTATTAATACCAATGCAGAGGTTTAACACAGAACGTGTAAGACTTTAGATGGGTAGGACTTTTTTTTAATCCTTGTGATGAAATGGCATTCTTTCCAGCATTTTTGTATGATTATCACATTGACTAGTTTCTTTGAAATCAGTCGGTATAGCTTGAATTCACTTGTATTTTTCTACTTTGGGGTCTGTTTGCATGCATAATAATACAGAGCACTTAAATAGCAAGACTGATCTACCACTGTGTAAGTGAGGGATTTTAAATGGCTCACACACACTGAGCTCCCAAACAGAAGACATCAGCCTCACCATGACAGCCAGGCTAAGACAGAGAGAGATGCAGTACTTTCTCATTTGTGAAAGAGGAAAAATTGCTTTCCAAAATATTTAGTTTATATGCAGTCTTGTCTGCATATAGTCTTGTCATCCATTACTTTTCTTTGTCCATTCATTAAACTGGTTTGCATGGTGTTTCTGCTAATTATGGTCTTGTGCAAGGGAATATGTATAGGTTTCCAGTATTGATTTCTGTAGAAATAAATGAAGACCAAATGATCTTGCCTCTGTCAGGATTCTTTATATATGTGTTTTGTTGGTTTTTTTTTCCTGATCCTACAACTTTGAATATGAATAATCTTATTTTTCCTTGGATTATTACTCTTCTTGATTTCCATTCAAGATGAAAGCTCATAATTTTCAGGGCTCTTACAGCAAATGTTAAGGCTCTTACCACCATGAAACATAAATTGCAAAGGTAAGAACTTTATCAATCCTTGTTACACTGTAGGCTTTACTTTTCTTACACTGAACTTCTTTGTTTTCCAGTGAAAACTGTTTTTTTAACCTTTCCCCATACTTTAATTCAGATGAGACAAATTATATTATCTTGGTTGACCTAATCTGCTATTTTTCCTTTTGACTGTAAAAATTTTTAGAGAGCTGACATCCATACCTGTATGATACTGGTGGGGAAGGACACAAGAACGTGAGCTGCAAAACACATTGAAACTGTGGGGTCTACATGGAGAAGGCTGCAAGAACCCATATGAGAGAAGGAAACCTTCACAAGATAGTTAACTTATCCCTGCTTAGGACTTAGAGATACCCACCTCTGGCATTTTAGAGTGAAATTTTGTAAATGGTAAGGAATCTGACCTAGAATCTCATCATATTTCATTATAAGAAAATTTACTAATATACAAGTTTTGTTCACTTTAATTTATTAAACTTAGGTTTATCTTCTTTCAAAACCTACGTTTTGAATTCAATGTCTTGCTCATTAATACTAATCTGAAAATTGTATGAAATCAAGATGAATTTCTATAATTAGATTAATGTGTTGCTTTCTACCTGGTGACTCACTGAGAAGGGAAAACAGAATTTGGAGTGTTCTAAGGAATTAACAAAATAAACACATAAGAAGAAAATTGAGTAGCAAGAAAAAAAAATCAATATAGCTAAAATGATAATAATGAGATGTTCCCGTTTGGAGTTTTATATAGATTCAATGTGTTGGATTGTATTTTATGGAACGGAACAATGAAGAAAGCTGTACTAGAGAATTGATTAACATAAATCCTGTATAGAACAAATTATGGGGGTGTAGTCAGATTCTTAAATACTGAAATGATACCATTTCTACTTATAGAATTTTTCCCACTATCCCTTCATAAATTACCCATAGAGTATATATTTAAGGCTGTTTGACATCAGATTTAAAGGCCTAATTTAAGTCTAGAGAAGACGCCCTCTTAATCCTTGTGGGAGCAGCTGGAAAAATTTCCAAGACAATTTTTGTGGCTTTGATTAAAAATTATCAATCAACTAACACGTAATTAAATTTTCAGTACTTCCAAGGCTTAATCCTCTTTATCTTCATACACCACCTTCATTTTCATATCTGTGAAGTACCTAGACTACAGGATTACAACATTTTTAGTCTGCCAGAACAAAATAAACAATCATCCGCTACTTGTTTTCAGGTTCCAGGCAGAAGACATAAAATGTCCATGACAGCACTTTGAGAATGTTAAAAATGATTCATATGGTTGGACATGTCAGGAGAGCAACCTTTTCATTGATTTACCAATGAAAGACAAATAAACTGTTTCCAAACTCTGTCGTTGAATCTGGAAGATTCCCAGAAAATTACAGGATTGCAAAAAATGATCATGACAGGCCAGTCAGAAGAAAACTTTTGTGTATAATAATAAACATACCATAGTTAGGACTACGGGACAACAAACATTTGTGGGGAAAAAATAAATAATGATAGACACATTGGGAGGAATTAAAACACTTTAAAATCAATATGCTTACTTAGGGCTTGTATTTATACTTAGCTGTGGTTCAGCAATATCTTTCTACATCTTTGTAAAGATTCTCACTGAAATGAATAGAAGTGTTTAAATTCACCCTAGTCATACTATAAATTTAGTAGGTGTTCCATGCAGAAAAGCAGTTTTCAATTTGAAAGTGGCCCTTTAAAAATGTCAACAAAATAGAGCTTGTTCTACTTATTATTTTTCCTGTGAAACTCAGGACCTCGTCTACTTACATACCAAATGTTGATTAAAAGTCTGTTTCATTTATGAAAGTAGAAAACATCAGAACCAGCTTAAACATACCGGTAGGTATTATATGTCATTGTCTTAGTACAGTAGTTCTCTGTCTGTTGCGCAATATTATGTTTGCTTCTACTACTGTCCTGAAAACTTAATAAATTTAACAGTACTATGACATTAAGGAAGAAGGTAAAGTCTACTGACTCATATACTCTTTTAATTAAGTGTACCTCTAGCTTGTGTTTAATTTTGTCTTTTTAAAAAGAAATCTGTTGTTAATTCCTTTTTAATTAAAATGAGAAATCATTATCTCACTAACATTTCAATGTTTCATCTTAACAAAGAGCTTATAGTCAGAAACAATTAAAAACTAATGAATTTGCTTGAAAACTAATAAAAGACATTGGAGTGATAAGAAATATCCACCAGTTGTCAGATTATTGCTAAGGTACACAAAATAGCTTTCATAAGAAAGAAATCTTAGGGATGGAAAAAAAGGAGTATCTGTTTTGAACCTCTGAAAATCCAAAATGCTGTCCAGCACTGAACAGCTTTCAGGTGAAATTTTAACAATTTGAAGCTATGACTTCTATTGATACAGTAGTTTAGACTGATAGGAACAGAGCTCTAAAACAAAATGGGAGTGCTGTGAAGCTGATATTCCTACTGTAGGCATTTTAGGGATTTATTTTTACTTCCCCGTAGCTTTACTCTCAACATACAAACGAAATGTCCCTTTCCAGTTGGAGAGCAACTTCAGGTTTAGTTTCCTATGAGACGAATCTAGTTCAGTTACCTTGAGATCATTTCAACATGCAAATCAAGTAAGACAGGATAGCTGGGACCCGCATAATGCAGATGAACCCTAAGGTGGTGTCAACCTAACGCTGCGATTGTGAGCAGTGCTGCAGTTCTGGTGTGAAGCCCCTGATGAACCTGGCTTAATGAATATTGTTGATTTGGTTTGCAATGGTTATCATGGTTTGGTTATCATGGAATCGTTAAGGCTGGAAAAGACCTCTTAAGATTATCAAGTCCAACTGTCAATGCAACACTACCATGACCACTAAACCATGTCCTGAAGTGCCATGTGTGCATGTTTTTTTAACACCTCCAGGGATGGTGACTCCACCACTTCCCTGGGCATTCGTTCCAATGCTCGACTACTCCTTCAGTAAATAAATTTTTCCTAATGTCTAATCTAAACCTCCCCTGGCGCAACTTGAGCCCATTTCATCTTATCCTATCATTACTTCCTTGGGAGAAGAGACCAGCCACCCACCTAACTACAACCTCCTGTCAGGTAGTTGTAGAGAGTTGTAGAGGTTCATGACATCTGGATTCTTTTTAGAGGAAACTAAACTAGCACCAGATGTGCTCTAAATGTGCTACACCTGCCTAAAGGAGACATAAGGGTCTGAACCAATTTGGTCTTGGGACAGCACTGGGGAAAATTTCAGCTAGGATGCAAGACTAAAATTACCCCAGAATATGAGTGTAACTGCTATAGATATGTAAGCTTCAGCATTCACCTTCTTCAGTATACAGATCATCTCCTTTTACATCAACTTATTAATGTAGACACAATTTAAGGCACAATGCGTCTATGAATGCTGGTAGCAATTTTTTCTTGAGTCTGTGGTTTAATTTTGTTATCAAAACTAATCTTACTCTAAATTGGGATTAACCCAAAGCTCTTTGAAGACCTTTTATGGTATCCTAAAGTGGTATAACAGGAAGAGAGCAACTTACCACCAAAAAGAAGTCAATAGCTAAGAGGCTGGGTGCTTGCCAGGCAGTGAAACAAGCCCATTGTTCTGTGAGGTTACAACAGGTTACAACAGTAAGAGATGTTTAGGTACTGCTTCATCCAATACCTCCTGCTCTAGTTTTAAGTTTTAGGAGAAGTATTAGATTGAAATTTCTTGGCACCTGATTAGAATCACCAAGTTCCTCCTACTATTGCTCCCACTGAGCTTCAGGGATCTGTCAGTACAGAACAGCTTCATTCTCCTTTCATTTAAGCTAGGGTACCTCCATTTGGTTTTTCGCTTGTCTCTGAAGAAAATCTTCTACTTTGATAATTATTCACTTCTCCTCTGCCCAGATCATAGGTATTTTATTATCAGTGAATAAAAGAGAATGGCTGCTCAGCTGGAAATTTGGAAGATGGAGAAACTTGGGAGTTTTGTCTTTGAAATAAAAAGGACACAAGAAGAAACTATTGTGTGTCTGTGTCTGCCTTGCCTTAAATTCTACACAGACTGAGAATGCAATGTGTACCCTTTAGAGCTAGGTAGGAAATTATTTTAAATACTTCCCATTGATAACTTACAGCATGGTATAGTAAAACCTTTGGAATAGTTTTTTCTGGATTATACTTGTACATTTCTTTGGTGGATTAAGTATCACAAGAAATGGATATACCAAGCAAATCCCTACTGCTGATAATGTATGGTGTCTTTTACTTATAAATAAGTACAAAGCTTTTTGACTATTGAAAATAAAGATTGGTGCTAAATCATATATATATGTATATGTATATGTATATGTATATATATTTGGATGTATACATATATACATCCAAAAAAGGAGCTGAGATGTTCTAGTTTTCGGGCCAGTAGTCTAACTATGACACGATAATGAGCTTATGCTGATATGTTAGCCATCTTCTCGGAAATAACAGTAGTCTGTATATATAGAAATGTTGAGTGCTTTTGCCATACTGCAGTACTGGAAACTATACTGTAAGATATCTGGGCTTTCACCTTTTAAAAGTATGATGTGCATCATTTGTGCAAGAGAACTTTCATTTTTTGAGGTGCATTTGTCATAAATGACCTAAACTGCAATTAATGTTCATTTTTAGAGGTCCAAGCTGGGTTAGCTCTTACCTTCTTAATGACTATCTACTTTGCTATAAGCAGTGAAACCTAAGCCAGAATATTTCTGGTTTATCTGAATATTTCATTAAAAAATTCTGATTAAGTTCTAGGTCTTGACATTACTGCTAAAAGCATTTTGCTTTAGCAAGTTTTTAGGCTGACATGTACAGAGAAAGTAGGGAGGAATGAACAGAAAGATACATGGGAAAACACAACGTGAAAACTAGTGCTCTAAACCAATCTCTGAACCAGTACTTTATGACAGCTATCTTCCCACACTTGTCTTCTTATTTGTGTCATATATACTGAAATTTCTTCTAAAATGCCTCTAACTGACAAAAAAGACTGCAAAATCATGCCAAAAGACATTTCCTTGGTATTTTACCAGTGGACTCAATGGATATTGTAAATATGCATATTGGATAACATTTTTAAAAAGTTTATTAATCTTGGACCTCAGTTCAATCCGTTCAAATGCAACTTGGGCCTTTGTATATGTGCCAAAAGTATTACAGCGGTTCACAATTACGGCTTTGTAATGACCTAGATGGTGACAGGTGGTTCACATTAGCGGGTTCACCAGCTAGAGCAGATGTTCTCTGTCGACTTACCACTTATTAGAATAATTTATATGTACATAGCTTTAGAGCTTTCAGACTGCTGATACAATAGGTATATGCTGGTAAATCCTATTGCATTCCTGTTGTACCTCTGGATATTACAGTGACTAACAATTATACAGTGTTGCCCAGTGTTGTAATTTTTCTCTAAGTTTGAGAAGAAATTTCCTTAGTGAATAGGATTCTTTTTTTTTTTTTAATTAAAATGTTGAGATATTTTTATTACAAGATTTAAAAAAAAAAAAAAAAAAGAGGGTTGTTTTTCAAACTAGATCTCCAGGTAAGAATGTGCTCCTGTTTTTTTACCCAGAAATCTTACCCTCCTTGTAGTGAATTAATAGAATTGCTATCCCTGCATAAGAAAATCCTTTCCTTTGATAAAATCAAACTAAAGCCTTTCCCTGCTATTTGGTATAGTTTGAGAATTACAGCATGCTTAGACAGAAAAGACAGCTGCAGGAGGCAGACACGCCTACTTTGGCCTATGGTTGAGACACCAGAAAGCAGCAGGGGTCAAAAAGAGAGGTTTCCACATCAGAGACTTCCCTGATTTAACATGGCAGCCACTCACAGAGCCCCTGCTATCATGCAGATGGCTGAGGCAGCCGTACCCACCAACATCAGCCAGGTCCCAGCTCTCATCTCTTCCCTGCTCTAGAGGAGTACGCTGCCCTGGCAGTCCTGCTAGCTTCGTGTAAAGGCATCTGGGTTTTGCTGGCATGTTGGTTCTTGCACACTGGTCTCGTGGAAAATTGCATCAATGGCTATTTTACAAACCTGCTTTCTGAACTGTTAGCAGAAAAGAATTTACCTTCCAAAGTTATTAATGGTAATAGCCTTTTTCTAAAACCAAAAATACTCATCTTACTGCCTGCATGGATCGTTGTCTGTTTGGTTAATGTAAATTCATGTGATGTGTGGCCTCTGTTTTTCTTCAGGTTTTTGAAACAGAAAGAAATTACCACTCCATTTTTAAAATTGGAAAAACAGTAACAGATTTCACTGATACATAAGTGCTTACAGGTATTTCATGTGTCTATATGTAACTGAAATAAAACTGGCTATTTTCTTAATCTGGAGTACATGAAACTATAAACATATTGTTAGGTACATAGGCTTTGCACTCTAGAGCATTGTAAGAAAACAGCAGATGTTAAATTATCATAGACCCAGAGAGATTATGAGTTACACATCCCTAGGAAGTTTATACAGATAAATCTACAGGGCTCCATAATAAATTGAGCTCGTTTAACACTTAAAAAATATTCAATAATATGTTGTTTAGTTCTTACAGCAACCAATGTTGAAGGTATAATAACATTAAAAGGGAAATCAGTGCTTTCTATAATTTGAAAGATTATTGTTAAGGGGAAAAAACTGAAAGCCCTCTGTCTTTACATAAGACTGGCAAGACCAAGCAGATAGAAAAACTCATAGTCAGTCTGCAGCCTCCATTTTGAGTTCTGCAGAGGTTTGTGCTTCTAAGAAGAGCATCCCAGCTACTGCCTTTGCAAAGGCAGAGCTGCCAGAGCTCTGGAGAGGTCAGTGAAAGCGACTGCCAAAGTGTGCATCCCAACCACCTGAAGATAATGGCTCTATGGCATTGCATCACTTCCTATGAGCTCAAAATAGATTTTATATACTAAAAGAAAATGCACAAACAGTGTATAAGACGAAGTCAATAACAATAGTTCTCATGTTTTGAGTAATCTTGAGTTATCCAGGAGATAATGATTATTTTTATTTGCTTCCCCAGTTTTTCAGTGTATATTCCTGTCCTCCCAGCACTGGCTCCTCAGGAACAGCTTCATTCCAACAGTTTCCAGGGATGTGTTACTCCTCTCTAAAAGGCCTGGCCTAATTGCAAGTAAGTGCAGGTGCCTTTCCCCATTCCTGCCAGATGACAACAATTACCATGTCGTAAGCCTTTTTTAAAGGAGTTGAAATACCTGAGTGTTAGCTAGTAGGTGAGTGACCACATCCCTTTGAGGATGGACCACAGTAGGAGTGCGCTGATGGACTCACAAGCAAGTTACTATGCATTTCTTGCATATCCTTTCTGTGGAATAGTTCCAAATGAGTAAGAGCTCCTTTAGAGTACGTAAGGACTTAAGAGATGGAAATGTTTCACAGATCAGGACTTAGCCATATCCACCATGATAAAGTGGTTCAGTATTGATTTGGTACTTGGTTTTTGGCCACAGAAGGCAAGAAACAGACGTGGCGAACACTGTCCAGGAGCTCTTGATATTTTAGTAGAAATGCTTGGGTGCTTATGTATGTACCAGAGACTGGGGATTATTTTGTTTTATGTGATCCTCGTAAGAGAGTTTTTGCGATGTTACAAGGCTGATCAGAAGAGGCAACAGTTTATTGTCTAAGTAGCAGGTGTACCACATTTTAAAATACTCATAGACCCTACAGCATTTGGCCATGAAGTTAGTGACAACCTTTAAAATATGAACAGCTACTCCTTTACAGAATTGGACTAGGTCAGCTGCAATTTATACATTTATTTTCTCCTCACTTAGATCTTCAAGACAAAATAATTCCTTTAAAACCCATCACTCCTCTTTTATTTCTTACGGAGATTCTCTATTGTGGCTTGGGAGTTGTCTTGCTTACAGAACTACAAGAGACCAGGATGTAGAGCAACTGGGTTACAGCTGAGCCGACTAGTGGGATTTGCCTGTATTTTCTGAAGCAGTTTTGTGATAGGAACAGATAACAGTGCTCATATAGGGGTGGATAGGCACCCCCCAAAAAAATATCTTTAGAAAAATTTCTGTAAGCACAGGGATTTTCAGTCTAACAACTTTATCAAGAACATACAGAGGAAGCCCAGCCAGGAGACAGGTAACGTTTATGAATGAACAGAAAAAAATGCCTTGGGAATGAACTGGCAAATGTTCAGGTATGTGTGCTGAACTGGGACCTACAAAATCCCTATGAACCTGGAGCACCTGATTTACTCATCATGGTTCCTAATTGAACAGAGAGAATTTTGTATCCTTAGCACTTTTAAGATGGCACCATTGTAAATAAGTGCACTGGATTCAGTTTAACTCAATTAACATTTATCGATGACAAAGTTGTATCATATCTTAAAGCCAATGATTATCATGTACATGTTTTCTTTTCACGTGCTAGCAGAGCCTTGCCCTGATACATCTACCAAATACTAGATTTTGGCCCAAGCAGATGCACACAGAAATCACACCTGGACTTCTATGAAAATAATGGCACTGCTTCAAAGCCAATACGTTTGGTAGCACAAGAATATAAGAGTTGGGTTTTCGTACATGCAAAAACTGGAAGAGATAAGAAAGGGTTTATTGTTTAACACTAGTTCTGTCCCCTACTGAAATACAAAGGAGAAAATCTGGAATGAGAAAAAACTGTATTTTATGCAAAAAAAGAGTCTTCTCAGAATTTACTTATGTAGGACAATGGTATAAAATAGTAAATCCTGTTTTATACATTCTGGACTGATATTTCTGCCTTAGTTCACAACAGTGCTTTGGAACAAGTAAGTTGTCACAGTGCTATAAAACGTTTATGGTATTTCATAAGCGCCTGTATACCATCCAGTGTAATTTGTGGAGCACATTTGTTGCTTTTACTTTTTAGGTGACACTTGGAAAAGTAAGTTTTCTCTTACATTTGGGGTGCGTATTTGCTTGGTAAAGCCTTAGCTGGGTAAAAACATACCACGGCAGGCTAAAAAGCAAACGAACAAACAAAAACTCCTTTCCTAGCCTGTTTGCTGACTTCTAGACTAAATGTGATTGAACTGACTTCCATCCCCGTCCACATTTATCCAAAACATAGCTCGGTAGTCTAGCACTTATTCTGCACTTTATCCTAGCCTGTATTTATTCCTTTCCTAAATTGGCCAAGGTAGGCCACCCTACTTGGCAGCTACTTCATCCTCAGGAAGACCTGATGCTGAAATGTGTGAAGAGCATTTCTGTTCAGAGCTCAGTATACGGTGGATTAAATCGTAAAGACGTCCCTCCCAAGTGCATGACCTTCATCAGGAGCAGCGGCTGCCAGCAGAACTCAATATGTAGCAGCTCATTTACCAAGGGCTGTGGCGTAACTCCTATACACACATTGGCAGAATGATGGGAAAGGCTCACCTCAGGAGTTGGAAGGTTTATGAAAGGTGATGAGAAAGGAAAGAAAAGGGCCAGCACCTCTGAGACAGCAGTTATAGAGTATGTGAAAACTGGCAGGGAACTACTCAGAAGCTGAAGTCCTAGAATTTTAATCAAAGCGGAGTTTTACTAGATAAAATTTGTGAATGTTGAGTGTCCTAGTGTTGAGGGAAAAAAGCATTGTTTTCTGTAGTACGTCTATGGTTATCTTTCAAAAGCAAGGTTCCTATCTCTCTTGGTGTGGTCTTTTAATATAAATTATATCTTAAATGTAAATGCATATGTGTATTAATTAATTATGTTTCCAGGGTGGCTTTTGACTATTAAGTTGTCTCATAGCTTGAGGAATACGAACAAAATTGGTCAAGTCAGTTACACTTAATTTTATTTTCATCCCCAGGAGCCAGTTTTAGTAGTCTGTATGGTCAGCTCTGAAAGGGTCTTTGTCAATGGGAGAACTTTTCAGTTGATAATTATTGTAGCCTTAAAGTGAATGTGGTTCTTTTCACCTGGGTGGGTTTTTTGGTCTGTTGCTCTGTCTTTTATTTTTTGTGGTTTGGGTTTTTTTGTTTGGTTGGGTTTTTTGTTTGTTTGTTTGTTTTTTGTTGTTTTTTTTAATGCAATAATCTTGGTAGACGCAATTGTTTTTAATGGTACTTTATTTTGAGCATTCATGTATTGAGGAGATGTTTTATTCATGTCTGAATTTTTTTTTTTTTTTTAAAGTGTCAAAAGCATGGTAGGCACTTCAATCTTAGTGTGTTCACTGTACTACAAATCGAATCTTCTACCAGCTATAATTATTACAAGCTGGATGTTTTTCCTCCTCCTAATTTACCTAGAAGCATAGAAGAAACGACAGACTGGTTTTATAAAGACACAGGATACAACATAGTTTAAATACGTCTATATATGCTTTCTTGTTTTTTTGCAGGTGCATAATACACAGAATCTATCACTGAACACAGACTTTCTGTGTATTTATTTGACCCACCCTTTAGTTCCCGACCCTTTAGTTTTCCACCCTTTGACATTAAGATGAAGAGTTGCCGCTAAATCTTGAGGTGTCTGTACTAAATCTTGAAAGAGGTTGTGCAGTGGGAAAGAAAGACATATGGAAGAGTAGGCTCTCTGTATGCTGCTCATTAGTACATATATTCAGTGTGCTAAGGCAAGATTTTGCTCATATAAAACTAATTTCATGGAAGGAGGCTCAGGTCCTCCGTTTACACTGGTTTTCTCTTGGCAAACTCTTTTTTTCTGCTTTCTGTTATATATTGGAGGGCACACTGTGGTTATTTGGAGACAACTGAAGAAATTGTCCTCTCAGTTTTTTCTGCCAGTTTGTATGTGAATCACCCAGGTAATCTACAAAGCAATATTAAAGGGGAGAAAAATGAGAACATTTCTTCTGCGATTGAGAGAAGGTAAAGAGAATTTCAGCCATACTCTGTTTTGAAAAGATTTCTAATGTTTTCTCTAGGGCTATTATAATTAAAGGCTATTGCATGGTCAAGCACTGTAGGCTGCTGGTCTGAGAAAGTTAGAGGGACCATGCCGTTATTCAGATATGTGGTGCAGATTATCCAGGTCAGTACTCTAAGGGGCAGCCACAGTGGGATTACTGGCAGTGGCAATACCCCAGGCTGTGAGCTGCTGCTACACATAATACGGCTTTTCTGTTTGTAAGCATGCATTCAGCCCACTTCTAGGTTGTACTTATTTGTACTGTAAGATACTTTGAGGTCTTCTGTGCAAAGTCCTAAAAAAATGTGAAACGTTATTGTTGCAGCAATGCCAGAATTATTTTCTTCCCTAGGGTACTAACCATAGGACTTCCCCAGCTGATGTGCATTTGTGTATTTAAAAGTATGGCATTTTTTAGAGCAATTCAGAAGGGCATCCTGTAATTAAAAATTACAGGGGACATCAATTAGTGACAAAATGTAGAAAATCAGCTGTCATTTCCAATTATAAGATCCTGCGTTCAGTTTGCTTAATAGGTTGTCAGGTTTTAAATATTTATATTTTTTCTGGGTACGTATGTGTTTCAATCTGAATAGCCTTAAAAATATCTGTGAATATAATTTCGCTTTTTCACTCAAGAAGGTTAGAGAAAAGTGTTGTCTTGGCAACATGGAAGAGAAATCTAAATTTTTTAGGTCCCTAAGTCTCTTGACAACCTCCCATCCTGTGAAATATGGGAAACAAGGAGTGGAGCAATACAATTAGTGAAATGCCTTCAACTGGCATTGAAGTTTGCCCTAATTCAGTTAGGTTATACGACTCTGAAAAATCTTACTGTGTAAATATTCCCTGCAGACTTTGAAAGAGTTAAGCGACTATGTTCTCTAGTTAGGTCCTGCCTCTTCAGTCAACATGTCTCAGCCAGGGCACTTGGGGCGCTCCGGGCGTTGCCACTGCCACACATTTCTGTTGTTATCAAACTGTCCCTGAAGCTGACAGCAGAAATGTGTACATCATCTCCTGTTGGCATGCGCTGAGGATGGAAACCTACGGCTGTCACCTGTTAGACTGCGCTGAGGCACTTCAGGTTGGTTGTTGCACAGCCCTGTTGGGGTGTCATTAGTCACAGGGTTGGCAATTGTTTGCTCCATACCCCTTAAAAGAAAAACATCTAGACTTAGGACAGTGCACTTGGAAAAGCTACATTAAAAAGTGTTAACTCTGACAAATGAAATGGATAAAATGAGGAAATGTGATTAAAAATAAAATCAAGACTGAGTTTGCCTGAGTAACCCTGTTGCCCATCACACATTAATGCTTTATGACAGAATTTCATTCACATACTTTCAAACTGTCATTTTATAAGATTTCTTTTTCTTTCACTATATATAATAAATAATGCTTGAAGACAAATTGCAGTAGTATAAGAAATGAGACAAAGATCTTTTGTTTCTCTATCTCATTTACTGCAGACATTAGATAGTATTTAGTGAATATGCACCTGCAGGAAGATAACCAAATGAAGGCACATACACTTCTACATTGTAAATTATGTTCTGTTTTAAACTGGAAAATACAAGGTACTATTAACTATTATTTATGGACAAAGCTCTACTTATTAGAAACTAGTAAGTTAAAATTTTTGGCATGTAGATCTAGGAACTGACTCAGCTGAATGATCTTTGAAGGTTTTATTTCATTATTTCTTTCATCATTTATTTCTTCATTAATTATTAAAGAAACTTAAAGTTATGCCCATGAGGAAAGAGATTATGATTATGTGAACAAACATAAAGCCAGATTGTTCATGGATCAGCACATAGGCACTTGTCTGCTGCCTACTATGTTGCAAGTTTGGTCTTTGCACTAAAAGTAACTGATGGGAAAAGAAATGACTGCTAGAAATGAGGTGCAATTTTTAAACTGGAACATTAAAAAGACTGTTGGGGAAAGCAGCTGTCAGTATGGGAATTCTTAGTTCAGAGATAATTTGCAAAGCCAGTGTTGCATGCCTAGAAGTTATGAGAATTGGACCTATTTTGCTGTAAATTTCTAAGGTTGCACGAATTAAAATCAGAACCATACCATTGTGACTGCAAAGGTAATATACCACATGGAAAGCAATATATACGATTATGGCCACCTGAATCATACTACCCATATTTAAACTGGAATAAACCAACATTGAAGGGAATAGTTAGTGCATAGCCAGTATACATCAAAACATGCATTTGTTAACAATCCTAGCAAAAAGTGAGAGAAGAACGGAAAAAGAAATGAACTACAACACGACATAAGGTATGAGAAATGTTAGTGGATCTAGTGATCATTTTACTGATTCAGTGAAGCGTGATGTGCTCTTAATGTGTAATGAATAATTTCACAAGATGAACAATTTGCTAAAAGTCAAGTGGATATGTTTTTTACCATCCCCATTTGCTGAGGCAAGTGTATATGTGATACTGAAAATTTGAACTGTAATACTAACATTTTTTAAACATTTTAAAATGGTTTTGAAAATATTAAAATGCGATACCTAAACATGAATTAAAGTTAAGCTACACTAAAAAACTAGATTAAAAACTACATCTTAAGTTGTGTTAAAATGCAGTTGAGTGAAAATCTGAATAGGACTGTATTTGTAATCTGTGTTTGTAGAGAAATATTAGAAACTCTGAAGTTCCAAGAAACAATGCTGAAATAAATGAATCTTAGAACAATACTTCATGGCCTTGCATGGCAATATTTCTACACGGCATTATTTCTACACTACACCAATTTAAGTCTTTTGAAAAACATGCATTTTCATGATGTCTCTACTGTGCCAAAGGAAGTGATAATTAAAGAAGCTGAAACAATGAAATACCTTTAAGATCTGCTTCTGTGAGATGAGAAGAGAAAGCTTGAACCCAAGAGAAAGCAGAGAAGAAACAATATACTCTTAGATTTTCTACATCTTTTTGAGGGCATTATTATTTCAAATATGCTCAAAGAGAAAATATAAAATTGTACTGTGATACTTTTCAATTCAAAATCAGTTCCATAGATAATGTCAAACTACTAGGCTTTCCTTGGAAGCCTGACTTCTTCAGCACCCTAGGTTTCAGCCAAAATTATATTAATAGATTAAATAGATAATAGATATATTAATAGATTAAAATAGATTTTGTTGACACTTTGTCAGAAAATAATGAAGAGTTCCCGGGAGAATATATGGAGGCCAGGAGTTTGTGTAGCTTCTGGAAAGGTGTATGACAGTGATAAATAGGCTGATTAGATAGCCCTAGAGTTTTTATAATCTCTGGTCCAACAGTTTCACTTGTTCTACCTTCTATTTTAAACATATTTTCTAGGGTAAAATGCCCTACCTACAAGTAAGTTGGTAGTAAGAGATAAACAAATCAAAGAATTATTCTAAGTGAAAATCTTGTGCTCTAGAAAATGAGAGAAAAAGACCTATACTAAAAGTTAAGATTGAGGGCTGTGCACAGTATCTAGTTTGAACAAACTGAGAAGGGAACCTGTTCAGAGCTTGGCATCCCAGAGAAGGGAATAGTTCTGGGCTGACAGCAGTAGAGAGGAGCATAGCTTCTCAGAATTATTACATCCTGGAATTAGGTGTAATTTGGGGCACCACAGGGCTTTTACAAGAAAAGTACATAAAATCTATCCTGGATCTGCTATGCAAGTTGGTTGAACATATTACACTCATATGGATTCAACCAATTTACAAAGATGCACAAAAAAAGTTTAGCAATATCTCAGTTAGTGGTGTCTGTTGCCCTACTGTATGCACCCAAACTCCTTTCACATGTATATAGATCTATTTGTTTGTGCATGTGGGTATACGAAAAATACAGAATTAGAGTCTTTAGAATTAAATACTTAGCAGACCATCAGAGGATCCCTTTGCTAAATCAGCCACTAAGACCTGCCAAAGTGATAAAAAAGTAGAAAAAAACCCCCAAGTTACAAAAAAACCGAGCCTTGAGGACAGTAGTCCATTTCCATCCAGAATATGAAATCATGCACTCCACTCAATAAAGAGATGTCTTAGTAGAGCTGTCTCCAGATATAAGAAAGTAGTAATTTTATCTTACTTAGTAGCTAGTTCTTAGAGCACGTCCTGTCTTATGGGATGTGAACGATCATCCAGGATGGAGCTGCAGTTCCTGTGTTATGCATTACTCCACATCTGGAAAGGACCTATCCCTTAACACCTACCCTGACAGTCTACCATTTATAAGGTGGCAACTGAAGTACAAAAATAGCCTTTGGTTCAAGCAGAAAGTGCTAATGCATGAGTGTGATGATATAGTAATATTGTATAGAAGCTGTATCATTCATAACAGGTATTGTCTTAAAAAATTTATTGATGACTTGGAAATATTTTAAGAAAACATGATTTTATTCTGTTTTGAGAAACCATAAGAAAATTGGAAAAAAAGGTTTCTTTGCATCTTTTGATGAGTAAACTTTTAAAAACATTTTTCAAAACTAGGAGAAACAGCAGAAAGAAATTTCAGTCAACATTTTAAAAAACTTCATGCAGTGATTTTAGAAGTACATGCATAAGATGCTAAAAAATCTCCTTAGAGATGTAGGTATCTTAGAGGCAGTATTTTTGTCTTGGAAACATTATACTGCCAAAGACCACTGGCCAGACTAAGTGGGAATTTCAGTTAAGTAAAAACACAGGCCCTTTGTAGGTCTCTTTAAATAGGGAAGAGAGATTCAGCAGAGATAAGGCTATGAAGTAAGAAGGCAGTGCCTATGCCTGCACTTTAGAAATATCAGCAACCCCTCAGATGCCCACAGCTTCTACAAACTAAGAAAGCAAAAATAAAGAGGTTACTGTGGGAAAACAGGGAGGCTACAGTGAGATAAGACACTTTATAACTGGTGCTCAGTACTGTCTGCATGCACACATATCTAGAAGAGCCAGTGGCATTGAACTGAAAGTTATTTAACAAGTGAACTGCAAGTTATGAGGATGAAAAATGTATGTATTTTTAATGGGCAGATGTAAAATTGGATTTTATTTTGTTATTCACATTTTAATGATAGAAATTGGAGGAAAACTTAAAGAGAAAATATAAGAAAGGAATAGAAATAACCCTACCGTAGTATTCAGATTATTAAAATATTAATATAGGAATACAGGAATTCATTTTAGCCATCTAAGCAAGCTTATATAAAGGGAAGTGAGTGTGTAGTAAAGTTCAGTGGCATATTGCATTTTGAACATACATATTAAAAACTCTTTCTTTCCTGAAAAATGATAGACAGGGATTAAGAAATACAGTATTTATAAAACTTCCTTCAACTACAAAACAGAAAACACACAAAAACTCACTTAAATTTACCTTTAATAGCTTTTTTCACAGTAGTAAGTGTTGACTTCTCTGGATGTTTCCAGTAATGAGAAGTTATTTTCAGAAGAACAGAGCATATTTTAATTCAGGTAGGTCCCTTGACATGCTTTACTCACATTTTAATACTTTGACAGAACAATCTACACTGGAAATTTTAGAATAATTAATCCTCACTGTATTCCTAGTATAATCTAGTTCAGGGACAAAACCCAGACCACGGTACCTAAATAGAGTAGCGCTCCACTGCACAGTGTCTCTTAGAGTCCTCACAGCACATCTGATGGCTACAGTTCAGTTATGTCTCTATAGTGACTAAAATGTTACTTTCTTCACACTGCTAGCCTCGTGGTAATTACATGGAAATTTATTTATAGAGCCTAGAGATTGGAACACCCTTTCTGTTCATAGAGACATTATACCTCTGCAATGACCCATCATCCCCTGCTTCACAGTCTCTGCTTGTGTTCTGGATCAAGGCTCCTTGCATTTTGCTTCTGCTTTTGGATGGAAATTCAGATTGGTTCCACTTGGGTTGACACTTTGCCAATATTTATTTTTTTGGTGTATGTTTAATTCATATTGAAGAAAAACAGAAGTTTAAGAAAATTTGTTTTTATTGGACATTACATGGAGCTTACCTATTCAAAATTGCTTATACCACACTCAAATTAGTTTCCTTTGCAAATGATCCTGAACATGCCTGGTTAGCCTTGACTAGGCTGCAGACTAATGAGGCATACAACATACTTTCCAGAACGTTGCTAACCCACGTTCCATGAGCATCTTTTCAGCATTGCAAAGGTTTAAAGAAAGCGCCACAGATTTGGATACTGAATATGCAAGCTCTGCATGCTGTGGCCACCTTCTTTCCTACCAACAAAAAATTTGAGCTGTCACAGTTACAATTTCTGTAAATTTCTGTGTTAAAGTTAGAACAGCAATGATGGGAGAACTAGCTAAGAATCATAGAATCATAACGGTTGGAAAGGACCACTAAGATAATCAAGTTCAGCCTTCACCTAACATCTCCCTAGCCACTAGACCATAGCCTCCAGTGCTACATCTACTCGTTTTTTAAACACCTCCAGGGATGGTGACTCCACCACCTCCCTGGGCAGCCTGTTCCAGTGCCCAACCACACTCTCAGTAAAGAATTTCTTCCTAATATCCAATCTAAACCTCCCCTGATGCAACTTGAGGCCATTTCCTCTTGTTCTATCATTAGTAATTTGGGAGAAGAGACCAACACCAGCCTCGCTACAACCTCTGTAGAGAGCAATAAGGTCTCCTCTCAGTCTTCCAGACTAAACAAGCCCAGTTCCCTCAGCCGCTCTTCATAAGGCATGCTTTCCAGACCCCTCACCAGCTTCTTTGCCCTTCTCTGGCTTGTTCCTCAGCCTTAGGAGACTTAGGAGTAGAAAGAATAGAACTATCCAGACTGCTATTAAATTTCTCTCTAATATTTAATGACTTGTACAAGCAGAAGTGAAGGATTTCTTTTCATATGTATAACAAGCAAATAATGTTCAGGCTAGTTTTTGTTTAGTCATAAAAAAACAAATTACTTGCCATTGTAAGTTTAGAAAGATGTGTTATGAATAAACACTGTATGTTTAAGCTAGCTATCCACTTCATGAAAATTGGCTTTCAATGTATTTTTTTCCTTAAAGAGCAGTCATTCTGGCTTCTAAACTTAACTCCTTGATATTTTTTTAAAATAATAATGACCCTGTCTGATTTAAAGTGAGATACAGGGTACCGATAGATTCTGATCTAATTGGGAAAAAAATAAACCTGCACAATGCCTTTACTAGGCTAGGAATGTAAACCATTTGATATGACAATAGGCAAAATTTATGATGGTCTCTCTTTTTTCTTTCTCACAGTTATTAGCTGTCTGATACCTAATACATAATATTTAAATGTTGTCATGGTTGAGATATCAGGTGTCACATAAACTTGCCACATCACATTTAGGCTGTCCATAGAATGATTATAAAGATTTCTTCATAAAGTTTTTGGTTAAAGAAATTTTATAAGTTTCACAGACAATGGCAAACTTCACTCTGAAAAGTTTGTTTTCCATGCATTTTCTGTAGAACCATCTGTTAAATCATCCTCCATGTATTACCATTGGTATTTTATGCTGCAGCAATATGGACAAGTCTTACCTGAAATATTGAAATTGGAGAAGGTTTACTGTAACAGTGAAACACATATTTTTGTCTCTGCTGGATTCAGTCTTTGTCAATACAAGAAATTGCTCAGAATTTTGATTTACAGTTTATTAATAATAATATGCAGTGGGCTTGCTTAGCAGTCTCTCTGTAATTCTGCCATCAGCAATGTTACCTGAGATACTGTAAGCAAGTCAAATTCAATTCATTTCTGATCTCTGTGGGCATGATCTCTGGCCAAGATAATTTTCTTTCTGGCAGAGGAAGTGTCTATAGCTATTACAAGGTTGGTTAACTTATATAATATGTGGTAGAAATGAGAAACTTTCTCCATATCCAGCTGGTTATTAATAAAGAACAAATTCTGTTGTGCTGTCAGCAACACTGCTAGGATCAAAGTCAAATTGGTGACTGACTGTCTGTCTCCATGCATATGTATTTCATATAGTTCATGCCTTGCTGATCCATCAGGTCTCACCTTGAATTAGAATAATTAACCACATCAAGCCAATTTCACTTAGCTGAAACCACCAAGCCTTTCACTGTTGACCTCAGTTTAGCCAGGAGCTCTGCTGGATCCAGTTTCAAATAGTATTCTCTGTTACCTTGGTTCACTCATTTCAATTTTATTTTGAATATTTAAAAGTTCTATTTATTCAGGTTTGTAAGATGCTGTCACTACTTTGCTGTGTAAAATTTATATTTCACATTATGCAGTGAGAGTTGTTTTCAAGCTGTTGATTAATAGTGCATTATGTACTGTTAGAGCAGTTTTCAATGTGTGGCTTCAATTCACTACAGAAAAGACTGCATTCAGATAGAGGTTTTCAACAATTGCTTTGAGGTATGGAATAAAAAATGGACTTTTCTTAGAGAAATTAGTAGCTGCTTCATTTGCTTACAACTTTGGTCCAATAGCATCTAATGCATCACAGAAGACACAGAAGTTTTGTCGGGCTCTCAGTGGTGCTTATACAACGCAACAGTGAAGTTTGCTTTCTTTGCCTTATGACCACAGTCTCAACTGGTTTACACTGTATGACCTCTGCAAACTTCAAAGAGCTTAAGTCTGGAAATCAGTTTGTTACCAATCTTATCCCACCTAGTTAAGAAAATAATTCCTTTTTTAAATGAAAGCAGAAGTAAAGAGAATTTTAGATAAGAGCAGTGTGGGGGGATTATGTTTAGTATGTTCAATGACAAACAGCTATAAGTAAATAGATTCAGAATTAGTGAGATTGATTTGTGTATAACATGTCAATTAAAGCTGGAGCTACTATGCTTGAATAGCAGTTTTCTCAATCAACTTGTCACTATTTGTAAGATATGGATAAGGTAATGTTTACTTATAGCCTAAAATACTCCATCAAAATTAAGCAGAATTATCGAGTAGTAAATACTAATGATATTCCCCCTTTTTCCTAAAGATAACTTAAAGTTGAGTTAAAGCATGTACAGAAACTGCAGAAAAGAGGAAAAATGAAGTCTATTATCCATGCCCGCAGCAGACAAGACCAGTTATAATGGGCTTAAATTCTGTGAGGAGTATTCAAGTTAAATATTAAAAATCACTTTCTTATGGTAAAGATACTGAAGCTTTAGAATAGATAGCTTGAGTTTACCATAACAGGTGATCTTTGAGAAAAGGTTAGATGGATTTCCAGCCTGGCATAATCAACCAGGTATGAATGCACCCAAACCATCAATTCTATGAAAATGTCAACATTTAGAACTCCACCCATATCCAAATCTCAGATATCTAGATGTTGGGTGTGTATGTCTGGATAAGGAGATTTTTACTCCATTTTAGAGAAAAGCAACAAAATTTATTTCTAACTCTCTTCTAGAATCCGATTTCCTTTAAAAAACAGCTCTGAGTACATAAAAATCTATATCTCATTAAGCAATTAGGGTTTAAAGGAGACTCAGAGGCAGGGTGAAAAAAAAGGCTTTTGGTGAAGGTCTTGATCCACCTGTCCTATAGACAAGTTAAAAAACTCATTGTATCTTTAAAGTGAACTGGATTCATGGTAAGATGAAGAAAGGGCACACAGCCATCGGGAATAGGAAATATTACTCCATTTGAAGGCTGCTCTCTATTGAGAAAAGACAGTTACTGCTGTTGACCATGCTGTTTCTGATCTGTAACTAGGTGAGAATTTTGGTTGTAGGGCTGTCAGAATACTACCTCTAAGCAGCCCTAAATTCTTTCAAAAGTTATAAGGAAAAAAAGTCAGCATAGATGAAAATATTTTTTTACTCCATGAAAAAAAAAAAATCATTTAACATAGACTTTTTCATGTTTCTTTTATCTCAAAAGCAGATCATAGGTTAGTTAAATTAATTTTGTGATAACTCAGACAAGACACCAACATTTCCATTCGCAGTTAATCACAGACTGTTTGACCTTGAGCCTCCTTCCGTACATCAGAGGAGAGGGTTCAGAAAGACATTACATAAAGGGGTTGGCACTAATAAAGACCATTCACTGCAGAGTCTAGCTCAAGGCACCCTAGCTGTCAACAGAACAGTTTGACAGCATTCGGATCAGACAAGTAATCCAGTTAATGAGGCATATCTCAGGAACTTGCCGAGAAAGTACGCATGTGAGTGATATGGGTACTTTGTCATGGATTGATAGAATATTAATCACGGCAAGGTACATTTTCATATACTGGTGACAGGAGGATTAGGCAACATGGGAGTGTTAAAGCCTTAAGTACCTTTGAGAATGCAGGGTCTAGTTTCTTTGCTTTTGTTTGAAGTAAAATGAATAAATCTGAATATCCTGCACTCAATGCTTATAATTTTGAATGGTTTCCTGGGGTATCTTTTGGAAACTTGTTAAAGAGCATCACAAATCTTCTGTGAAAAATTTCCAAACGAACGCTTACAATATGTCATTTTAAGCAAATTAAACCTGTGAAATCTAAGTGAGTTTCCTTCTGTCTTCATATTTTAGCCTTTTCAGGGATGGGCCATGGGATGCTTTTCTGTGTTTTCTAAACAGTGGTGTACAGTTGCTGAGCCTTTATAAACAATTAACAAGCCCACAGCCTGTTGTTTCTATGCTAGTTCAAGCATCTTATGAAAATCATGGTAACTGGTTTTAAAAATTGCAAAAATAACTTTAAAAATAAAGCTCTTTTTAAACCAAAAATATTGTTTAAATATACTAAGGTTATTCTTCTTCATGAGAGGCATCTAGATAATTTTTAAAAGTTTTATAAAAAGTTATTGCCACCTTAATAATTTTGTTTTTCAGGTCTTTGTTCCCTTCAATGGTACATTAGAAATCTGTAATGAAACAACATGTGCAGTTTCACAGACTGTTTTTTTTGGCTGATAAACATAGTATAATGGAAAATCCAGGGGCAGTGGGACTTCCAACAGTGAGGAGAAATGCATTCACTGAAAACACTGTAATTTTGTATGCAAGAACATACCTTCAAGAGAAGCTACTAGTATGTCTAGGGCCCAGATTATGTTTTTTCAGATGGGGCACAGGATTCTTTTAACACACTGAAGCTCCCTACACAAGCATTTGGCACAGACCATAAAGTTAGGACACGCAAGTAGCATGGTGTTTGCAGATATCATCAAGGAAATGGTAAAGGTATGGATATAATGTCATCTGTCATTTCCAGGAATGGATACAGACTATCAGAGGCACCCAACAAAAGAAAGGGGACTTCCTTATTCTTAGAAAGCATACTGCCTGCATGATGGATTCCTACTCCTTCTTAAATGTGTGTCTGAGGAAGAGGATATTCTTGAATGAAAAAGACAGGACATGTCATAAAAGTTTCCCCAACAAATACCTCTCTTGGATTTGTTGCTTGCTTATTTGCTGTATTTTTTTTTAAATAGAACTTCTGATTTACCTGTGAAATTATAATGAGCAAGGACAGGAAATACAACATGAACTTTCAGGTCAGGGATATGCTTTGTAAGATGACCTGTATATTCATAATCCTTCTTTTTCTCCATGTCTCCATTTTGTCATGCTTCTGCAGATATTTTCCCATTTACTCTCTTTCTCGATTCATCTCCCTAAAACAAGCTTCAGCTTCAGTTTCTGCTCTAGAGATATACTGGGAGATCCATTATATATGGGCAAAAATGTCAGATTCGTAATGCCAAGCACGTAGCCAAAGATTCTTAAGGAACTTGCATAGCTCTCAGAAAACTCAGATTTAGCATCTTGAACTGTCTTCCATCATTCTTTGCTTACATTTTACACCATTTTACTATGCATCTGTTTCTTCCTGACTGTGTTTTGTGACTGGAGAATGAATAAATTACTTTTGTGATGGATAAACTGGTAAGTGTGAAGTTTGCAGGACATCAAGGCTACTTGTAATGGCAAAATACACAAGCAAATGGAATTGCTCTTAACTACTTAAGAGATGGCATAAGAAAATTCAGTGTAATTGTGCTGTGTAATATACAGGTCGGTCAAGATGGAACTACTTTGTAAAATATGGTGGAGATTTCTTAGGGGCAGAAAATCCAAGAAAAACATTCCAACACATCCTATTTCAACTATTCAGGAGTTTTTTCAACTTTGAAGTAGTTTATTTTAAAGTGGTATAATATTAAGACTGAAAAGGCCAAAAAGTAAACTTTTTGAAGAAAAATATTTTTTAAGGTGTTCGGTTATTAGCAAATTTCAGTTCATTTTTCTAGTTTATAAGAGACTTTATTTCAGAGTTCTCTCTCTTTTTCATGAAATAGAAAGTCTATCCAAACTAATTGCTCACAAGAATTTTCTCAGAGATCAGGCCACCCAGCAGCTCGCTAGATCCAGCTAACATGAATTAGCAGTATTGGTGGGCCTCGTGTTGATAGCTGGTTAGATACCAACAAAGTTTTTTAGGTTAATTCAATTTAATCTCATCAACATTGTTACCCGCTGTTAAAAATAGCTTTTTCCACTGCAATTTGTTCTACTAGTTGTAACACTTTTAGGACTGCTGTATACTTATTTGTATTCACAGTGATGCATTTTTTTTATTTCTTTGGATGGAATAGATCTAGATGAAGAAGTAAATTATGGTTTGTAGAGCTTGTGAGGAAAAAGTTATGCTGCCTTGTGACTGAACCAAGTAGACCTGCATACCAGCTTCATGATAAAACAGAGATCAAACAGCAGCATGAAAGTAAAGGCTGATGTATGGTTATCTATTAAGGATGCTACTAAAAATGCTACAAATATGCATGAGATAAATTCCTTGAATACTCTCAGCCATAATATGAATACATTTGAAGGATAAGCTGACTTCAAAATACTAACAAAGTACCTGGCCTGATGGGCAGTGTTAAGAATTACCACTGAAATGGAAAGAAATGGAAAAAGCAAACAAATTTAGAAGAAATGGCCTGGAACTATCTGTGGGGTTTTTAATTTTAATTTTATTCATTGTTCTACTGCATTTTGGCTTGCATCCTATTTTCCGTTCTTTTTTTACTTTTTCCTGTTTGCAAACCACCTGTAAACAATTGGCAAGTAATTTGGATAGATCCAGGTCTCTCTCTAACACTTTACCCACCTATTTGCACTTTGTTTGCAATCTAGGGCATCTCTTCTTTGTTTTAACCAGAGAATGCTCCCTCTTCTGCCATGCTTTTCTGTAACTGTTGGCTGTCAGTGTTGCTCAGATGTCTCTCCAGGATTCATGTTCAGTCCAATCCAGTGACTGACAAACTCTCATGCAGATCCTGCAGCTGCATATACTTATGTCACCCTCAATTGTGAAAGCTTCAAAGAAAATAGGACAGCTCTGCTAGTCACAAAGAAAGGGCTTGTTTAGTTTTGATTAAGTGCAGAATGAATAAGAAGGCAGCATTGAAGAACATGAGGAAAATAAATGCCAGTCAGGTGAAACAGCGGATGGCTCAAAGGATTATGAGGGAAGGCCATTACATAAATTATTTGAGGTAAATTTGAATGTTCCCAATAGTCATCTTGACTTTGTTCTCCCAGATCCTAAAGTCAGTTTCAGGTGTGACAAGGAAATACAATGGTCATTAAAAGGGACAGATACAGAATTGCTTATGGAAAAGGTAGGAATGATCTAAAATATGCCATTATTGTATTTTTATCACAGAGTGTTAGTATGGTTTCTATGGAAACTTCTCAGAAATTATTCTTGGAGGAGGTCTCAGGAGGAAACATGTCAGTCCTCTGGCTCCCTACTAATCGCATCTGTGAGCACAGAGAAACCAAGCTAATCATACAGATTGCCCTGACTAATGCTTTGGCTTTTTTCTGTGTGACTACATACATGGCAGACTAATAAGGTTCAACATCAGCTGTCAGAAAACTCCTAGGGAAATGTTGCTTATATGCCAAGTAAAAGGTATGGTATATGTTATTGCTGACAATTGCTGCCATTGCAAAATGTGCAGGCTGGCTTCTCCTCAGCACCTGTGACAACTTCTGCCAGTTGAAGGGTACAGTGCATCCTGTAAAGAATAAAAACCCTCTAAGAGAAGTAGGCAACATCCTTTATTGAAAAAATCTGGCTGTGATTTCTGAAGATATTCCTGTCGAAGCATCTTCTCAGCCAATAAAAATCTTACAGATTATTTGTGTGGATGTTAAATCTGTCTTCCTTTGGGTTTAGGGAGAAGAAAGGTACAGGTATATTACCCCTGGAAGACAGACAGCATTAAGGTTCATTGGAGAGAGGAATTGAGATAGGCTGTCTTTATGGGTAGTCTTATTTCCTATATTTTAATAAAATTCCATACACAGTCCTGAAGAAATGTGACTCTGTGGCTCTACCTGTGTCACATTCTGGGACACAGATTTGGTCACTTGGTGGCAGCAGTGAATATGGAACCGCGTGCAGTTTACTTTGATAGTGGTAATGAAGGATGTTTTTAAGAATGTAGGTGTTGATAATAACAGAAGAAACACCTTTCTGCCCATTGTGTGGCGGTCTACTGGTGTCTTCATGTTCTGACTGTTCAGAATTAAAGTCACCAGGTGGTTTCGCTGGGTCAAACTGGTCTTGACTCTAGTGTAGCTCTAAGAGACCATATAACTTTTTTTTTGCTACCAATCGCTGAGAAAAAGCAAATAAGATTCTGTTCTTCATAACCTGTGTGAACCTTAAGATTGTGAACAGTGTTTCTGCACTGTCCTGTCAGCCTGGTTTCACTTATTTGGTGGTGGTTGGTTGATGTGTTTAAAGGATTTCTTCCCCAGTGGAGGAAAAGAGAGCATAATCGTATTGCCCAAGTGTAGAGGGAAATATGGCAGTCACACTGCCCGGTTTGATGCCAATGGTATCAACTTTTAGGTTTGGAGGTGAGGGGCCTAGGAAGTGAGGAAATTACAGGTAGAAGAGAAAAAAAAAGCAAGAGGGGCAGACTGAGGTACTTGTCAATAGCCGTGTGCTTATTTGGCTATAAACGTTATAACTTTGAGCACTCTAAATGGTTCTGATGTACGACAGAAACATTGGCAAATTGAGGGTGACAGATTAGATGTAGTAGGAACCAGGACTATGCTGCCTTATACTTTCGTTTGTCTTCATTTCCACTTCAGTATTTATTTCTTAATAAAAAAGATCAGATACTGTTTTCGTGGTAATATCATATTAGGCTAACATTGTATTGCATATTAGCTCATGGTAATATTATATTGCATTATTAGATAGCACAGTAACTTCCTGAGCAAGAAAAAAAAAGTGCCCAAAATTCAAAGAATTTGCTGTAGTAACCTCACATTTTAAAAATTGATTCTAAATGATAGTCACCTTATACTTTAGACGAGTGAAGTATTGTGGGTCTCAGAATGGTAGAATTGCCATGTGATGCTTGTGGTGGGGGGCTGGGGGTGGACAGAGGGAAATAGATTCTCTTGTAGCAGTAAGAGACTGGTAATATTTGTGTATGAGCCTGGGTTTTAGAACTTTAGCACTTGTATAAGGCTGAACCTCTCTGGACACAGCAGTGGCATAAGAGGAGCTCAGAGGACATTGGAAGAGACTCTTTGGCAGTGGATTGTAGATAAATTCATTTGTCATAGTATGGATGTGATGTTTGTATGTTATAGTTGCAGTTGTCCTTCTTCTTCAAGGAAATAGCTTTGAAGAAGGCATTTAAAGATATTTTGCAGTCATCCATTGTAGCTGTGGAAAGAACAGTTACAGTCTTTGAGCATAATTCATGAAAACATAGACAACTATAGCATTGCTGAAAATCCCTGTTTGTCACTGGTTACAGAAAAAAGTAACAAGGAAGACACTATTATGTCCTTATACACAGCTTAGAAATTTAATTTCTAAATATTTTTTTTGCATTTTTTTTAATCCATTGTAAGGATGGTATTGATCTACACTTTTCTTAAGCATTTGTTTTGTCTTTTCTCTCATAGCTTTCTCAGAAAGCTTTAAAAGAAGCTCCAGCTCCTCTAGGCTCCAACTACTCTGGGAGATGTAGCAATAGCTGAGGCTTTTTGCTGTAGTCTGTATTCACACAGATATTTATTGAGTCCAATGACAATTGAGTTTGTGATGCATGAGCTGTGCACTGGGCTGTTCTGAAGAACTGGTGCTCTTTCCTACTTCTGTCTTGCACCGTAACCTGCTCTTGTTGAAATACCATGCAGAAGGAGGAGCCGATTGGTTCCTTAATCAGTATCATTCTCTTCACAAATTATCTAATCCAGGTTCTGTTGAAATTAGTAGGAATATTTCAAAGGTAATTAGATCAATGGTTAATTTTCTAGAATTTTCCTGCAGCTTTGCTGATGCTATCAGATTGGATAGCACATCCTCTCTTTCTATAATAGATAACAGAGAAATGTAGTTCTTCTGTTCTCACTGGAACTAAATGGTGTCTTATCTACATTATTAAGCAGGGATCTTTGTGACCTTTGAGTGAACTATAATGAAAATTATTTGCGTGGCTTGGATTTTCTAGTATTTTTGAGTGACGAAAAATAAGGTTGATTTTGACCTGTTATCAAAATACAGGCTGTTGCCATGTTAACTAGTCATCTACTTTTTATTGCTTTAAATTAATGATGAATTAATTTTGTCTCTGATAAGGTATACCATAATTTTAGGAATATTTCCTGTAATTTTTAATAACTCCATTCAATAATATATCAAGACTGGGATTTTGAGGGCTGATCTTTAGTCTAGAAAGT
>VZZY01015131.1:354602-432293 GCA_013400335.1 Eurystomus gularis | reverse complement strand
AAGGCGTTCAGCAACTCCGCCTTGTCTGCATCCTCCATCACCACACCACCAGCCTCATTCAACAGTGGTCCCACATTCTCCCTAGTTTTTCCTTTTGCCACCAATATACTTGAAGAAACTCTTCCTGTTGGCCTTGATGTCCCTTGCCAGGTTTAACTCCAAGGAGGCCTTGGCTTTCCTCATTTCATCCCTGCATACCCTGACAGCATTCTTGTAGTCTTCCCAAGTGGTCAGTCCCTTCTTCCACTAAATGTAGACTTCCTTCTTCCACTTGAGCTTTTTCAGAAGCTCTCTGCTCAACCAAGCAGGTCTCCTATTTCCCTTGCCTGATTTCTTGCTCTTAGGGATACAACGATCCTGAGCGTGGAGGAAGAGATCCTTGAATAGCAGCCAGCTCTCATGAGCTCCCCTGCTTTCTAGAGCCCTGGCCTATGGGACTTCTCTGAGAAGCTTCTTAAAGAGATCAAAATGAGCCCTCCTAAAGTCCAAGGTTGCAGTCTTAGTTGTTGTTTTGTACCTAGTACCCATAATCCTGAACTCTTATCTTCTCATAATCACTGCAACCAAGCCTGCCCCCAACCTTAACATCTTCCACTAGTCCCTCTTTGTTTGTTAGCACAAGGTCCAGTAGTACACCTCTCCTTGTTGGCTCCTCCACCACCTGAGTCAAAAAGTTATCATCAATACACTGGAGGAACCTCCTGGACTGTGTGTGCTTAGCTGTGTGGCCTTCCCAGCAAATGTCAGGATAATTGAAGTCCCCCATGAGAACCAGGGCCTGTGATTGTGATTGTGTGCTTTCAGCTGTCTGTAGAAGGCCTCATCAACTTTCCAATCTTGATCAGGTGGGCTGTAATAGACACCCACAACAGTATCTCTCATACTAGCTTGCCCCCTGATCTTTACCCACAAGCTCTCCACTTGCTCGTGGTCTGCCCCCAGGAAGAGCTCAATACATTCCAGTTGCCTCTCTCATATAAAGAGCAACTCCACCACCTCACCTTGTTGACCTATCTTTCCTGAAAAGGACATAGCCATCTAGCAGCTACTGCTGTCCTAAATATTATGACTGTGTACTGCTATTGCAAAGCATGTCTCATTGCAAGTGATGTATTTTTGTAACAAACACTTTGAGGCAAATGAATGTTGTGTTCCTTTGTTTCCATCTCTCCTGCACTGTGGCTGTTCTTTAGAAAAGCAGTCTTCTGCATTGAGTTTCAGGCCTCTTTGAGCTTTGACTTCTCTGTTTGGTGTAACAAACACTTGATGCTTTGTGCTTTTGGTTAAATGGCACTACTGCTCTTGCTTCAACAAAACCAAACTTGCAAGTCTCAAAATATTTGTTTGTGGCTTTATCTGTTCTTAATTGTATCACTGTTTGACCACGACCACAAATTCCAACTCTGCTATTTTTAGTTCTAAAACACCCCCAAACCTGCAAACCTTGAAAATGAAACTTTGCACAATTTAGTGACCTTAGCTTGTCATGGTTCATGGCTATACTGGGAATATCTCATAGTAGAACAAATGTATACTTCGAAAGAAGAAGGTATGCTCTTTGTACAGAAAGCTTATCCAGGGCTTACTACAATTGTTAACACTTTAGGTACTTCAGTATTATGATGCTTGATTAGTATAGCAAGGCTATGGTTTGTGTTTTCCTGAGATTAAAATCTGCTCTTTTTTTTTTGTGGCTCTACAGCAAAATTAGGTTGTTTTCAACAGTTTGCCTGATATACATCATGAGAGAAATATATTGATACAGCATGGAAACAAATGTGTTGTGTGTAGGAGTTCTTGCTGCTTCCACGTTTCTTGGCCTGAAAGAAAACAGCTGCAGCTGTGAGGTCGAAGTTTGGAGGAACTGTTGGGAAAAACTAGTCATGCACAGGGCCTAAAGATAATGATATAGTATATGTCATGGTTATATTCTCCACAGTGCATGAATTGCAGTGGGGAAATAGCTAGTGAAACTAGCTGCAGAAGTATTAAGATGACATCCATGAATTAAAGGTTTACAGGTTGGCTGAGTTTTCCCTAGAACATGTCAGTCCGAACCCCTGCTGTTGCAGGTGGGACAGGTAGCATTACAGGAGGCCAGGAAATAATAAATGCTGTTCTTCACCCCCACCCCCAAATAAAAAATCCCAACAAAACCAAAACAAACCCCCAAAATGCAAAAAACCTGAGGTTTACAATCGGTCCATCAGACTTCAGGTCTTAAGAAACTGCTGGAGCAAAAAAATCTAGAAGGCATCCAGGAAATAATGTTCCAGCATGGATTTATCAAGAATAAATCAGAACATACTAATTGTGACAGTGAAGAAACAGACACCATGGCAAGCAGTCAGTATTGGTTACCTTGATACTAGTGAGGCTTTTGACCTTATGCCTTTCAACAAGTATGTGAGCAAGCCAAGGAAGTGTGATCTTGATAAAAACTAAAGAAAAAAGGATGCAATACTGGTTGGATATTTAAACTCTGAGTAATTGTCAATGTGTAGTCATCCACCACAAAAGACGTGTAGATTTTAGAGGAATCCAAACTCTGTCCTAGGTCTCATGCAATTTAGTATTGGACAGGATGCTGAAATTCAGGGTATCCTGATGAAATCTGCAGACATGGCAAAGCACTGTGGTGCAGAGGGCTGCAAGTAGCAGAAATGAGCTGAAGAACCAATGGGCAGGAAGGTCAGGGAGCCGCAACAAGTGCTAGGTCCTGTGCTTACACAGGAATAATCCAGTGCACAGTTATCAGTTGGGGAAAAGCAGCAGTTCTGAAAGAAGAAACTCTTTGGAGTTTTTGGACTCATTACTGATATCAGTGAGCAATATTAATACGCTCTGCACATTGAGGGATAGAAGTGAAATTATTCTGATGGATAAGTAGAAGTGTTCTGTGTATTGTGTATGATAGGTTCCTACACTGCTGGCAACATCTTGAAGAGAAAGGGAGACAGTTGTATCTCATTTCAGGCAAAATGCTTCAAGTTAGATGCATCCCAGTTGAAGAAGGTCTGGAGGAGAGCAATAAGAACGACCCAAAGATCCAGAAAGCATGACTTGTGGAGGAATGATCAAAAGAGTTAAGCATGTTTAGGAAAGAGAAGATGGAGGGAAGGTATGAGAAGTCTTGAAATACGCAAAAGGTTACCATAGGGAATATAGTAATAGATTTTTCCTGGGCCTACTGGCGATATGAGGGACCTATCACTACTAAAATGTCTGTAAGGTAGGCTTAGGGTTTGTCATAAGGAAAAGCTTTCAAATGCTAAGTTTGGTGAAGCACTGGAATAGGTGCAGATTAGTCATTGCTGCATACCTTTGAGAGCAAGTCAAGCTATTCTTCATGGATATTTACTTGTCAGGAAGAGTTGATCCTTCCTTTAGGTGACAGTCTTATAAAGATGTCTTGACTGACTAGTTGCCCTCTTCAGATCTTCTAAATGTCAGTTTCTATGGCTCCATAAATACATAATTTATCTTTTTTCATAGTATCCTGAATATTAGCGCACTAGAATATATTTAAATGTGAGTTTGAAGTCCAAGCTAATTTGAAAGTTGAATTTTAATGTTTAAGCTTTGGCTAGTCTGTAGTAGGAAGCTGTTTGTGTCTTGGGGACTGCAAAACAGTAGTAACAAACTGTGCAGACAAAGGAAGTGAGTATGCAAGATGCAATTCCTGAGTGGAAATATGATGTAGATTTCAGCTGGTTACTCCAGGAGAAACTTACATGAATTACTCCTTGTAAGTGTATTATGCTTTTCATATTGGACAGAACTAATTCTAGCAGGTATATGATGAGTTAAATGTGTTGATAACATGTCAAAGTAATGACCAAACTATTTATAGCTGACTTGTGTTGGGCTTTTTCCCCACAAACATCTGTCCTTGCATGGCTGCCCCCTCTGCGCTGTCACGGTGAGGGATTCCCTTTTCACAGGATATGAAATGCCTTCTCTTGTCCTTCAGTTATTTCTGTGAAACCTGCAAGAACTTAGTATCTGTGAGCTTCTGTCCTCTGCCATGGTTGAACTCCATGGGCCAATTTCCCAAAGTTACTGGAAGGGGGGGAATAGTTCTGACTGATGCGTGCAAGTGCCCGGGGCAGCACAGCCACACAAGCTTTTGACAGCCAGGCTGAAAAGCAAGCCCAAAATGAGGTATATCAAGACTTCCTTAGGTGTTTCTGACATGTCATACTTTGTTCAGGTAGAAATTGTCTGACGGCATGTCTGTATTTTGACGAAGCAGGTACGCTGTTCCTGCCTGCGTGCACGTTGGCCCAGTGCATCGGTTTGGGACCATTGTGCCTGCTCTGTGTGCTGCAGTTTGCCCCTTTTTTTAAACAAGGGTGATTACAGGAGTTGTAAGGGTTGTAGGTGTAGATGCAGTGCTCTTGCTCAGCGGTTTTTGCCTGATTCAAGTTAGTTTAGTCTGAGCCATGGAGGCACTTTGCATTTGACAGGCAGTGTAACTTTTACACTAAAAATGGGACTCAGCGGGATTAAGTGATTTGACCAGGGTCACAGACCTGCAGCCGTTAAGCCAGCAGATACCTTGACGCCTGCCGCCCTGGCGTAACTGTTGAGCCTCATCTGCAGATCTCGTGGAGTCCAGAAAGCTTCAGTATGGTAGCCTCAGTGACTCTTTCCTCCCCAACATGTTTTCAAACATTCTTGACACAGGCAAATTTCTGTGTGTAAAAAGGAGGAGAAAAAAAAAAGGCAAGCCCAAAACAAACTCCTTGCTTCCTTGAATACAAATGAGGCTTATCTAGTTTGTTTGTAAAACTGTGTTTGTTTCTTGCCGGCAGGATGACTAAAGCCAAATAAAATCTTGCAGTAATTCATCTATAGTTTTCGCTGACTGTGTCTTTTTTTTTTTTTTCAGCCCCAGGCAGATTTATTGTTCTTTTCTGGTTGCTATGGCTTTTTAAAGTATATATTTTTTTTCTCTATCATCTGTTTGTAATATTGACCTGTTTCCAGTGTAGAGCTGGCCTATGCTCCTCTGTAGTATTCCAGGATTTTAGATTAAAAATGGGGGAGATTAACTGTGGTTTTTAGCTCCACAAAGAAGTATAAATCAACATCAATTTCATTTCAACAGAACCTGTTATGTTGTGAGCTCTGCTGTGCAAACACTGAAACTGTAGCACAGTGAATTGCTGTAGGTGAACAGGACTCCACCAAGTGCGCAGGCTGCGTGCCTTTATTCTGCAAAGGGTTATGGAAATATTAAGTCACTGGTTCCAATTTAACCCAAGTTTGTCATGGCCAAAAGCTCTCATCATCTGATAGTTATTCAGTGGTCCATGAGAAATTGGTTGGGTTTTAGCCTAATTCCTGTTAGACATTTCCCATAAAACAAGCAGTTCCGTGAACAGCAGCACAGATCAAGCCTGGTCCTTTACGTCTTTGTGTGCTAGCCCCTCTCCATCCCCCACTGCTGCAATAAATCCGCTTCTCCCCATACTGCTGTCTGTGAGCTCACCTCCCCAATATTCCCCATCCCTCCCCCACCTCCTAAGCCTTCCTTGTCACATCCCCTAACTTCCAGCTGGGATGTGCGTGCTGTGGCTGGTACCGAATGACGTGCTGGCTGATAAAACTAAGTGGCTGCTTGTGTGCAGAGTGGTTGGCTGATGTGCTGGGCACGACAGGCAGCTATTGAGCTTGTGCTTCGGTCTCCAACCTGTTGCTGGCTTCCCCTGGAGCTGGCGGGAGGCTCTGAAGTTGTTTCAGAGGGAATTGCCAAATGCAGCTCTTGTAAATTGTCCTGATAGGCATTGCAGCAAAGTGCTGGTTGCAGATGGACCTGGCCCTTTTTACTCCCCCCTGTAGATCACAAATAAAGCTTATGCAGCACTGCTGGTAATCCAGAGAGAAGCATCTGTCTGCAAAGCTGTCGATCAGACACGCAACGCTAAAGAGACCTCATGGAAAATGTTCTTGTCTGCAGAAAGGATGACTCTAAGAGGAGGCATTTTGTAGGCACATAAATGCATTTTCTCTTGAAATACTGTGTCAGGGCTGTGCAGAGAAAACACTGAAGCCCACACCAGGTTCACTCTTACCATCTTGCTGCTGTTACTGCTTGGGATGGTTTAGGGTTGAAATTTGCCTGCTGGCACTACTTGATCGCCCTGCCCTAAGCTGGGTGCCCAAGTCCTGTTGCATGTCCTGCCTGACCAGGCTTGTCCTACTATGGCAGTGCTGCCCACTTTGTGTGTGTGCCTGTTAGCAGACCCTCCTGGCAGTGACAACTGCAGGTCATTTCCCAGCAGGAGAGGTGAGAGCCTGCCTGCTGCCAGCCTCAGCCTGTGCAAGCAGTTGTAGCCCATGCTAGCTTCATCAAGTGTTTGAGATCTCAGAGGAAAGATGTTAGTATTGCGGTGTGGCTTTGTGATTTGAGTGCACTTGAAGGATGGGGCAGCTAGACACCTATCTACTTTCCTGACATAGCAACTCTCAGTCAAGTCTCATGAAGCTTTCTCACTGTTTAGACTTTGGCGTCAAACTATTATCTCTAATCCATTGGTTGGTTGTTGGGTTTTTTTCTGTGACTGTTCTGGGTTTGGTCCAGCAGGGCTCTTTGAAAGGCATTTTTATAGCTCTTCTTTTCTCCCTCTCAAAGAAACTATAGACTTCCAACACCTGCTTTTAATGATAAGATGGCCTTGCCAACCCCCCGTAGTGGTCTGTAGGTAATAAGCATAGCAATATTGACTGTCTGCAACATCCAGGCTCTTGGGCAGAGGGAGCCTTTCACTTGGAAAGGAGGGAGAGGACAGGTCACAGCACTGGTGACACTGAGTGTATGGGTCAGCATGCAGAAGTGCTTCTGGTTTCCTTAGATGAAATGAATGCAGTTCCTCTCTGCATGCTTGCAAAGCAGAGTCCAGTGCTTTTATCCTCACTTGTGAGGCAGGGAAACACTCCCAGCTCCATTTTATTGCAGGGTCCTGAGGCACAGGTTTGCCAGTTGTTAGAGAGGAACTCTACGGTGGCCCTGACCGTGGCTGAGGCTTCCCAGGCTGTGAACCTGCATGCATTTGGTGGCCTGTCCTCATGAGTCCTGTCTCAGAGTGGTTTCAGGTATGGATGATAAACTAGCTGGGGGCACAGAGCAGAAATAGAGCTGTGAATGCTGCTGAGTGCAGTTGTGCCACTGCGCAGGTGGTGCGCCCCTATTCTTCTCCTTCCTGGCAGCATAAATGCAGTTGCACGACTTTAGATTTCGGCTGATTAACTTCTCCTTCTGTTCAGAATAGGCGCAGTGCTGCCCCTTTGCAATACTGGGAGGCACTCCAGTGTCAGGCTCAGTCCTGCCCTTTGCCTTGGGCCATGGTCACTTTTTGTCTGCTGATGGCAGCCTTCAACTGACAGGGTGGCAGTTATTTAGCTCTTGCAGGTTTTGGTGGGATAGCATCTCCCTGGCCTTTGTTTCTGACTTTCTAGGACATTGTGCTGTACCGGAGAATATCTTATCCACAAAATTCCTTTTACTGTAGTGATAGAAAAGCCCCTGCAACCATCTGGCCAGGTTTAAAAAGTGCTGGACACTTTCTCAGGAAGTGGAGAGGAGGGGACCAACACCACTGCTGAGTGACATTGCCTTCTGCTGGTGGTGTGAACCTGGACTGGGCATGAAGCTCCTCCAAGCTTCTTCAGTAGGAAGCCACTGTTGTTTCTCTGACTTCTAGCTCTCAGCTGAGAGCAGGTCTCTGACCTTCTCCAGCCCAAAAAGGCAGGTTGACACTAAGGCATGGAGAGACTTTGTGCCGGGAGCAGAGGCACAGAATGTCTTTGTTCTGTATAAAAGACCTTGTTGAATTAGAATGAAAACTGTCTCCCCTGGACTGCTTTACTGATTGCATAGTATTTCTAGGCAGTAAGCGAAGAGTCCCAGCGCTGCCTGAAAGAGAAGGCTTGTTTTTAGCTGCTACTGATTTAGATAAAGTAGGTTTAGGCCCAGTTTGAGTTGGCTACGTTTCAACTGGTGCTGTCCCTTTTAATTCTGTCAGCTCATGTCCTGTTCCTGCCTGGGAACTGAACTTGGCTCATTGCTTTTCAGCTGTTCAGTACAGTTCATTCAGTTGGTTTATTTAAAAGGAAAAGGAAAAAAAAAAAAAGAGGGGAAGAGATCAGTCTTCCCTCTGTGCTTTGCATCAGACCATGTGCCCTGAGACTGCTCCCAAATGTCAGGGATGGAGAGAGCAGCAGCACTTGTAAATCTAATACACGGTTGCATTTATAAACGCACAAGTTGTTTCAGCCTCACACTGCATGGGGGCTGCCACTGGGAGAGGGAGAAAGGAACCAGGCATGGAGACCCAGCAGAAGCTGCGTGAGGCTGCCACAGCAGGGAAGGGGTAGGAGGACAGCCAGCAGGCCCTGCGCCTGGGACACTTGGATGCCGGCCTCTAGCAGCTGTCCACCCTGAGCGGCTGCAGTTCCAAGATCTGAGCTGATCTTGCTAATGTTTTCTGCCCAAGGCAGAGGAGAGCTGAACACCATGCAGGAAGCCTTTTCTCCATCCTGCCCAGAGCCTCCCTGAGGCAGGAGGATGAGGAGGAGCAAATGTGCAGGGGACCAGCAGGCCTTGATAAGAAGAGCATCTCTGACTCCTAGGATAAGGAAGCAGGAGAAGCTGCACATGGTCAGCCCAGCCCCAAACAAAGCCTCTGTCCCCTGTACTGAAAGAGGAATGCAAGACAAAGGAAACAGCTCTGGGAAGGCAGAAAATTCCTGCTCCTGCTGGTGTGAGGTCCTTTGGCATCTTATATGTGAGGTCTTTGTCCCACCCAGCCTTTCCTGGGAAACGGAAGCAGCCGATTTAATAGTTAAAAGCTTCTGTACAGAACAGTGTTGCCTCCTCCTATGGAGGACCTGAAAGCCACAAGACAGAAGGATTGTTCTGCAGTCGCGGGAGCATCCTCTCTCACTGCCTGTGTGCAATTGTTTGGGATGCACAGAGGCAAGTTTGAAGGTTACATGTACTGAGGAGCCTTCTGAAAAGGACTGTTGTTTTTTTTTCCCTCGGCAGCTGCCAAGCCCATGTTAGATGAAACTGCAGAGAAGAGTGGACTGAGCTGGAAGTTGGGTTCACTGTTACATATCCACTTTCTTATACTTTCTATTGAAGATCTGTGTAGCAAGTGGTGCTCATACTGTGCTTTCTGACTAACCCACTCTGCCTGCAAGTGTGGCAGTGTGTGGAGCTCATTACAGACCATCTTCTGACAGCCTCAGATGCAGAGATCCTTTGCAGCAGCCTGCTGAGCCAGGAGGCAGCAAATGGGCACAGCAGGAGAAGCATTTTGTTCTTGGTGGGGAAGAGAAACTGGGAGAGTATATGGAGGTACAGGCAGCCCAGAGCTCATGGAAAATGGACTTTCTTACTTTTTGGTTTGAAATCAGGAGCTTAAAGGAAATATCTCAGCACACTCAAGATGGCATTTAAAAAGGTGCTCCATAAACAGGCTGGCCATTTTGCATTAGAACCATAAATACAGCTCTTGGACAAATTCTGTGTGTTTCTCATGCATTACACTACTGGGTTGGTAGAACTCGAAGCATAACTAGTATTTTACACAAATATATGTGAATACAAAGTTCCTCTGTTTCCTCCCCTTTGGCCTCCTGCTTTGCCAAAGTAAAATAGAAGTTTGGCCTGTGCAAGCTTTAAATTCCTGAAAATATAAAAGAAAATAATCAACCACTGAGAAAAATGCTACAGTGCTCTCTCAAAGACCCTTGCCCTTCCTGTCCATTATAAGCTCCAGAACTGATGCCTGGGTAACTGGAACTCTTTTCTGAAGAGATTATGATATGTTAACTCCATAAATGTTTTCTCCCAGACCACTTCCCCTTTCTTGAGTAATTATTGCTAAAAGGGATACCCTAGTGCAATCTAGCAGTCTTTCTGTCAGATGTCTATGCTGTGAAACCTACTAAAAGAAGCTGCTTGCAGCTCCTCCTTCAGAGGAGGATATTGCCTTTGCTTCCCCTTCAAGCTCCTTGAAAGCTCTTCAACAGGAATGTCTCATAGATGTACGTGCACGGGAAGATCGCAAGTGATTTGCAGTCTTACGGTGCTCCTGTGTCCATCTGAGTATCCATCCTCAGTGGCTTGCACATGCACAAGTATTTAGAAGGTCCAACAACAAGAAGAAAAACCTCTCACCTGCTGCAGTTCTCTTCCCTCTCTGAAGACACCTAAAAGCTGCTAAATGCTGTGGGTATGAGTCTTTGTTCTAATTGCACCTAGGAATGTTCAGGTGCAGGCTAGGAAATGTTCAGGTAACTGTAAAACATTCTGGCTTTCAGTGCCAGGACACAGGGTAGTTTTTTTAAATGTATCTCAGCAAGTATCTCTTCAACTTGGCCACGTGGGACCACATCATCTGTAAATAAACTGTCATTAAATACCTATTTTGAGCTGAGTTCTTATCTGACAGGAGATCCTGCTGTATAACATCCTTTCTCACTCCTGGGCCTCCACCCCATCCTAAGGCTATGCAGTTTCTGAAACTATCGAAGATATAAATACCGTCCTTTGAAGGGGAGATGTGAAACATGTCTTGTTCAGGTGAAGGATGCAGAAAGCTGATGGTAGTGCAGCTGGACAGAGGTGGAAGGGTCTCTCGCCTGGCCTGGAGCTTGGGATTTTGCAAGTGAGTCACTCCTGCTCCTTTGCAGTTGCTGGGCTGGGGGATGAAGAGGATAAAGAAAAGATTGTCCCATTTGCCCATTGGAGGAGGTGAAAGCAGCCCAGCCCTGCAGTACCCAAGGGTGATGGGTCTGTGAGATGGGGTCTAGAGGGGCAAGAGCTTGAAGCAGGAGAGTTTTATGAGGCTGTGAAGGAGCAAATCGCATCTGTGTTCATTTTCTTTCTCTGTCATACTCAGCAACACCAGGTAGGTCCTTTCATGCTGCCGTGTCTTCCTCCAGCCTTCCCTCCCTGTAGGAGGGAGCCATGCAGATAAATCTGTAGATAGGTGAGAACTGTGTTGTTGCAAAAGCAAGGCAGGAGATACATCCTGCCCCAGGCAGTGCTTATGCTGAGGGGTTGCCAAGCGTGATGGATGTGCCAGCTCCTGCCTCTGCTGACTTCGAGGGCTGGAGAGAGGCTGTAAGGAGCAGACATGGAGGAGCTGAATGAAGTTGTGGGGAGGAGAGGAACTGTAGGAAGAAGTGGCTGGTGGAGCAGGCTGTACGGAGTCAGGAAGAGGACAGGAGGCTAACTGCTTGCAGAGGGTGGGAGCGTGCCCTGGGCATGGGAGTCGCTCGCTGGGAGCCTGTGTGAGAAATTCTCGGAGGCTGCAGTCATGGAAATTGCAGACGCGTGTAGAGACGGGCTGGGAGAAGGAGCAAGCCAGGCATGCAGATGTGTAAGGGATGGAAAGAAATGTCCTGGAAAACAGAAGAGATGGAAAAGGCCTGGAACTGGATTCGTTATTTTATGATAGCATTTTAGCATTTGTTTTTCAGCTAAAATATTACACTCTGCAATGTTATGTGAGACACCTGAGTGTCTGGGATCTACTTTGTGATAAGAAAAACAGCACTTGCAACTACACCACAGAAGCTGCAGTATGGCAAGACACATTTTCCACCATCCCGCTGCCAGTAGGGGTGAGTGCCAGCTCTGAGTGAGGCACAAGGAGCAAGAAATCATGTTGTTCTGCTGGTGATGTACCCTGGGAGGACATGGGAGGCCCTTCATAGGGCTTTCAGTCCAGGAGACTTAAATGATCAAATAAGTTTATATATGCTTGCACAAATTGATGGAGTTCTCCTGGGAGGCTCTGTAATTTTTCAGACTTCACACTCTGGAGCTGTGCAGTCATCAACTTTGTATTTTTCACCTGCTGATCTTTTTTTTTTTTTTTTAAATCACTTACTCTTTCTGAAATTGCCTTCAAGCCTTAGAGGTCAAGCGGTCCTTACAGTACTGGTAATCTGGGTTTTTTCCACACTATTTTTTTGTTTCTAGAGAACCTTTTGCCTAGGCCCCTTGTCTCTAAAAGCCCAATTTGAATCCCTACAGTGGAGCTATTGTTTAATTGTACTCCAGGGATTTAATTCTTCCTAAGGCATCTTGTCTATGCCGCATGTCTATGGCAGGCAGCAGCACCATGTGGATTTGCACCTCTTTGGGGTGCCAGGGCTCGGGCAGTTCCTCTTTCCTGACAGGAGATATGGGCAGCAAAACTGAACTGAAAAAGTAAAACAGGGAGGAAAAGCATTTTTGTAACGTTGTGCAAATATATCATGGCTTGGATTCTACTAATTCCTTGTATATTCTTAAAACATGTTCAGCTTGACTTGAAAATGAAAGTGTAAACTAACTGCCAGTGAGCCCTGCAGACTGTATCACAGTTGCTCTTCCCCTTTACCAATCCATGTGTGCAGTCCTTTGTAGATTAGCAAACTAAGCAGACAGAGAATTTAGTATAAATTTGATTATCCCTAAATTATCTTAATGTGGCTGGCGAATGAGTCTGAATAAAGTCTTTTTCTTTATACTAACTTTTTAAATTTGCATCTATGTAATGAGTTACAATAACAGTATTACTTTGAGATTTTTAGACACTCTTTTCATCTTTAGCTTTTGTATTGGTTTATTGTAGCTACGTCTTTGCATGCATGCTTATATCCATTGTTGAGCTAGTTAGAAATACATTAAGTAGCTCTGATGAAAAATATAGCTAATACATTTCAGTATTGGACTCTGCCTCTGCCCTTAGTTTCTCTCAATTAATTCTAGCTGTTCAAGTCCGCAAAGTGGTACTGAAAAACAGCATCAAATCTTATTTGTGACAGATTGCCAGATTACTTTTTTTTAACAAAACCAGACTGAATATTAAAAACGTGTTGGAGAAAATACATTTATATAATAAATTATACAGACTGTGCAAAGGGTAATAGCAATGTAATAAATAACATTGTTTCTGTAAGTAGAGGGTAAGCTGCATTCAATTTAAACGTCTGGCTACATCACTGTCATGTTGGTCAGGAACTCACTGGGGTCCTTTTCAACATTCCTGCACCCATAAGTCATGGAGTCGAAATCCTTCTTTGCTGTACCCTCAAATACAGCATTTCTGAATTATGCGGGCTGACGTCTGTGGCTCGCAGTTCAGCTGAGATCTCACAGTCGAATACAAAATTCAGCCATGAGTTCTCAAGAGATTGATGCAGATAGTGTAGGACTGGCTCGTGTGAGGGATGTGGTCATCTTGGTTGCATGCCAGCATCCCCAGTGCCCCATGATGTTGTGGATTTGTTTGTTTTGGTTTTTCTTTTTTGACCAAGCTGTCTGAGAAGTGCCAAGCATCATGCTAGCACAGCTGAGCACCACTTCTGGCTTAAGGGGGTGATTCGGGTAGCCACTGCTTTCTCAGGGGTACAAGCAGGATTTTTTTCTTTCAGCATCATCTTGCACATACCCTAGAATAAAGTGACATGTAATAATGGCCTGGCTTTCCACAGAAACAAGAGAGGAGCACAGAAACTTGCTTTTGAAGGATATGAGTGCAGTAGAGTGGCTGTTTTCTCAAAACCAAGCATACTTAGTAGTTATTGTACTTAGGGCTTCTGCTACTCTGTGCAGGGTCAGCTCATAACCCGTAACACGCTGTCCTGATGGATTTGTCTGACTGATTAGTCAGAACAGTTCAACCTGCTGCAGATGTTAGCTGGCATTTTGATGGAAGAGGTGTCTTAGAAGGGGTACAGAGGAGTGGTCAGACTACAAATCTGTTCTCCTCATTCGAAAAATCTATCTAAAGAATTGCATGTTGTGACCATGTCAGAAGGGGCAGGTTTTTGGCCTTTGGATGGACAATCTGAACTGCCCTGGAGCCAAACTTAGTCTGGGGACTTGTATACCAGGACAGTCATGCATGAACGGATGTGCTTCAAGTTCCTTTGCTGTCTCCTTGCTGGTGGAACAGCATCATCTCCTTGTTTTCCTCCATACAGTCCGCTATGCACATGCCAGAGAAGATATTTGACTCCCAGATGCTCAAAGAGCTATTTCCCATCTGCTCTGGGTGCAGGGTAGCAAGCACACTGGAGGTGTTCCCTGACCCACATTCAGCCTGGGGCCACCTTTTGATGGAACTTTCTTAGTTCATGCTACTTGTCTTGGTTTCCATCCTATTCAAGCTACTCACTGTGGCTATTCAAGGGAGTAAGGGCTACTAGTAGGATCCCATGCAAAACTGGCAGGTTTAAAAAAAGAAATTGAAAATACAGTGGGAAGTGTATTCAGTGTTTCCCTCTAGAGCTGTGACACCTCTTGAGCATAGATTGCATGCCTTACACTGTTTATAAAACATCTTGAGGCCAAGAATATGACTTGGTTTTGTTTCTTTAGGCATCAGCTAGATTTAGTCAAATGAAGGGTGGGGGCAGTGCACTCCAAGAAAACACAGGAGCAATGTAACACAAAGAAAATTTACTGGTCTGCGGTGGAATGGTTCTTTCTGAGTTATTTCCCCGGTTGTCATTATAGAGCAGTTGGATAGTAAAGTTAGGAGAGATTGCGCAGCTGAATTATGACCATTGCTGCATGAAGGAACTTCATCTGCTTTATGTGGGCTGTAAAAGAAAATGGATAATGACATTTTAAAGGGTTCAAAATATGGGAAGCTTAACAGAGTGGTCTAGGATAACTGTCTTATAGGTGCTGCTTTTGCATAATAGAATAGTACAAGAGCTGATCTATGGCAAATTTAGAGACTTCTCATTTTTGTAGAGCTAGAGAGAGGCTTCAGATTTGCTGTTGTAAACTATGAAATAAAATTGTAAGTTTGAAATGAAATGTTTTAGTGATTTCTGTGTTGAATTCTTATGGAACTGATACCTCCCTGTGAAGCAGTTTGATCTCATAGAATCAGCACTTCCTAACAGAAAGAAGAAAAAACCAAAACAATAGTTTTTGTTAAAACACAAACTTTCAGAAAAAGAATCCGTTTCAAACCTATGAGGATGGGTCACCTTGCTGCATTAGGTTAAAGTCCTGTTGGTGCCCCTTCCAAGCAGAAAGGGTCCAAGAGGTTACTGCAAGCAAGCCTATGTATTTACAACACATCCAGCGCTCCCATGGTAACTGCTGAAGGATCTGTATTTACCCTGCGGCAGGTCAGGTAGCTTAGCTCTCCCTTCAATGGAGGGAACATGTAGCTGCTTCAGGTTTACTGTGGCAGAAGTGTTCAACAGCAGTCCCTTATGAATCAGCTTGTATGCAGTAAATCAGAGCCTTAGCTTACACCTGAGGATTTGCTGATTTATCCATACACTAAAATCATTTCGATTTAAATTCTTAACATATTTTCTTTCTGTTCCTTAGCTACTTAATTCCTCCTGTTGATGGCTAGATCGTTTCTGTGCATTGCCATCTGTCCTATGGATTTGACAATTCCCTGGTGAGGTCCTGGTAGCTTTTTCTGGTGACTGTTGTTTTTGCCGTGCTTACCTAAGGAAACAAGGCTTATGCAGTCGTGCTATTCTCGTGCCTGGAAGACTGACTGTGCTACCCTAATGGTGTTTGAGCCTGTTGGCTGGTATCAAACAGACTTAACAAGAGTGGTAGGGCTCTTGGAGAGGCTTGTTTTTTAAAGGATTTTAAAAATGAGCAGGTGAGTAAAAATGCTTGCTATGTCCCCTGCGGTGAAGAATGGAGATGTGTTTACACTTGGCTGTAGATACAAGTGAACCTAGAGGGATTTCTCCTGTGTGCTCCTGTGGAGAAAAAGCTTTAGTCAGAGCTCCTTCCTCCTTAGGCAGTGACATGTCCATCTGCAATGTGCATTCCCACAGAGAAGAGCGTGTCTGTAGTTTCCCCATTCATGGAAGTCTTCTCCAAGCTTGTTCTGGAGCCTGGGAACACACCACCTGGTTTGAAACTTGCTATTTACTACAAGAATATATCAAGCTTCTCCCATTCTATGCAATTCTTTCTCTGGAGATGTCTCATTTCTTGTTGGCTTTGCTGTGGAGTCAGGTAACACAAGAAGTTCAGAGGCAGAAGTCTTTGCAGCAGCAAATGACACCCAGTCCTGGCGTTTGCTGCTTGCAGACTGGTCTTTGTGTTCTTGTAATGGTAGAGAAGGTGCTTGTTCAGTAGAAGCCCATCATTTTTCAGCTACTGCTGAAAGCCATCTCACATTTTCCTGGATTCTGGACACAAATGCATTCTGTCGCATTAAGAAATAGAGTGCAGAAAAACTTTTGTAACTTCTGTTGTGCTTCAACTCCCCCTCAAAACGACTAAGAACCTTTTGCCACAGGTGCTAATCTGCACAGCATTACAGCACGTCAAAAGGGTTGTTGTGGCAGAGCTTGTTAAGAGTAAAAGGTGTTGGCTCAGCAGTTGCCATTAATGGGCCTGGATAAAGCAGAGGCTCTTCCCAAATCTACAAGGGCCGGGGACAGTGTCAGTGTTGTGATGTGATCCTGGCAGAGCCAGCTTTGTTGCTGAGGCTATAAACTTTCAGGTTTGCTAAATTGAGATAATTTGCAAAGCATGTTCTGGGCTTCTCTGAAACGGGAATCATCTTTTGGCCTAAAACTAGAATTGTTTTGGGATGCTTGTAGCAGTGAGTTCTGTCAGGCTGGGTCAGTGCTCCGTGGACTTAAACTTCTTCCTATATTTTTTTATTGTTACATAAAACATTTATTTTACATGTTTATTAATACCTATTTTTATGTCTGTATTTTCAAGTATTTAATATATAAGTAGCTTCCAGTTTTGAGTATAGGTGTCTCATTTGCTATCTGCAGTAGCCATCAAAATGTGTACTGAGTGGTATGGCTATAAAACTGTGAATGTTGTTGAGGGACCCATATTGGCATAATTATCACTGAAGGTCCTAGTCCCATTCTTGGTTCATATCAGAGCAAAACAAAGATCTCAGAAATTAGTTTGGAGGTGGCAGGCTGCTCCCCTGGTTAGTCCATATGGTGTGGGAGATACGGGCATGCATTTTGGGGGACAAAAGGAGCTATCTTTAGGCATGTCTGATTGAAGTGTGTTGCTTCTTATGTTTGTGCTCCTTGTGTACCTGACATGAGTGCCTACTCATCGCCTGGATTTATGGAAATACATATGTCCATGTAGGGAAAATCTAGCACGTTTGTGGAATGAAAGGCAGGTTGTACAAAAGTGTGTTATTGACAGCACTGCAAATGGTAGAAGGATGCAAAAACCACAGGAGACTTTTCACATCCATCTGTGCTGTGATGGCTTTCAGGATTTATCTGAATGTTATAATTCAGCATTTGTGAGAGACAGAAGTTTAGTTATAAATTTACTTTGGAAGAATCGTTTATGAAAACCGTAGGATTTTCTGGCTAAAACATTTGAAACCTAAATGCTTAGAAATATTTTAATTGTCTTGTTTTTAAAATGTGAGTGTGAAAGATGTGAAGGGAGGATGCTCATCTCTTTTTCCAGCATGAGGCAACAGAAAGTGGTTATATAGTCCTTTGTTTCTGTAGTTTTTTAGTTTCTTTGGCTATAAGTCCAGCAATTCAAGCTGTCCTCAGCTCTGTACAAGAGCTGATCTTATGCAGTAAGCGAAGAGCTGAGCTTTGGGCTGTGATTCTGAATTTCTTGCACTTTTACAGGTTTTAATTTGGTTTCATGTTAATTGGAGATTTTTTTGGTATGATTTAATTGAGTAGTCAGTGTGAATTTTGTGGTGTTGGTGTGCATGCAAGGGAGAAGGAGATTTTCCTCAGTGTTCACACGAACATAAACAGGTGGGTTTCCAGCAGAGAGATTTGCATTTGAAAACCTGCTCTAAACGGGCTGGGCTTTCCCAGAAGAGGCAGCACCAGAAGTAAAATGCAGCGATCGATCAGCATAGAATTGTGTGAGCATTTGATGGGCAAAATGTTGTGGTATAAAGACAGGGCATAAGAATAAGCTCTTTGTGTCTTTGTTTCATTCCTGAAAACTGTGACTGAGAGGCTTTTATCATTAAAAAAAAAAAAATTAATCAGCCACATTTTGGCTAATCTGGAAAATATCACAAGATCCTTTGCAAAATTCCAAGTGCTGTTTCCTTAATCCAGTTTTGATACTAAAAAAAATTAATGATGTTTTTCATTTCTGTCTGCTTATTTCCCCAGCTCTAAAAGTAAAGTAATATCTGAACCACTGCTTTCAGTCGCAGAGCTGCAAGTGTGTAATTTAGCGTACATAACGATAAACTCTTTCTTTCAAGCAGCTTGCATTCACTATGTTTTCTTTCTTTCCTAAATTTGACTAAGGAAAACATTCTCTTACTTATCACAACACTTCTGTTACATGCCTCATTTTTCAGGCCAAGTTCCTTATGGTATTTGGAGCTTATTTTAATTCTTAATCAAATGAGCTCTCCCAAGAAATTCATCTGAGAATATAATAAATGTTCAAATACACGCCAATGGGGACACCTGGTGGAGAAACTACGAGTTGCCCTGGACGCCCTGCATGAAACCCATGAATGGTGGGTGAGCGTGAGTTAGCTCATCAGAGGGATGACTGCGAGTATTTTTAACCACAGCAACTACATGATAACTCAGTAGTTTGCCTGCCTGCTGCTGGCTGCTCCCTCGAAGTATCCTGTGCTTGGTGCTGGCCAGGTATACGTGCAGACACATGCATACGTGCAGCTGTGGTGCTGCTAACGCACAGTGATGGGTCTGCAAGTGCCTAGTTCCTCAGTGACTGTTGTTTAATGTGACTGGGGGCAAAGCTGCAATTACTGGCAAATGCCATTTCTCTTGCCACTGCAGAAGCTGCCACGTTCAAGGATTCTCAGATAAACCATTGTTGCGGTCGGTTCACCACAACCATATAGATAGTTATTGAAGAGATGTCCTACTGACATGTATTTGGAAGGTAGTGTGGAAAAGTTAGGTGAAGATCAAGGACTACATCTGCTTGTAGCTGCAGGGCAGAGGAGAACCCTCCTCTGAATTGGATCCTGCTCTGTGTCATATGAGATGCTTCAGTCTTGATAGACAGCAACTCAACCACTAATATTTTCCACTCTGTAGTGGAAGTCCTCATCCTCCTCCAGTACGCAAGGTCTCCCTTCCCACTCTCCTGTAGATGTGGCCTTGGGAGAGACCATGGCTTGGTCAGGGAGAGGGATGCTGTGCTTGCCACTGCCTTTGGACACAGGCAGGCAGTACTCAGCTCATCCCTGAGGCACTACACCTATGTCAGAGGGCAGAATATGGATTCCAGGCTGTTTATTCGTATATGCTGTAAAAGCTCTATGTGGAGTGGGACAAGCAGAAGACCCAGGGAGAAGGTAATTGTCTAGGCAGCATTATTGCACGCATGTTTGAGGAACTGTGTGCAAATGGAGCATGCCTTAGTTAGGGTGAAAATGGTCATGGTTGGTTGTTCCACCTGTATCTCACTTTCCTGTGCAGGGGCAGCAACATACAGATGGGTTCTGGTGTGCCTTCTGGCAAGCACCAGCTGTGGAACATGTGATCATCCGGGGATTTTGTCTTTATAAGTAGGAGAGGAGGTAAAGAAGGGAATGCTTATAGTCATGAAGAAAGAAGGGTAATTTCTGGCTCTTTGTTTTGATGCAGTCTGTTCTGACACAGAGTGAAATTTATAACCTACTGACTTTCTTACCACTTGGGAAAGAAGGAACATATTAATTATAATTCTGCACCAGAGCCACCAGACAATTGGGAGAAAAAGTGGCTTTGACTTAGACCATCACAAGTTGGGCAGCAGGCTGTGGATTTTTATTAGATATAGCAGAATATTATTTGTGTTTAATTCACATTTTGGAATTTTTTCTCTGTGGCAAATCAAAGCTGCAAATTGAGTATGAATTGCCATCCTGTAGGCATCCAGTATGGCCTGCTGACTCTCTGCACCCCCCAGAAAATGAGACTAATAGTAAATGAGAGACAAGCTAATTTTATTTGTTGATGTTCCTGTGTTGGGATTAATATCAAAGCAGGACACTATTTTTTGCCACAGGACTCAAGAACAGGCAATTTTAAAGTCAGTGCTCGAATTGAGATGGCTCAGTGAGACTTCTTTCCTGCTTTGGGTGCTTCAGCTGACTTGGAGACTCATCGGAGCTGGCTGGAGGCAGTGTCTGTGAATAGCCACCAGCAACTGTCGTGGTCCAGACCAGGGTCCCTGCCTGACAGCAGTCAGGAGTAGATGCTATGGAAAGAATATTTAGCAGAATTTGTGGCCTAAATATTTCTTGCTTCTTTTCCTTGCAGAAAACACCTTCTGCAGTGGTGACCATGTATCATGGCACAGCCCTTTGGACAACAGTGAATCTAGAATCCAGCATATGTTACTGACAGAAGACCCTCAGATGCAGCCGGTGCAGACTCCCTTTGGGGTTGTTACTTTCCTACAGGTATGACCCAGCAATGGTGGCTCTCACTGTCACCTCCTGGACATGGAATGTGGCTAACGTTACATTTCATTTAGCTTTGATAAGTCAGATGCTTATTGTTGTGTCTTCCACCTTTCTTCCTTGATTACCGTGAATCTCATTTTTGAGTTGTTACTCTGGAGGTATTCAGTAAACATTTAACCAGGATTGAGCAATGGCACATCCAGCTCTCAAGATAGAAGTCTACCTGATGTAGAGAAGGTTTACACCCTGAAATAGACCTGGAGTTCAATATTACATTACTGCTCTGAAATTTCAAACGTGAACATAGGGAAAAAAGCTGAGAGAAACACTTTTAAAAGGTAACGTAGAGCAAAATTCAAATAAATTCTTTGGCAGTATTGGTAAGTGATTTACTGGTTTGAGTTCCAGGAAAAGAAGAGTTTGGAGCAGGACTCAAGAGTTGCTTTAGCATTATTTAATGGCAGAAATGTAGCTTGCAGCATTGACACAAAGATTTCTTTAGAGGATAAGTGAGTTTTTCTGTACTGATTTACTGTTTAGGAAAGGTTCAGGTTTGCTTTGCAAAAGAAACGTTTAAAAAATCCCTTGCAATTCAAACCTACTGTTTGGTGAGAGGAGCTTCCTTGGCCAAACAAGTTTGCTTGCTTTCCTAAAGTCCTTCTCAGTGATATCTGTTAGATATGAGCTGCTTTGGGTATTTTTAAATTGCATATGGAGTTATTAACCTTGGTGGAAGAGCTGGCATAGTTTATGCCAACTGCTGATTTCTCCCTGCTCTGTGGAAAAGCTTCCATCCTGTGGGAAAATGCAAGTGTCTGTATTTTACAATTTAAGCTTAAAGTTGCTCCCATTTGTCCTTGGCTGTAGTTGCAAAATGTGAGGGGAATCTCCATTACCACAGACCTGCACAAGGCAACTGCTGTACAAAGGCTTTCCTGAATTTCTTGAGGTGCCCAAAAGTCTGTTTTAGCAATAAGAAAGAGTTGGGTGGGGGATTAACCAGTGAAAGGTGGGTTGTGGGACCTGGAAGGACAGACAGAGAGCCAAGCTAAGCAGGGTGATTCCTATCTGGCTCCCCAGTCAGTGCTGCATTAGTCACGTCTCTTAGTGCCCAGCTGTCCTGGATCAAAGAACAGTCAACTCATTCCATCCTGAGGCTCTTGGCCTCTCATCTTCCACAACACATACAGTTGACTTGTTTTTCCCCTTTGTTTGATGCTTGTTGTTACACATTTATTTTGACCCATGAGGATAAATGATTGCAAACAGAAAAGAATGAACACAAAATCATTTCCTGTTTAGAATCTTGCTGTTTGTATGTAATTAGTGAGTGAAGGCCCAGGGAGGGGTGTCCTGAAGCAAGGGTGATTCAGGCTGTTTGTGGAGGAAGCCTGGGAGATGGGTGGGGATGAAATGCATCTCCAAGGGCTGGGTCCTGAGAAAGTGAGCTCTGCAAGGGGCAGGGGAGGCAGGGTGTGCAGAGCCGGGTAAGTGCTGATGTAGATGATTTTGCGCACAGATCTCTATCAGTGCAGATCCACACTCACAGCAAAAGGCTCGTCATGCACTTCTGCTTGTTGCTTTGCAGAACTTAGTTTTCAGTTTTCCTTTCTGATAAAACATCACTTGAACAGATTTTGATTACCAGAAATTCACTGTTATTGGAAAAGGCTTAGAATATTGAGGAAGAAAATAGAAGGCTATGGCTAAAATAATTTTTCATCCTGAAGAGTAAATCGCTGTGCACTGGTACAAGCCAGTGGTTGATGGATCAGGAATAAGCTGCCTTCCTCTATCAGCTGAAGGGTGTTTCACCCCTTCATTTAAGTGGCTGATCTCAGCTGCTGTGAGAGAGACATCTGGTATTGCTCAGTGTGGCAGCTCTCCTCCTGAAAAGCAAACACATCCTGCCTTATACAGGAAGGCAGAAGTCTGCAATTGCCTGCAGTGACAAGTGGATTATGCGATGGGTAAGCAGCTTTACTTTATGGTGCCGAGTAAGACATAACCAGTCAGCAAACTGAGTTGGTCTAAGATTTGTAAGTACCAAAACACTCCCTTGTGGCAGCAAGTCCCTTGCCTGGTGGGAATTGCTGTTGCAGTATTGCATTTGCCTCTGGCAATTGGCTGACACAGCAGCAGTTTGCATGTACTCAGACCCTAACCTGTCCTGTCTTGCGTGGACTAGATTGAAAAGTGGGAACAGACTACTGGATCTTCAGTAAATCCTGATTTGACACCAGGCCCTCCTCATAGTGAAGTTCACACATGCCATGCAAGATTAAATGTTACGTGATCACGGCACTTCATGTGGTTAGTGTAGAGAGAGGGCGTAAGGAACTGCAGAATTCCTTTGTTGTCTCAGACTCCATTTGTCCTCACTCATCTAGTTAGTTTAAAGAAATGGTGCTTCTCTGTATCTGAACTGTTTGATCCAGCACCATGTGGTACATTTTCTCTACAGTTCTTGAACAGTTCTCATCCAGTTCAGTATCTCTTTTTTCATTTATTCCAGATTGTTGGGGTTTGCACTGAGGAACTGCATGCGGCTCAGCAGTGGAATGGGCAAGGGATCTTGGAACTGCTTCGGACTGTGCCGGTGTAAGTGCTCATATAGCCCATATAGGGGAGTATTCCTGTAGAGAACAATTCGGTTGTTTATTTTTGTTAGCAGTCTTTAACTTGTTGATGGAACTTACTTAATCCTGTGCTGTAGCAAGAGATGGGAATTCCTTGCAAATCTGTTCTCACGCACAGACACTTACATGGCAAATTAATGCATGTGGAAGTCCACATGTTCAGAGTGAAACAGAATGGGATCTTGAAAGCTTAATTTCCCCCCTCTTATGCCTGCAGCATTTTCTCATTCTTTCTTCCTGAGAGAGCTGGGATAACTGTTACTGGTGGCCTCTGTGTGCAGTTCAAAAGACAGGAAGCGGAGGGTCTGACTTCCAGTGCCTAGCAAAGCTTGGGTACTGTCTGGAAGTGAGAAAAGCACTCCCAAACTGGCCCCACTTTTGGTGAGCTAGTTTGCAACAGGAGGGCAGTTCCTGCAAGTGAAGTTCATCATTATTGGGGGATTGGACTAGATGATCTTTCAAGGTCCCTTCCAATCCCTAACATTCTGTGATTCTGTGATTATTTCTCCCATGGCGAAACAAATATGTTGGTGGGTTAAGAGGGAGATATGTTTTAAATGTGAGATAACTTGAAGCCTTATTTGCTGCCAGGTTGCAGCTAAACTTTTTTGGCTTGCAGGTGTTTTGTTTAAATATTTTTATCTCTATTTAGTGGAAGATGCTGNTTTTAAATGTGAGATAACTTGAAGCCTTATTTGCTGCCAGGTTGCAGCTAAACTTTTTTGGCTTGCAGGTGTTTTGTTTAAATATTTTTATCTCTATTTAGTGGAAGATGCTGTGTGATTGTAGCTTAAAAGATTTAAAAAAAAAAAAACAAACCAAAATTATTCTGAATATGTGTTCCTGGGCACAATAGTACACTCTATAGTGTCACATTGGCCTTTGATTGATTATTTGGAAGAGCCTTTGCTGCTGGACTTGTTAAACTTGAACTTTTGCCTTTTAGGCACAAGTGCAGATAATTCATGTAGATGCTCTAGGGTAGAGAGAATTTGTCCAGCTGCAAGCTTTGTTCCTGGGACCACAAGAGAGTAAACACTGCCTGCAGCTCCCTTGGCTCCTCTAAGTCAATACAGAGATAGTACGCCTCTCCTCAGTCTGTTCTCATGTTGGTTTTTGGCTTTTGTGCTGTGGTACAAGCACCTTTCCAAGGATAAAATGAAACCCAAATGTGAATGATTCGAATGCAAAGCTGGAAACTACTAAGCTGCTGATGTGGACTCAGGGTAAAAGTCTCTTACATCCCAGTGAGGAACTGAAGCAGATCACACCTCTGCAGTTAATAATTAACAGCTTCCAGAGTGATGTGAAAAAAGAGTGTCTATCAATGCATTGATAAAGCTATGAAATAGTAACTTTTATTGCTCCCACTCCATGTACTTTAGGAGGCTGTAACAGAGGCAAGGCCAGAGGAGGGGGCTTTTGACTGCAATAAAAAAGCATCTCATGAAAAAAAAAAAGAAAATGTTAATGGCAATCCCAAACGACTTCAGCTGTTACTTCAGATGTGAAGCACCATCTAAGACTGACTTCTGCCTGCATTGTGACCCAAAGTAAAGTCTCCCAAATAGTTCATCTTCACAGTAATCTGTTCTCACTCACTTTTGTTGAGAAACTTCTTGACCCTTCCGACTTCTGTTGCTAATGAAAACAAAGATTTCCCTGAGCCATCTGAATGCTTGGCCATTAAGTAGCAACTGGGCAAAACATCTATCATGAGGATATTTACCAGAGCAATAAGCTTTTTATGGTACTGAACAAGACTGCCGATCTCAGAAAAAAGTGCGGTCCCTTGGGGACCCTGCTGCATCTTTAGATATGTAATAGAGGTATAAATCCTGACCCCATGCCTTGCCCATCTTTTTTTAGACCTAGGCTACACTGCACTTCTCAGTCCCAGTTCAGTTACCTGTAAGGTTAAAACCCAGTTCAGTCTTGTATCAGTAAGTGGGTCCACACAGAGGACAGCCTGTGTCAATCCTGACTGCTTTGCAAGACTTGGTGGTGCCAGACACTAGACAGCTAACAGTTAGGTCATCGAGGGCTTTCATTATCTCTTTGGGAAATATAAAGGACAAATGCGTGCTGTGGGATGTATACACAACATATAGGAGTTTCCAGGCTTGTTCTAAACTCCATCTTGTACTTCCTTCCAGTACAGGTTCACTCTGAGGACTCTGTTGGGGTCTACTAGCTGAAGTGCATGTTTGGTTCATTTCCTTTCTTTCTTTGTAGAGCTGGAGGCCCCTGGTTGATAACAGATATGCGAAGAGGAGAGACAATATTTGAGATTGACCCACATCTGCAAGTATGTCTTTAGCTTATAAAATGTCATGTCTTTTTTATAGCCAGGAAGAATTGGTTTAATTGTGTAAAACAGTTCTGGTATTTTCTGTAAAGGTGCTGTGATCATCTCAATGTTTGCACTAATTCTGGAAAAGTCTTAAATGACACTCTCTTTGCCCTCTCAGAGGTGGTTCAAGAGTGCACATGTCCAGGCCCAAGTGTATGGCGGACACCAGGAAAACAGAATCTCATATGTGAGATTAATTTGGACTGCGTGTTTTAGAAAGGAAGAAAACAGGGTAAGATAAAAGAACAATACAAGGTTTAGTGGTGATAGATCAGGAGATTCCTGGTTTGTTTTATACACAAGCACAAGGAGATAACAACATGCAGAAAACTTAGAACCAACTAGGTAATACTTTTTCACAGCAAGTGCAACAGTGTAGCTCATTCCTGTAGGATGTTACTTGGGGCCAAGTAGTTAGTGTGGTCTGAGAAATAATGGGAAGCCAAAAGTATTTCATACAGTTATTAATAATCCATGCATGAAGATATATTGAACCTTCTTCTTCAGAGTTCAAGTTAATTTCTGAAATTTAAAGATGAGAATAGGACCTGTACAGAGGAGTTATCATCCTATGGACTACTGCTGATCTGTGCGTTTGGGAGACAGTCCTGCATCCCTTCAACAGAGTCACGGTACTGCAGTACCTGAATCCCAGGCAAATCCAGTGGGGTGCTGACTTTGCTTTGGTGAATCACTGACTATTTGCCTGGTAGGGCACGTGCATATGTGCACGTTTTGTACAAGCTATTGCGTTTGCTTATGGTCTGTGTGTCTGCATCTGATTACCCTCAGTTGCCTCACAGCATCTTTTATTTTGAAAACTAAAGAACAAAACCAAATTCTACTTTTACTGTTTTAAAGGATTTGTTCATCTAAAATAACCCCAGTCAGAGCCACACAAAAATGTTCCACAAATGTCCCACAGTGGGGGAGCTAATACAACTACAAGTCCTATAAAGTTTTTAGGCTCTTCAAAATTTTGCCCTCTCCCCTCCTGGAGGGTGTTTCTGTTCTCTCCACACTGGCGATTCCTAATGATAACAGCATTTTCTTCAACTTACTGTAAATGAAAAGTAGCTCAGCTTACTGGAATCTGAGTCAGCCAAGGCAAGTTAAGGCAAATGAAGAGTACCTCTCCTCACCAGTGTGTCCTGCCACTGAAAGCTGCTATGTCTGTGGTCTTTCCGGACTTCCTCACATTGAAGANGGGGGGGGGGGGGGTGTGCCTCCTTCCTGCTCTGCTGCTGCAGCCCTTGGGGATTCACAGGGCAAAACCTGCTGCTCTGGTGCCAAGTCTGAGCCTTTGAGCTTAGAGAACTAGAGAACTTGCCTGTGCCGGGCTGGGTGCAGCCACGCCACGCATCTCCTGCTCCGATTAGCTAGGAAAGGATAAAGTGTCATTTACTTGGTGGTGGTACAGGGTGCGTGAGTGCTGAAGGGCAGCAGTGGAAGATAGGTAGAGGGGAGGGAGGGAGCGGGTGGAGGAAACAGACAACTTTCCTGGGAGCAAGCAAGTATGTTGCTTGCCTGGGAAGCGGGCAGAGCTTGTTTGGAGGCTTCATTGTCTCTTGTGGGAATTGGTTAAGGCCTAAACCCAGCCCTGGCAGCAGCAGCTGTATTTTCTATTCGAAGTCGCTGAGAATGGATCCCAACTAAGATGTCATCCCAGGATGTCGGCAATTAACGCTGTGGCAACGCTGGCTGTCTTCTGTTCAGCCAGGCTTCCCTGTAGGCTATTCAGATTTCCCTGGCAGCACTGTCAAACAGTCCCCATCAGTCCCCAGCTCTGTGCTGAATCTCAGTGCTTCGCTTCTGTTTTAGCAGATATCTCAGAAGAGAATAAAGCTGATTTGAATTTCCTGAGTTGTGGTTGCCACTCTGCGGGTCACGCTGCAGTGCTCTGGCTCTTTTAGAAAGGGATCAATGACTTGTAAGAGCCTCAGAGCATCCCTCCCACATGCTGAAAGGAAAATGGGACAGAAACATCCTTTCTTTGAGGAAGGGAAAAGCTGAACCTCCTTTGCCCTGGGCTCCTCCAACCTCCTGTTCAGGCTGCCCTTTCAAGGGAGGAAGAACAGCCCCTCAGCTCAGACACATCCTTGCTGGCTAAAGATAAAGCTGTGCATTGCCCCAGCTGAGAGTCTGCACTGCTTAAGGTTTTTTTGGGTTTCTTTCCCCTTCAACATCAATACTTGCAAACACTATAAAACAGGCATGCAAATTCGGCTGCCTTAGGCCAGCTCGTTTCCATCAGCCCCCCTTGATCTCCAACGATTCCAGCAGAGCAGCACTTCTTTCCCTGAGGAAGTACTCTGCAAACCAGCTGAGATGCAGATGACAAGTCCCTTTCCCCCTCCCCACAGCTCTGCGCACTGTCTGAAGCTCCAAACTGTGTCTGTGAGTGGGGGCCCTAGCTGCAGAGATGGAGAAGCATGTCCCACCAGAGCTTCTGCCCGATGGAGTCCTCAGGGCCCTCTGGGCTCATCTGCTCCCTGATCGAGGGCAAGTTTGGTGGCTCTTCGAAGCTTCCCCAATCACGTGAATGAAAAATAACTGTGCTGAGAAGTTAAACCTCCCCATGCCAGCTGATCCAGATCCTCACAGAGGGCCAGGAAGGGCTCCCAAAGGAGCCACATGCTGAATCTCGCTTGGAGCATTGTTTGCATATGTAGGATCGGATGTATTTTTCTTTCTTTTTCCACAACTTCTATTTCTGGGTGAAACAACTAATTTTATGTTTAGGATATAACAAAAGAAAATCCCAGCAGATTTATTGTTTTTCAGATGTTCCCATTACGTTTTCATAGAAGCCAGTTTCCACTGACGCCGGAAGAGTATCCCAGCAAGGGGAGTAGTCTTTGAGGGAGGGAGGCAGAAGGAAGGAAGTCTCTTAAATGTTTAAATCTAAGTCAGGACTGCTCTGATCCTGCCCTCAGCCACAGGCTTCTGCCTCCGCTCTAGGGCCAAAGAGCCTGTATAGGGAGATGATCCAGCTGAAAAGAAAAAAAAGGAGTTGGCTCAAGGGAAGGGATAGGAACATATGGAGGAGGGTGGGACTGCAGCCACCACGAATTACATCATCTTAAACTGCTGTGCAGCCACACCCTGAGTGCTTGTGCTTATCTTTGAGCTGCTCAAATCCTCTTGAATGGTCACGAGAACAGCAATGCTCTTTCTAGGGCGCATGCAGCTGGGCAAAGGGAGGAACATATGTGGGTTTTAGTCGGGAAACTGCTTCTTAGGGAACAGATTTTGCAAAGCACTGGATGCTCCCATGATCTCTTGACTCCAGTGGCAAGGTCAAACTGGAGAGTAGTAATAATGAGTGGAGAGATCTGCTCCCATTGTAACAGAGCTCTACTCTCCTCAAATCTTCTAAGTTTCTCGTCCCACAAGCAGTGGGACTTATCGCCTATTCTGAAGTGACCAGATGTTCGCACTGAGGTGGAGATCTTGCTGGTACCAGAGGTGACACCCCTTCAGGAGAGGGGAAAGCGAGTCCAGTTGATTTGGTGCCAGAGGAGAGGTGACAGCAAGTAAGAGCAGCCATTCCTTGGTGTAACTCAGCCCTGTGTTTGTTCAGCTCAACATTACCCCCTTGTGGGACGTAGCTGAAAATTCAGGCTATTGCCAGTTCCCCTGGCAGGTAGGTGTCCTGTAGAAGTTTTGGCTGTGGCTTAGGGCAATCTTGCGGGCAACAGGTACATGTCCTTGAGAAAATGCGTGGTGCCTGAGAGCATCCAGCTGCTTGTGGTTGGTGTGCGACACCTTCCGAGACCTAGTCGGTGGTTATGTGCTTGGAAAGTCCAACTTGCAAGGGAGGGAGTTTGCATATTTTGTTAATAGAGAAAGCTATGCAAAAGCTTCAACGTTGCACACAGACCTGCGTCTCCTTGCACATTTGCGCTTTACTGAGCAGCGCAGCACGTTGGAACACGGTGATTGTCTGGGCAGTTTGCAGATTATGAACTCTTGGGAGTAACAAGTCTCTCTGTGAGCCATTTTCATTGTGGGACTCATTGGAAAGCTTGGAAAGAGAAGTGTTCAGAAGTTTGTTATCATTGATACATAACAGGTAGACTGCCAAGCTGTGCTTCAATGCAGGAGTGTATAATATAGTGTTGAGTTGGTGTAAACCAGAGCTAACGCTGAAAGAAACAACCCTGCATATCCTAGGCCATTAACTTCCACCTCTTTGCCTTCTTTGTGCCTGCCAGGGCCACGTAGTGAAGTGGTGGGGAAGGGGTAGGAGTTCAGGCCAACCTGCTGTAGCAAAGGTTTATTCCAGTTCAGACCAGCTTCCTGCATTTGGCTCAGTGTGCAGTTGCTGTTAGCTGGTACATCAAAGCATGGGGGGCAGAGAGTGGAAACTGGCCATGAAGAGGGGGACATGCAGGAGCTGCTGAAGGTTGGACTGAGCCAGAGTGGGTTCCAGCCCGGTTTCAAGTCACACCCAAAAAAGTCTTAGGGTTTTGGGTCTTTTCAAGCAGGAGAGAGTCGACAAAGGGATTGAGACAGATGGCTCAAACCTGAGTGGAGTGAGTGCCAAATGTGCCTGGGACGATCTCAGCCGGCCCCCAGAGGATGATGAAGACAGCAGGAGCATTTGCATTGGGACCCAGCCGCGACGGCTCTCTGGGAAAGGTAAGAGATCCTGGGCTGAGTTGCTGTTGTTGTAAGAGATCCTGGGCTTCTTTTCTGTTGGATCTGGGCAGTGGACCGAGTCATGCAGCATCTTGGCGTGCGTAACAACCACCACTGTTACTGGAAGGCTCAGTATGTCTTAGGGGAGCAAAACGAATTTTGGTGTGGCCTCTTTCAGGAAGGCAGCAAAGAGGAAAAGACGTCTTTGCATTGTTTTGTCTAAATGTTTCTTTCAGTTTTTAGGCTATTTCTAATCGAAGTCTGCAAAGTTAAACTGAGCACTGGGTGAAACCAGAACTGTAAACACCTACAAGGTGAAGCAACTGCATTTTCCCAGGCTGCGTTTCCTTACTAACATTGTCACTTCTTGGGTGGCAAGTTGGGCTGACACTGCATGTTGCTGTAGCTGAACTCAAATGATTCTTGCAAATACAGAACTCTGAAAAGAAGAAATAAAGTAGGATGGAGTTCCCCTTTACAGCAAGATGCCCTCTCAGGGTACAGATGTCATAGCCATTACACATGCTTGAAATTATACATGTTACCATTCAAATGAGCAAAGCAACATAAAATTTGAGGGCTTGAGATTTCCTGGAATTAACTGTGGTTTCCACAGGAATAGAATCTTACTTGCTTTTAAGTCCATGGTAAAAAATTACGTAAATGCTTGTAGGGTTCCTTCTGGCTTCTGTGCAAATATTTTGAACTGCACTGGATCTAACAAGTATACATGGTGATAGCTGTGTATCCTTCAAAAGATTTTGAGGTAATTTTGATATTTTTTTTCTCCACCTGATTCCCACATTTCTCAAATAAAGATGAAGAAACTTCTATGAAAGGTAGGAAATCATCATATTAAAATATTTGGCCATGAGACGTTATAGGAAAATGAAAAGGTAAAAAGACTGCATCTGAACTGCATAATGTGCGGTTATATTCAAATGTGAGCTTGAGGCTAAAGTTTGCCCTGCGTGAAACTCCTTTCTTTTGTGAATCTTGTTGTAAATTAATCAACAGATTTGCAAAGCCAATTGCAAACACTCAGGAACCTCCTTGCACTTGTTTGGTAAAGCAGCAAATTCCTCCTATGCCCAATGGGAAAAGTGACTTCCAGCACAAAGGCTGGAAGTGTCAGGACATTCTGTGAGAGCTGCAGCAACAACAAACACCTCATTTATGAAAGGATACAAAACTACTCAGAATTTCCTCTTCAGGAGGGCTCAGTATCAAAGGTTCCAGCTTTCCTTGCCTGACATAACATCGCAGCACAAACCAAGAGAATTCAGGCTGACTTTATAAAGTGAAATAACTCCTAAGGTGCAGGAAGAGCTATTAAGAATTCAGCCTTAGCATCTCTTAATTTCATTCTGAAAGAGAAAAGTTTAGATGAAACACACCATAGAAACATGCCTTTAAAAAAATAAAAGCTCCTTGTGCCTGTGATGTTTCTGGGGACTCTAAATCATACTTTAAAAAAAATTCTTTTTGCAGATACGGAGCAAATCAGGGAGACTTTGCGGAGAGGGCTTGAGATTAACAGCAAACCTGTTCTACCTCCAATAAATGCACAAAGACAGAACGGGTTGAACCATGACCGAGCACCGTAAGTTTCACTGTGCACACTCAGATGGTGAGAGGAGGGACGCTAAAGAGCTCAGTGTGGAAAACAAAGTGAAATCTGGGTGGAAAAAGACTTGACAAGAGGAGAGGAAAGATAGTAGCAAATACTTGCAAAGTGAGCATATAGAGGGAGGAGAGTTGTTCAAGTTGGGTTAATGGCCTAGTACACAGGAGGGCAGATTTTGGGAGGGTTTTAGACAAACCTTGCTAATGCAGAGTGGCTCAGACTATGTTCTGTAGGACCTGCTCCTCCTGGTGTACAGTGTTTGAAACCAGCCCTATAAAATGTGTTGTGGCAACCAGTGCTGTGGTATCCAAAGAGCTAGGTGGCATAGAAGAGTGTTTGCTGATATTTTTACCTGAGCACTTTGTTTTCAAGCTCATAATTACCAACCCTTTAGTTAAAATGTTGATTTTTTTTTTTTCTAAGTGACTTTGATCTTCCTTTCCTTAAGTAGGCAGATACTGGCAGTAATTACATGCCAGTACCACCCTGATCTCTAATAGTCTGGAGGCTAACAGGTGATTTAAGTGGGACTAGATCTAGATCTCCCCTCATTTGTAACTTTTGACTTCAGTGAATCTATACAAAGCAACCTATGGTTTCAAGACACCTGCAGCATCTGCATTTCCATCTTTTTGGGCTTCTCCCCTTCCCCTCTCAGGTTTATTTCAGTTGCTAGTGAAATGTCTTCCCATCAATTTTCTGTACCAAAATGGTACAGAAAGGTATGCATCTTTGCTACAATCTTTCATCTTGGTATTTCTTTTGGTTTCCTAGTCTCTGATGAACATTTGTTCTTTCTTGTTCTAAGAGTAAAGATCATCATGAAATCAGCTCTTTCCTGTAGTGCCAGGCAGGGACAGCAGCCTGCTCTATTTCAATTCCCATTGATTTAAGCATTTCATGAGAAAAATATTCCTCACAGCTGATTAGGACCCTGATATCCTTTCCTGTTCTGTTCTGTGACTTCTTGCCTTACGTATGAATGTTTCTGAGTTGCCCAGTTCTTTGTGGGAAGTATTATGTCAATTGCTAATGCTGTGTACTAATCAGTAACATGAGATATTGGTGGTTATAAAAAAACCCACAATCTCCAGTGGCTTTATTATTGTTTTAGAAATAATCTTATTTTTGCTATATAGCAATTATATGAAGCCAGATTCTGACCTGACTCAGATTTGCAGTAGTACTTCCCTGCCTCAACATTGGTCTCATTGGAACATTTGGTTGGTACCATTGGCCCCACTGAACAAATAAAAATATACCATCTGATTTGCATGAATCACACCCAGCCTTGGAAAGCTCAAAAGTATTGAGCAGGATTTCTCACAGATGCTGCACTCCTGCATGAATCTGCATGCCCAGTAAAAGCTCTGAGTTCACAGTGGTTGGGGACGACCAGAAACATTTGGGGTGCGCATCAGGTCAGAGAGGCAGCTGATGGGTAAGCCTTGATGCTGAGAGGCAGCTGTTGCTTAGATAAGAAAGCTTTACGTTTTTCAGGGTAAGATAAACAGAGATACACTCAAGACAGAGTGAGGAAAGGTTAGAAGAGGTCTCAGATGAAGCACACAAATATTTACCTGTTTTTTTAACTGTTCTGAGACAGAGAGGAAGGCAGGTCAAATTCAGAGCCTCATATCTATGACAGTGCTCTTTGTTGCAAATCTCTTACCTGTAGCAGCTGTGCACCCACCCAGCCTAAAGCCTGAGTGGTAGGAATGGCGAGTTCCCAGTGTTTGCCTCTTAGAAGATCAATACATTTCTCAGAGGTCTATGGTTACCACTGTGGAAACTGATAGCTAGCTTGTTTCTCCGTAACAGTTCCCTTTCCTTAACTGAATTACTATCAGCTGTGTGTCTTGCCAGCGGTTGCTCTGCTGATAGCAAGTATCAGAGGGATAGAGGAGATCTCCTCAAGTTAAAACAGCAGCATGTCCTCATGCTGTCTTCCTCCGTCTTACTAACTGCTTTGAGAGGAATTTGAAAAAGGTCTTTTTCTACTTGTGCAGTGGCTTCTCTTCTGCAATTTATGTAGCAGATACAATGGGACCATGCTGAGAAGGGTAGTTTGTGCTCTAACTGGTACTCAAATCAGACCTGATGATTACCCTTACTGTGGCTAAACCTTATCAGTCAACATATACCAGCGTGTGGTATAGATGAAGCAGAAGAAGAAGATCTTATGAGGTCTCAGCCTTTCTTAATACACTGTCTCAGCATGTCTTATGTATCTGACTAAAGTTGCTCAACGAGCTACTAAGTACATAAGCATGATCTGGAGATTCCTGTCTCCAGCTGCTGCAGAGGGATGTAACTTAGGAGTTCAGCTTTTGCATGTAGCAAATACAACTACATCCATGTTCCCTCCAGGTACCTGCAGTGGCAAAGACTGAGACACAAAAGACACAAAACCCACTGCAGATATAGACATTTCATAAGACTTACAAGCACCTGAGGACAGCTCTGCGCATAGATCTAGTCCTTCTGGTGCAACTCTTACTTGGGCCTGGTAGAACTGGAATTCAGTTCTGTCCTTCACTGTAAATCTTGTGTAATCAAAGGCAAGTCACTTGGCTATTGAGCTTCAGTTCTGAATCTATAAAATGGGACTAATAACAATGTCATCTTCTTGAGGCACCACAAGGATAAATATGTTAACGATTACGAGGTGCTGGCTGATGGAAAGCAGGCTTGTGTGTAATCATATCCTGCACTGTACACATCAGACTGTAAAATATTAAACCCGTGGTTCATTGCAAGGGTCCTGTGAATAACTGGTGTATTAGAGGCTCCTCAGGAACTTGACAGAAACGCTCTGTTGGGGCATGGCAAATTGTTCCAAATCTACTTTCCACAGGGAGCACTGCAGAACCCTAGGCTGTCAAATTTGCACCCAGCTGGCATTAGGATGTTAAAGTCTGACACAGACTCTAATGGCTTCGTGCAGAAGAGGAATGTGCTGTTTATTTATCATAGATTTGCAGCCACCAACAGCTTTTGCGGTAGCTTTCTTCCCTTTCTTTTATCCTAACTTTACCACCCACACACAATAATCTATCAGGATTTAAAGCAGACAACCTGTTCTGCATTCAGCATCACAAAATAGTATCAGAAACACTCAAACTTTTGAATATTTATTTCTATAAAATGTGGAGGATCCAGATTCCACACAGATTTCCCTCTTTATGTAGTTACAGTTTTCAGCGCTTATGCAAAAGCTTCACATTGTTTGGTTGCAGACAGGGCTCGATTCAGTGTTCTGGCTCCAGCAAAGCACATACTTACATGTTAAGCATGTATATTACCAGTTGCTCACTGTCCCAGAGTCCTAAAAAAAAAGTTCCTTTGAGAAAAAGCTGGTTTCTGTCAAAACCCTGTTGGGCAGCTGTAGTACTTTGATTCATTAGTGTTATTACTGTAGACTGTGTAGCCCTTTTTCTCCTAAGGATATGAATAAAAGCACTCTTAATACTTAAAACTGCATTGGACATCTGTTTCTCAAAATGACTGTTAGCTCAGTTCATAAGCAGCCATTAAATCAGTTCTTACACATTAAACAAAAGAACATGTAAATTAATCTTTGGAAACATGACTAATCATTTTGACCATAGGTAACATAATACTCTTGATTACTGCTTGGAAAAATGAGGCGTGTATGAATACAAATGTACTTTACAGTGGCACATTATTTATTTCTTAGGACCCACCAGCTTAGTAGGTGCTGCTCAGACAAACAGAAAGGCAGGACTCCCAGCCTCCTGAACCATGCAGACTCACTCTTGTTGGAAACGGTGAGCTGTTAGCCACAGGGAATGTTTAGATGTCAGACTAAACACTGCTGCTATTAAGACTTCAGTGGGCTAGAAGCTCCAGATGTCAAAGTTCAGTGACACTTGTGGAGTCTTACTTCATTTGGTATTTGATTTCTTGATGTAACAAGTTCTGGGGCCAAGGCTTTAACTGTCCCTGGCAATTAGCTTTGTGCTCTCCTGTGGGGTAGGTGAGTAGTATCTCCACTTTGCAGGTGAGGACAGAGGAGTTAATTTGCTACAGTTGCAGTGAGAGCCAGGGTCGGCATAGAGGAATTCTTGACCTTTTCCACCCCTCAAGGGTCCCCTTGATCATGCAGTGCTGCTGAAAGTGATGTTTTTCTGCCCCTTGGCTGACTCAGACCATTCTCCTGCTCCTGTGAGCTGCGGCATGGAGTAGAAACCTAGAGCTAGCACGCTGCATTACTGGACATGTTGAGGCTACAGTTATCAGTAATTGCTACATTTCATTGTGCCTGGACTCAAGTAATGCCCGCACACATCCCCAGTGTCTGAAGGCGAGGCTTGAGTGGTGGAAAAAGGTCTCCCAAGGCTGTATTACTGTGACACGGCTTTTCCAGCATCTCTGCTGTTTATCGCTCTTCTCCTCCTCAAGAGGGATAAAGCAGTGTGGTTCAACATGCCTGATTCCCGTATTTCTATCTGGGATTTCTCAGGTAACTGTGTGTGCGCTCATGCACTGCGGTCATTTGTCCAGGGACCCACAATGGATGGTGCCCCAGAGACCTCAAATCCCATCTGCATTCAATTTCCAGGCAGAAAGACAGGTTGAGTCTAGGGAAACCTGAGCATATGGTAGTTCTGTGCCCATGTGCTAATTCCAACCAGCCCTGAACACTTTCCAGCTGTGCAGGGAAATGAAGGCAGGTTCCTGGCAAACAGAGCAGGGAACAACCCTCCGGCAGGTGGGGCTGGCAGGACTGTCCTGGCCCTGACCTTCTGGTGCACTGCATCCTGAACATCTCAGGTTGTTGCCCTTTCCTTGTGGGAAGAGGGAGGAGTAGTGTCACTCCAAAAGTCCTCCCAGGATAACCCCACTGTCACACCGAACGCCTGGTTTGGAGCACATGAGTAAGAGCAGCACCACTTGCCAGACTGGAGTCCACTGCCCTTGTAGTTCCTCTGATTTGGTAGACAGGGCATGCTGATTTCTCCTTTCAGTGAGTAGCATTGGGTTAATGCACATTAACAAGCTCCATCTGAGCAGCATTTCTGAGGAAGCTCTGACGACAATATCAAGACATAGGATTTGCTGTGAGGCGAGTCTGCACTTTGCTTCTCCCAATTGCCCTGGCTTTTCATGGCTGCTTTACTTGGGCGGAGGGGAGCTGTTGTCTGTGTGGCTGGTTTCCTGTCTTCAGTTCTTGGAGGCAAACTTTTACATAAAGGAGAGCATTTCAATGTTCTCTGAAACTATCTAGCTCTGGCTAGACTTTCCGATTCTGCAACCACTAAGCAGTAAGTTTCCAGTCCAGTCCTGCTTATTTAGGCATGCTCTCTCATCAAGACGCCATTCAGTGGTGTCTTACTAGAGTAAGGAATGCTGGATGGCGGAGGCAGTATACTTTAGGGAGTGTCTCTTAGCATGAGGCTGAGTGCTGGGTGACAAGCTTGCAAACTAGAAGAGCAAATGTCTGGAAAACTGGTGTCAGTAGAAGTGCAGAGCGTTCACCATGCTAATAATTTGCACTTCTGCATAGTTTTCTGCATCTAAGAATCCAGAAGTGCTTTGCAAACATTAACTTAATTCTTGCAGCACCCCTATGTGGAAAAATGTCTCAGTTTTACAGACAGGGAACCTGAAGTATAAAAGCATTTGACTTTGCCCATGAGTCTGCAGGGTGCCAGTGGCACAGTCTAAATCTCTCAACCCCAGTTCAGCTGCAGGTCTGGAACACTCTGACCCCTGCAAGCACTGATAGGAGTTACAGTGCAGCTTTCCAAAGGGATATGTGAGTGGCAAGAAGACTGTTGCTAGTGGCATTGTCCTTGGAGCCCTTTCATGCCAGGGAATGTGCACAGAAAATCTTCACCATCCGGTTTAACCAGGGTAACAAGGTCTGAGTACTTGAGCTAGCCTTGTATCAGTGTGACCACAGCAGGACCTGCATAACCATGTCCTCCCCGTTCCTGCACTTGCCTCTGTGCGTCTGTGACGTCTGCCGCAACTCCGTGCCAAGATGCTTAGAGCTCTTTCCCACAACTGCTCGTTTGCCCTTCAGGGGAAACTGTGGGAAAGACACTGGAAGATTGCCGGCACTTAAGTGATCTTTGACCATATCTTCATTAGGGAGTGAGGAGGTTTGAAATAGCCTTAGTTGGGAAAGGCAGAAAGGAGGGGGAAAGAAAGGGGAAAAACAAGTGATCCAACCTCTCTCTCCCAGCTGTGTAAGCTTGCACTAATGGTTTGCGTTCGCTAGCTCATGGTGGTGGGTTTTGTACCGAGGAGCAGTGACTGTAACTCAGGTTAGTGATGCAGTGGGCGCTCACTGCTACAAAGAGCCCCTCCTGTGGCCAGCTTCCAGCAGTGTGTCCTTTGTGATTTCAGTACCCGTGAGTGCAGTGAAATTATGCCCCATGTCAGCAACAAAGCTCGGAAAGGAACTGACACCTCCTTCCATGACAGATCCATGAGATCAAGTGGTCTGATTGTAAGGCAAAACACAAATGCAAGAATAAATAAACCTTTCTGAATCCAATCAACCTGGTTAATCTTGAATTCCATAAACTAACTGCCAGTGGGGTTGCTTGAGAAGAGGTTGCTTATAAACATGACTTATAAGGAAGGGACATCCAAACTTTGTGCAACCGAGCAATTGCATTGGCAATTTTCCAGGATGTCCACGGGCTGCTGTTAATTGGCATAAAATTAAGCAGGTTGCTTAAATGAATACAAAGAGAGGGCCCCCAGTAGACTACAGGTTCCAGCTTGTGGCTGCTCACGTCGAGAAGGAGCACAGCACACTGGGATGTGTAGTCTCTTAGAGCCCATTCTGTATGTTGACAGAGGTCTAGGGAAGCTGCAGGCCACATTGGACACCTTTACAACAGCTTGACCACCCTTCTCTCTCTAAAAAAACAACAAAAAACCAAAACAAAGAAACATGGCTTTGGTTAAGTTCATGGATTGTTAATCAGCATTCATGAGATTTTAAAAAATAATTTAAAAAACCAAACAAACAAAAAAACCAGCAAATATAATTTCCTCCCTCTCTTTTCCACCCAGAAACAGACTACTGGTAGAAACTGAAGCTGGAAAAAATAGTTGAAAGTCAGCTGAAGTCACCTTGGTAACTGCAGCAATACACTTGCCCATAACAGGAGACATCAAACCCAACTACAAACAGCTTTAAAGAAACAAAAAGAATGTAATCATCTGAAGAATTAATCTGACAACTGCCCACGTTTACACCTCCCACAAGCTCCCAATCAGAGGGAAATGCGCTTTAATCTCCTCCAACTCCCTCCAGTTTCACAAAACACGAGATGTGCAGTGCTTAAACTGGGGCATTTCCGGCATGCTGCTTCCATTTAAATCTACTGCCTTTCCTAATGCAGCAGCCCTGTTTTTTGCAGGCGTGTTTTTTCTGGACACTGAGAAACATGATTTTTTTTGTGTGTGGGTTGGATGAAGTATTAAATCTGGATTAGACAAAATTTGCAACATTTTACGTGATAGTCAGCTAGATCTTAGTCATAACAAGTAAAAATCCACTGGCTTTTGCTGCTGATTTATTTGGTGATGGGGTGGAGGAAGCAAAGGCTTACGGGTAACTGACAGTCGTAAAACCAGGGATGTTAGTGTTAGAAAGGAAACTTTTTCTACATTTTCTTCTGAGGCTGAAAACTACAAGCTGTGGATGGCAATGTGTGTTATGACATGAACTTCTTATTAATAACAACCTAGAAGTCTTGCCGACCCTTCATCAGGGCAATCACCCTTTGGAAGGGTCAGCACAAGGATTTCCATTCCAAAAGAGAGAGTTTTAATGGGTCTTGCCCGAGTTCTTTTGTCATGCAACATGTTCCAGAGTCTGAAAATGATGGTATTGTAGCTTTTTTATGTGTTACGCAAAGTCCACAACACACAACTCTTGTTTTGAAAGGTCTAGCTTAGATAGAAGGTTATTTGGTTTCTGCTATTGGAGTTTTGCCCTGAACTTTAAATAGCTCAAATTGTGTGAGCTCCACTAAAGTGAAACAAGAAACACAGAGACCATGACTATATTGGAAAAGTTTTGTGGAAAGGATTAATAATTTCATGTCATTCAAAGTATTAACTACCGTTTTACTTCACTCCTTCACCTTTTTGACAGAAAGGCTGGTTACTTATTAATGTGAAGTCATAATTATTGACAGCCTTAAAGTCATGACAGTTCCGTTTAATAGTTATATATTAGTCAACATCTTCTCTTGAGCTGTAATGACAAACAGCATTTGCTGTTTTTAATAAGACTTAGAAAGCTTTGCCCCTTGCCTCCAGAATATTGTCGTCATTCCTAATTATTGCATTAGCAACCGGAGGCTGTTTCCCCTCTGGACTGCGGGCCCATTGTGCTAGCAGCTGTACTGGCTAGCATGGTGGAAACCTAAAGCCCCCATCTTCAGCTGAGGAGGTTTGGAGCCCAAGGGTATGGGGAACAGTCCTGCTGTTGTCTGTCCTTCTGAAGCATGAACCTACAGCAGCGATTGCCTGGGAGGCTGTTACGGGACGTGCCCGGCGCACTTAGGCAGTCCAGGTGAGAAGGGCACAGTCTCTTGTCTGTAGCAGTAACATTTCTGTAAAACTACTGTTCTGCTCCAGGGTGCGTAAAGTCTGGAAATGCATTTAAGGAGTGCAAGCTTATGGTCTGCTGGAAAACCATGCATTGCTAATGGCTGACCCTTTTGGTAGGGATTGATAAATGAATGATTGGAAACCGTAGACCACAGGCTGACTTTCCCACAGCTCACTGTGTATATAAGATCTGATAAGGAAGTTGAGGCAAAGCTTAGTTTAAGGTCAACTGATCATTAATCAACTGTAACTGCACTTCTCAGGTAATCAGCCTGCAAAATGCTGGCCCACTCCACTCTTTGAAGACCCCACCTACAAAGAGCTGTAAAATGTTTGCTGAAGTAGATTAAACACAGAGTTAAGTGCCACCTATAGACTATAAAGCATGTTGTGTCTTTGCTTCATGGTTAACCCACCAGACTGACTCTCTGCTGACTGTCAGTCCATCAGCCCACCCTGCGCATAAGCTGTATCCTAACCTACTGTGTCCTTGCTGGGTCCATTATGGCTTTTGTGTGTTGCTAAGGCAGAACATGAGACACATTTTACAGTTTTTATCTTGCAGGGAGCTGAGCTGCTCTGATTTGTTTTCCTGCATGTCTCTGACCTAGCCATACAGAGTATTTGCAAGAAGGCACTGTGAGGTATGGGAGTTTAGCTTGTTCGTCATTTCAGAGTGGGCAGCTCAGCAGCCTGGGTGAAAGGTTCACCTGGGAGCAGATGACCTGGCAGAAGCAACAGGCTGATCTGCTTTGGAAGCCACACTGAACTGCATTACTATGTGTGTGGTGGATAGGAGTAATTTTGGGACAGCACCCAAATGTAAAATCATGTAGATATGTGATCTAAGTCAGCTCATGAGGGTCAAGCTGTTTCTTTACAATCATTTCCAGATGTACATTAAAGGTGGCTTCATTTGGGTGGAGGAAGGATCCAGGCTTGTTTTAACACTGTTCACAAATGGAGCCACAGCCTTGTTTGGCTTTTGGGCTGTCTGGCACAGTGGAACCACATTGCAATGTGGCATCTCTCAGTTCCCTCCTGCTTTCCCTGGACTCCCTGCTCTGGTGATTCTGTGTTATAGAAAGTGCTTTAACAAAGTCTTACCTCCCGTTAAGTTCATGTGGAACACCAGGTGACAAAAGTATAACTCACATGTCAGACACATCACATCAGTCCTCGTCATCCACAAAAACTGTAACNGATTATCAAGTAAGGGATCATGCTGATGCTCTTTGAACGTATAAAGTGTTTATGGTCAAGTATTTTGAGATATACCAGGTTGATTATCTGGAGGGTTCTGTCTGGCAAAGTTCCTAATCATTTAACAACATAACCTTTAGTCTCAGCTTCATAATATGCTGGTCTTGCAGAAATGAATGAATAAGAAAGCAAAGCTTCATTGTCTTAAAGCAGCCCCACTTACAAGGAAAAACAATCTGCAGATGTTCTGCTTGCCACAGGTAGAGTCCATCTTTTGGCTATTGCACTTGGTGGTGTTGGAAGCAGAGGGTTTTCAAGCTTTTGGTTGAACCATGCAAAGAATTTGTTTGGAGACAATTGTAGGGATGTCTCAGACCTCAAAGATATTCAAGCAAGGGCACAAAGGACTGGGCAACTCTGTCTTGCAGGTGACTGCTTAAAAAATCCTGATGATAAAGCAAAAGCAAGAGGGAGGGCTCACCTAGTAAGGGCACACACATTCTTCCAAGCCATTTTATAGTGGGTTGGGCTTTTGAAGAGCATAGTTTTGCTCCAGTTCTTTCCAGAAGTTTTATTTCTTGTATGCTAGGAAGGGTTGCACTGTACGTGTGCATCAATTCAGATCCTAGCTCATCAAATCAAGGTGAAGATCTGCATGCTGGGACTCATAATCTGAGGGAGACTGTATCTCTGTAGGGGTCATGAGGATTCAGATGTGTCTTTGTAACTGTACTCCTGTGTCCTTCAGTATTCATACAATTGCTCTGAAACACAGCAGAAATAGCACACAGCACTGGGATCCTAAATATGTGCGTTTTGTCTCTTAGAAGCCGTAAAGACAGTTTAGAAAGCGAGAGCTCGGCAGCAATCATTCCTCATGAGCTAATCCGCACAAGACAGCTGGAGAGCGTACACCTGAAATTTAACCAGGAGTCCGGAGCGCTCATTCCCCTCTGTCTAAGGTGAGTGCATCCGTCCTCCTCAGCTTGTGCTAACATGCAGCTTTTGCCTTGTGGCATTGTTTCACCATACAGACATGCATGCAATGGGTCTTTAAAGGCCAGAGCTGAGATATTTTGCCAAAACACATTAGAAACAGATGATTTTTGCGTGTGTGTTCCTCATGGTAAGATTGTTTCTCATTCTTTTTATGTCCTCCAGTGTGTTTTGAGTGCTGAAATAGGACAGGGTTACTATAAGAATTTTTTTTTATTATTAGTCTAATGCTGGCAAATCTGTGATAGAGAAGGGATGTTTTACTGTATTCTGTCAAAGAAAACTCTTTAAGTTGCTAATTCTGGCTTATGGACTCAGACGCAAGTAGTTGTGCAAAGCCAGTTTGCAGCCAGTTTACATGTGCAAGCATATTTTCTGGACAAATTTCGTCACTTGCATGATTGAATGAATAAATCATTGTGCACATTCTACACGTTGTCTTTTGAAGGTTCAGGCTGTGCATACTACTGACTTTTCTAGTTTTTCACGATTTCACTCAGCACTGTTTTTAAAAATACTTGTGGCAAATGTCCTTAATGTGAAGATAAACTGTGGGATAGAGACAAGTGATTACAGGTGATGGAGTTACTGTAGTTTAATGAGCTACATGTCTGTACTGTCAGAGTTATCAGCAGCAGGTACATGCTCGCCTGTGCCAGTTGAGAAGCCAATGGGATAGTTAACACAAACATTTTATTTTACGTCATAAACACACAAACAGTATGTCCTGATCATTTACCACACCTCAGCCGACCAGCAGTAACTTACCAAGCAACTGCGACTTTGTTTGGCACTGTATATCTTACCCTAAGTTTTCCCTCTTGCACGTTGGAAGCTGTGCACGTGTGTCACACATGCTCTGAGCCTAAATCCCAGGGCCATGATTTTCCCTGTGGAGAGCATTGAATAAAAAAGGGAAGTGATACCATAGGTGGTCATGTACGTACGTTTTCTAGGCGTTTGCATAAGTAATACAGGTTACGTTTGTCAAGCACCAGGGCAATGGATTACTAGGTATTGTCATGGTAGGCAAGTTTCACCCCACCAGTGAGCCTGCTTAGAAACGCATCTTCACATTCCCACACAATGTGGAGTCTGGATTCTCTTCTGCAGTTTTCATCTTACTGAAAGACTGGCAGTCCCCTGCCCCTACGTACATCAGCACCTCATCATGGGGATAGACACGCAGTGGGATTTAGATGTATTCTGGATCTGCACAAGGCCCTGAGATTAAGTGAGGAGATAAGGGCAGGAACTCCCTGCCTCAGAAAGAGGCTTGTGACCTGCTTTGTGGGGCAATTCATTCATAAAAAGTAATAGTTGCTGCCTTCAAAATGGTTTCCCATGCTGATGGCAGAAGCTGTAGTGATACATCTTCATCATTCTGTTGAATGCTGCTCACACCCTCTCAATTCACGTGCGTATGTTTTGTTCCCCAGGGGAAGGCTCTTACATGGACGGCACTTTACATATAAAAGTATTACAGGGGATACAGCAATCACGTTTGTATCAACAGGAGTGGAAGGAGCCTTTGCTACAGAAGAGCACCCCTATGCAGCACATGGACCTTGGTTACAAGTGAGAGAGCCTCCTTCCGTTTTCTCCCCCTTCCTTCTTTACTGTGGCCTAAAAATGATCCTGCCAAGAGCTTATGTGGCTTAAAAGTGTAACAAACCTGTATTTGCTGCTGCAACATCTCTCACAGCTCTTGCATAATATTTTTGGTAATTATGGACTCAAAAACTAATGTTGAACTGTTACTATTTATATTAATGGAACTAAAATTGATAAGCAGTGTCTGGAAAGTTCAAAAATCATCTGTGAATACAGTAGTGTCTATTTCCTGGAATCAGCGAACACTTTACAGGCTGTATTTACTCTTGATTTCTTCCAGAAAGGAATTTGGGGAGGCAGAGTGGAATGACCTAAACAAGAATGGGGCCAGGGCGGAAGAGCTAAAAAGCTGTGGGACTGTGGTCCTGCAGAGCCAAGATCTCAGTTTTCCATCATCCCTAACAGGAGAGCAGCACAGAGAGCACTGTTTTTTTCAGTTTTAGCTCTTTCCAATTGATTCCTTGAGAAAAGCTTGTGGTTGCTTGAAGCACCCACACATTTTCTGCACCCAGATTTTTTCTGTATCACAGATTTTCCATGAAAACTCCCCATCTGCTTGGTGTTGAGGATCAGCCCTGCAGAGTAGTGATGTACCAACAATATGATGGCATAGCGCTGTTGTAACCTTGAATGTCTTTATGGTTATATTGTGAAGATAAAAAAGCTTTGGGAAATGTATTTATGTAGAAAGGAAAAGCCCATCTCTAATGGACTATATGCATCTTCACCATGCCTTCACTGTAACTGTGGCATTCCAGCCTCCCCTTCTGTTTTGAAGGCAGGCGATTGTTTCAGCATTTCAGTGTTGCAGTTAACCTTCCAGTGAGCAATCCACTGACCATGTTCCTAGGTCTGGATAACATCACACCTTGAAATCTCTACAACTTATAAAGAAGCTGATCTTGGCTAGAATCATCTTGTGTGAAGGGATTTTCAAAGAGCTTGGGTGTTTTGATTGTACTGACTGGAAAGTGCAACACTCCTGTAATGATTAACAGCAAAGGGTCAGGTTTAAGGGTGGGTCATTTGATGTTGGTTCCTGTGCTTGCCAACACATGATACACAGGATCTCGTGACTGTGTTAACTCCAAATATAAGAGTGTTTGTTTGCATTTACATCACATCTCAAAATGTATTGATGTGTAGGGTAGTCTAGGGTAGTCAGGTAACCTCTAAACAGTGAAGAATGGCAATAATTAGGTCACCATTCAGACAAGTAACTAATATTAACCCTTATGAACCTGGTTGCTTCCATAGCTGTTAATTTGGTGCTGAAAATTATGGAAGATTTTTGGAGTAGGTAGGAGGGAGAGGTGGAGAATTGCTGGCTTCTGAGTGCTAGGGAGAGGCGAGTTCCCTCACTTGTCTCGTACACAAGGTCAGCATACTGGATCTTCTCATCTGATGTGACCGGCTCTTCTGCTGGCTCCAGTCAGTCTTGTGATGAGAATGAAGACTGAGTTGGGGGGCAAAGGAGTGTAAAAGCAGCCTGGGATGACAGGAGGAGCACCCAGTTGTCTGAGATACATGTGGGAGTGTCTGAGGCTCTTGGATTAATATGCGATGGGATGCGTGATCCATACTCAGCAGCCCCTTGTGGTGTAGGGAGCAGGGGAGGGAAATTCACGTGGCTTTGCTTCAGAAGTTAAAGAAGTGTGATGCATAAAATTCCCAAGAAGGAGAGCTGTCTTTGGTTTAGTCCCTTGCAGCCTGGGCTGGCCAAGTTGGCAAACCCTACAAAGCTTTCACAGCAAGGCCCAGGGAGGATTTTCCCCCTCCTTTGCCTAAGACCCCAAGGCACAGTGATGAGCTCGAGGAGAGTTGGTGGCTGAAAGCAGATCACTGCAATGCAGGGGCTTGTTGCAAAGAAAAGTAAACAGAGGGACTGTAGAGAGGAAGAGGGATGGCAGGCATCTCTTCCGGTGGACGTTTTCCCTATCTTAAGGGAGAAATAGTCTGAAAAATCCGGGCCTCAATGCTGCAGCAGCCAGAGACTGACCTCTCTTGAGCCTGAGCTTTGGCGTAGTGAAAGCCCAAACCTGCAGACTAAACACAGTACCTCCTGTTTACATCTCGTGGGCTGGAGTGGAGCGTGTCCAAGGTGGGACAGGCCGAAGAGCTGCTGCACAGTCTATCAGCCCCCACTGCCCAGGCTGAGCAATGGGCTGAGAGCCGCTGGGCTCCAGTGGAGGGTTAGCAGATGACAGGAGTTTGGCAGGTCCCCGCGCCATTCCTACCAGACAGGTGTCTGTATCACCACCACAGCTGGTACTCAGCGAGAGCTGTTTTAGCAATCTCAGCAAAAAAGGCAAGGACTCATTAGACCACGGAGAGTGTTTGCCCCATATCTATCAACAGTCTTTCCAGGTCACGTGTAAGGCCTGTTAGTCGGGGAAGCCTGTCCTGCTGCTGCCCATGCTCTGGGGATGATTAGATTATTTCATTCTCCAGAGCTGTAAAATTGGCACCTTTCCCAAGTACTTGGATTTTTATATTTTTTTTTTCATTTAAGTAACATTTAATTAGTTCTAAGAAGCTAAATTCTATTAAAGGTCTAAGCATGTCAGGCTGGTTTATTTCTGAACTTCTTCCACTGTGTCATGTATTGCTGAATAGGGAAATTGCTTTGACTCAGAAATGTACAAACATACTCAAGAAGTCCTCCTTGTTAACACTAGACTCCTGTTTATATGCTAGTTACCCTGGCAAACTCTCTGATGTGTAACACTTGCATGAACATTACACATGATCAAAGGCTTCCGCGGTTCTTTCTTCCACTCCCCCTTCCCCCAGTGCTGTGACAGCAGAGGCCCCCACACCTTCTCCTAAGCGTCTCTCCTCTGCTTTCCAAGGGGTAGATGTTCCAGATGCACACAGAAAGGCTGTGCAGAAGGTGCCTGGCCCCATGTTGGAGGTTTAAGGATGCTGATCATGGAGACAAACTCTGACATTAACAGCCCCACAGTGATATTTGTATTCATGGTGGAGTGTCCAAGGTTCTTGATCCAAGCCCAAGCTGTGCCAAGCATGCAGTTCATCACAGATCAACCTTGTTTGTCTCTAAAACCTACCCAAAGCAAGGTGAGGTTGTGCGTGTGTTCTCTCCCTCCTTCCCTCCCTCTCTTCCTCCTTCCCTCCTTCCCTCCCTCCCTTCCTTATGTTCCAGCAGATGATAGTGACGCTCTGTTGAAATGTATTACTGATCAAGCCTGTCCCAATAAAGTTGCCTGAGCCTTTAATACATATTAATATTATCCTGGGGTAGTTTGTGTCAAAGCCTGTCAGCATGCATCATCCTTTGGGAATTACCATCATTAAGTCTCCAGTGATGGGAGTCAGGACATGCTTCTGCAAAGCTCCTTTGCTTTTATGTGGAGCTCTCTGCCCGTCTAGCACAAAGACTGTTCTCCCCTCCTACCTTCCTCACCTGGCTGCTTACTCTCCCCAGAGGGGAGAAGGAGGTTTGTTTAACACTACCTTTAGATAATTTCTGCTCCTGCTGCTTTAGGCAGTCATTGTTCTAGGCAAGAAGATGACACTCAAGTCTTTGATCATGTGCAACGTACATGTTATGCATCAGATATTGCTGCAGACTCTGACATATGAGCCAATACAGCACAGTAAAAACAAACTTAAGAGTCCTCGTTAACTGCAAAATTTAGCACACAGAATTTGAGAAATATCTCTGAGCTTTAGCCTTGCCCTGTACACGTGTATTTCGATACTATATCTAATTGAAGGATCATACGTATTTTTTACAAATCATTCAGTGCGCAAAGATGCAGCCTGTTTGGGGGATGAATCAGGAGTGTGGACTAAAGCAGACTCACCTGTAGGACTTCCACTTTGTTCATTTGTCAAAATTAGAAGATGTGTAGTGTATGAGGCAAGTAATTGCAGAAAAATCCAACATTCTTATGGCGAAGCCTGTGAAATGTTGCCCTGGAGAACCGGATCCTGTTCCTGCCTCTACTGCTCTGTTCTTTCTCAATGCTATTTCAGAGTCTTAAACTAAAGTGTTCTCGCATGGCAACTGAGTTTGTGTTCCCCATTTTTTGGATGCCCAACTCAAGACCTGAGGTCTGATCTGTGTTCCCAGCAGCAGGAGGAGGCCAGGAGGAATTCCTCTGTGGATACCCCTGTGCACCGCAGGGTTGAGTGGGCTGGAAAACAGGGACTTGCAAATCTTGAGATGGGCACCTGCAAGAAATAGACATTCAGATTCCATTTTCTCTTCATTAATTTTTCCATGTCTGTTCAGGAAAACCTCCTTCCAGTCATCCTGTGAAGATTAATTCAGTGCTTGCCAAGCATTCCAGCTCCACACATGAACACAAGAAACAATTTCAGCAAGAGATTAAAATCTGTTCTTGCAGGTCAGAGGAGAGAAAGGATCTCTCTGGGGTAGGGGGCAGCCTGGGAGCCAGAGACCCGTATTCACCACCGCCAGTTCGGCCTCCCTTCCCTATCTTCTGCACTGAGAGGAGTGATTCCCAGCCTCACAGAAATGTGAGATTGGGCCCATCAGGCTGTGAGAGTGGTAAGGACAGTAAGATTAGGTGCTTCCAGTGTAGTCCGTGCTGGCAGTAGTTGGATGGAGCGTACTAAATAAAGAGGAAGAGAGTAGGAGGGAAAAGGGAAGCAACTTAAATGACAATGAAAAGAAATTACGACTAATGCTGCATTCAGTGAGCAGAACCATCCCCAGGACTGAGCAGGGCAGAGGTCTTGCTGGAGAAAAACTGCAGGTGACCCTGTGATTATGAATTTGTTTTGTGAAGCAGACATGTGGTGGGGCCAAATTAGCATGGCACAGACAATCTCTCTGCAGCCATTCCAAAGTTTTGTGTGCCCGATGTCACTGGTCTCTGAGTGTAGAGGGGTTTTTTCCAGGTAATTTACTCAGTTTCAGGATGATCCTGTTAGGCAGATGGAGGCTATGGTTCATTTGCAGTTGGCACCCTCTGATACTCAGCACAAGGTCTGTGTCTCTGCATGAGCTGAGGAGCTCACAGTGGTGGTGGGGTATTATCCTTTGACACCAGCCACTGCTGGAGGACGCTCTGCTCAGCTCCCGTGACAGCAGGTTCGCAATGTCCAGCAGACAGTATGTGGATGCTGAGGCTGTGGAAACAGGTTTCTCCTCCAATCTCCCTGCCCTTTGTGTTGCCTCCAGCTTTGGCCTCTGATCTGCCCTCCATCCTGTTTTTCTGTGTCTCTGTCTTTCCCTCATCCTGGCCTGTCTCTGCTGTCCTCTCCTCCCCTTCATTCAAACTGGCAAATTCCTTCCCCTCCTCCTCCACATGGCCTGACTTCCAGCAGAAATGCTGAGAGGGCTGGAGAGTTTCCCTGCCTTTAGTCCTGATGTGCCTGGTGCCATAGCAATCCCTCAGAGCTCAGAGGAATGATTGGACGGGGAACTACTTCTTAGCTACCTCTGCCCCGTGTTTGGGGCAAAGCTGCCTCAGGCTGGGACCTGCTTAATGAAGCAGGGCTCTTCAGTATATTTTTCTGCCTTTCCCTGAAAGGCTATGGACAGTGACTTTCAGAGGCTTCTGACTCGGCAAAGCATTTGCATGATCAGGAGAAAGAGTTTCCCTTGACCTCCGGAGCATTTTTTGCTCATCTACATAAGGAGTAGTTCTTGTGCTTTGTAACGAAATGATCATACACATTTGTTAGTACGGTCAAAATACTTTTTCCAAAATATCTCTCTGCGATAGTTTGATTCCTTTTCCCCTAAAAGACTTATAAAAAAAATCAAAATGAAGGCATATGGCATGAAAAAATAAGTTGGGGCTTGGGACAGCAAGGTCAGACTTCTCATAGAAATGTTAAATGTGCCTGTAGGCAGGATAGGTGCGTGGAGGTTGTGGGAAGCATCCAGCATTCAGGAGCTATCAACATGCACTATCTATGCTGGCAGTCAAGGGGGTGGGGGGGGAATATTTCTGTGAACAGGGTCACAGGGGACGATCCATTCTTTTGGTTTGGCAACCTAAGTGAAAAATCTGGGAAAGAAGATTAGACTGAGCCCAATCTTTAAATATTTTCAGGTTTTTTTCTGAAACAAAAGCCTTAAAGAGACCAGAAACTGAAAAAAACCCATCCTTTTGTGTTGAATGAAACCAGAAATAGAAGGTTTTCTTCAATACAAACAGCCAAAAAAACCCCTAGTTTTGCAGAATGGAGCTGGAGTTGTTAGAAGTTTTGCCTTCTCTAATCAGTATTTGAGGGATGAAACACTTGCATAAGATATGAGAAACGCATATTTTATTCCTTTCCTTTTATTTGATTCCCTGTTTCTCCTTCTTGGCTTTATGGGCACCGCAACTATAGGGTATTTTGGTTCTTCCTCAGCTCATGCAAATGGAGTTGTTCCACGTCATATAAAACACTGAATTAGTCACAGAGACAGTGAGCACAAGAGAATGACTGTTCCGGTAGAGTTAGGACATTCCCCTGGAAATGAGCACATCTGGTTCTTCACTCTGCTATACCACATGTTAAATCGTTTATGCACATTGGCATAATGGCAGCAGCAGAGGTTCAAGGCAACGTTTGAAAGAGCTACTCTGATGCTTGGGGTGCTCACTTGTAAGTGGCAGCTGTGGGTCTAGTCCTCTCTTGAAGAGACAGAGATTGATTTTTGGTCTCCCCAAACCTGAATAGATGTGTTATGCCTAGCATGGTGAGTTTAAGGACAACACCCACAAACTGGTTTAAGTCATGTACAACTACAACCTGCTCTTCTCCAAAACAGTTTTATGCGTCTACCCTAAGAAGAACTCTTTCAGAATCTTTTGGGTGCCTTCCCCTAAATTCTTGAGCAGATCTAGGAAATGTAAACTAACACTTTTCCATTAAGTTTATTGTGTTCCCCAGACACTCCCCAAAACCTCACTGCGTTACCCCTTTGTGTTCTTCTTCCTTACTGCTGAATGAGACAGTGGGAGAAACTTACACTAGGATAGAAATGTCCCGTTAGGTCATCATGATCCTTCTTGTATTAACTCTCCTGCAGCATGTTCTCTAGTACTTTGTCCAGGCTAGTTTTGGATGAGTCAAGTTCTTTCATCCTTCTTAAAATAACTAACTGTCCTGCCACCTAATGCCCCTCCCATGCTACTTGAGCTACATTTTGGCTACTTTGTGTAGGTTTTCTTCCACGCACTTGGAGCATTCCCCAAAATGCCTGCTCTTCCATTGCTTTCTCACTCTGAAAGAATTGGTATTGCCTGTTGTCTTGGCTTCCTTGTCAGCCCTCTCCCCAGCTGAGCCAAACTTCGTGTGTTCACTCAAAGCAGCCCTGTCTGCAAGATGGATCTTGTCAGGCTGGGCTCTGAGGAGCCCAGGTCTGTGGAATCAGCCTTGTACTTGGGAATGTCACGGAGAGATCCCACAAGGTCAAAATCTTTCAGCATCATCATACACTTCCTCTTCTGGGATTGTAACATCATGGTGTGAAGCAATGGGTTCCCTGAGGCATCTGTGAGTGGATGTTTTTCCTTTACAAGGAAGGTTGTGAAGCTCCTGGAAGAGCAACAGTGGAATTTCCCATCAAAGGTGTTTGTTGCAATGCTGGTGCCTTTGACACTGTAATAAGAGCTGTGGTGGATTCAGGCAGCAAGGTAGCCTCTTCAAATGCTTTCAGGACTGGGTGTTACATGGAAGGGTGCAGTGGTAAGGTCTCTGCCCTGAACCACTTCCAGTCAAAGCAAAGCAGTGCAAAGAAGGCCAAGCCAAGGGGAGAGCAGAAAGATGGGCTGAGGGGTGCTTGTGGTGCAGAGCAGGATTCATCAGGGTGGTTGTTGGTGATGTTTCATTTCAGTGGGAAATGCTGACCCACTTTAACTTCACCTTTTGCTGTGCTGTTGACAGGAGTTAAGCCAAAACATTTTCAGGGCAAACAACGCCTAAAAGTTTCTGGGTATCTGCAGGTGTAACAGGTGACATGTGGCTTAGGGTACAACTGCTCCACCCATTCCAGGCATAGCACCTGGATGCATGAACAGTTTCTTAGGAGGGTTGGTATGGTTTACATAAGGGTTTATTGCAATGTGTCCCCACCTTCTCTGGCTGAGCTGTACGAGCCAGCTCTGTACTAAGTCCAGAACTAATAAAACATGGTTTCCTTTCTTTGACAAACCGGCTAGAAAAGCAAGTGGCAGGGTTTAATGCAAACAAAGCACTAGAGCAAAGTGTGGGATTGTTTGGTTTGTTTTCAAGTGGGCAAGAAAATTGTGTATTATCAGGAAAAGTACTCCTGCATGATTGTCCCTGTGCCAATCACTTGTGTCTTGCCCTGGACAAACAGTGTTTCCTGAAGCTGGACAGAACTGCAGCTTGATTCCTAGCTCAGTTTCTGAGGGTCTTCCTTCATCAAAGACTTCCCAGCTGTGCCAGGCTTTCAACATCAGTGTGACCTCTGGTCCCTGCCAGCCTTTCCTGAGCTGGGAATTTCAAGCCTTCGTGGTAGGGTTGAACCCTGTGGTGAGAGATGGGCTGTTAACTATGGGGTGGTACCTATAAGCTGACTATAAAGTCTTTAATGTTTTACTAAGCACCAGTCGCTTTCAAAGTCAGCTGAACTCATCTGGAGCCCCATGACCTTGTGTACATTTTTAGATCTCACCTTTTTTCATACTCTTGCAGCCATGTACCTGTAACGAGTCATGATGCAGGTTTCTCAGCTACCTGCGGGTATGGAAGCTTTAACACTGAAGGCTTCAACACAAGCTCCTTCAGGTGACCCGTAGGTAAGCCCTGTAGGTAAGAAGTAGGTTTCAGCAAGCTCAGGTGAGACTTGCCACGAGAGGGAGACATCATGCCCGTGTGTTCCCTGAACACATCCATCTGAATATGGCAGCCTAACATGGTATTTTGTAATGTGTATGGACACATGCAGCTGTTAGCAAAGTGGTGAGAACCCAAACTTCAGACCTCAGTTGTGCAGTAGGTACCTGTGACAGAAAACAGGGCCTTATCTTTTGGCTAGTCATTCTTCCAAGCATCTGCAGCATGACTTAACAGCCACAAAGCACACAGAAAATGGAATCTAGATGGGCTAGCAATGGGACAGCATGTGTCTGGGCCTTTCTGGGTCAGGTCAGGGAGATCCTGGTGTGAGCAGGACCGTACAGCACTGAAGATGTTTCAGATACCCACAGCTGGCTGGCGAGGCTGTTCCCTGTTCATACTGCAAACAGCCATTACAAAGGCTGAGCTACACCCCACAACCAGCTTCTGCAGGCTGGGCCGGCGGGAGTGTTTGCACAGAGCTCTGAAAACATAGTGCTGCGAGCACCCAGCCGCTCTGGCACCCGGGACACCCGCTGCCGCTCCAGAGAGCTCCCTTGCTTCCTCAGCACCAACCAAGAGATTTCATGGGAGAAAAGGCCTGTTCAATGCACACAGGACGGCTTCATTTGCCCTTCAGGTTGTGTCGGCTTTTCCCATGGCTGCAGCACAACAGAGGGGCTCTGTTTTGCTTTGGGAAGGGAATAAGCTGCTTCATCATTGTGATCTCTGCGCAGTGTCCTGTTGATAAGATCAGTTAACAGCATAGGAGGAAAACTCCAGATTCAGGTCTGAAATATAAAGTGAACGGGGCATATTTGTTTAATTTGAGCTTCTAAGGTTTAAATCCCAGAGGAAATTAAATTAGGTGCCTAGAGCAACGGCAGTCTGTCATGTTTATTTGCTGGGAATGTCACCTTTAATATCATGCACGTATAACGTGTGTGTGTTAATGTAATGGGGTATCATACTGTGCAGGAGCAGGCATGCTACAAGAACTGGAAACCTGAAATACTATGAGTGAGGGAAGATGAGATGGGATTGGATTTATTCTCATCCTTCTCTGTAGGAGCAAAGACTCACTCACCAGCATGAAGGTGGTTTTGCTGGTTGCATGTGGGGATGGCAGCCTGATCTATGAGCACAGGCCTTAATGCTCTTGGGGCATTTTGATTGGGCTGCTTCTATGAGAAGAAATCTTGTCTAGATGTGAACCTGGAATGACAATACTTCTTGCTTCAAAACCTTCTTCAGCAGTTGGCGTGCTGCAGATGTGTGCCTTCCCCTGCACCCTCAGAAGAGCTCAAGAGGGCTGGTTTCCTGTGTCAGGAGACATGGCTGCTTGTACCTTTGGTTACACTTGCACTTTGGAGACTCCCTTCTTCTCCAGGAAGGAGAGCAGGTCTCCCCAGCAGCGTGGGGTGGGTTTTTTTCTGACTTGGGCTGTTAAGGATGGGCTCTGAGTGACACTCTGTGAATGTCACTGCAGCAGTTTGTCATTGCAGCCTGTGACACCTGCCCTCCACCAAAGTTAGCTGTCTATGCAGGGCTTGCAGAATGGCACTGCAAGCTTTTCTCAATGTGCTGTGTAGAGCAGGCTGCTTTGATCCCACAAACATGGTCCATGAGACAGCTGAGCTGTGCACTCCTGTCCCACTCCACTTGTCAGACTCTAGGAAGCCAGTTCAGCTCACTACATGAGTGGAATTTATTTTTCAGCTGGATTACCAAAATTGACTGAGAGGGGTCCGTGAGCTGCAGATGGGCTCAGCTATTTCAGGGGGTTGCACCTCAGGTCAGTGCTAGCCACAGTGCTCCACATAGGTTTGGCCCTACTCTAGGAGTCTGTGGCTTAGATGGGACCTGACCTGTCCCCCCCTTCACTCTCTCCACCCGTTGCTGTTTATCCCTGCATACCCTGTCTTGTTTTCCTCCAGCCTCAGAGCAGCTGGCTGCCTTGCACACGTGGTTCCCATTTCTCTCCTGCCTCTGGCACCTCGGGAGCGCCCAGGGGTCTTCCTACTGCGCTTGTCTTCTAGTCCCCCTGCCAAAGCTGCGGCTCCTCATTCCTGCTCTCTCACCCATCCCAACCTCTGGCATTTTTGCTCATCCGTGGATGGCTGAATATTCATTTCCTCCTTGCCTGATTGCTGTGAATACCAATTCCTCCTCCTTTTTCCGGCTGTTCTGTAGATTTTGATGTCTGCCAAATTGTTTTCATTCCCTCACCCCATTTCAGGCTGCACCTCCGCAGAAACCGATCTGCTCTGTGCAGAGCCCCAGCTCCACACCCAGCTCTTCCTTCTGAGCTGAGTGATCAGGTTGCCCTTCTGCCTCCGACATGGACAGACGGCTTCCTCCTCCTGCAAACAGCCAACAAACGCGTGTCTCCAGTTCAACAGGCAGAAGAGTTACAGGCTCCTGCAAGGAGACTGCAGTAGTTTGCGGTGGTACTGCGTGTTTCAGTGCAATGTTTCTCAGCTTGCCAGTCTGCAGATTGGTGCCAGGTTGCAGAGTCTTGTCCAAAGCAGCAAGCTCCTGGCTCCAAGCTGAAGCAGGGATTTTTCAGGCTCAAGGTATGATCAGAAAGGCCTGATGGAGGTGTCTGCATCCATGCTGAGCAGCTTGGTCATAAACCCTGGCCTGGAGCCTGCTGCATGTTGAACCTAAGCAAAGAGGGGAATGTGATGGAGAGGGGAAATTGCACTTTCCTCATTCCCTGGGAAATGTGTGCAATGGCAGCAGAGTGTCAGGGCTGAAAGGGAGAGAACTGCAAACACCATCTAGATTTGGTATTTTCGGATCTCTTCCCTTGCCAACCAAAGGAGGAAAGGGAAACCAGAGTCTTCTCTTTCTGTCCAGTATCCCTGCTTATGTGTTATCAAAAGAGAGCCCGGAGGCTTCTACTGGCCAAATAGTGTATGGCATCCTGGCGGTCACTCACTCTCCACTGATGTTACTGGCACCAAGGAGCTGGTGGGCATGGGAGGTGGCTTTCTGCATGGAGGTGGGACAGCTTGACTGCCCCCAGTGAGCTGGAGGGGACGGCAGAGGGCAGTGGGAATGGGCACTTAGCTCCGTCACTGTTTGGTGCTGCAGCCATCCCTTCTCTGTGAGGCCACAGGGCTCATGGCTGGAGAGAACAAGGAAGGGGAAGGGTGAGAAAGAGGGCATGGGGATGGTGGTAGCTGCAGAATGGAGAGCAATGCCAGAGACAGAGGAAAGGGTGGAGTGAAGGAAGGAAAGGAGGAGCGGGAGGGGAAGAAACAAACCTGCAGGCTGAAACGGGAATAATCCGCTGGATACTGCTGCAACCTAACTCCCAGGAATGCCACTCCAAGGCCCCCTCACTGTGTGGGGATGTTTGCCTGGTCTCGCACTGCTGTCTCTGCTCCTGTGCCAAGTCAGCTGGCCTGCCTGGAGCTCTGGCCTTTATGGCCGTTGTGAAGAGAGGCAGGACATGTTTGCTTTTGGCTATCACGTGCTTTTTAAAAGAGAGTGGGAGTTCCTCCCCTTGAATTCCCAGGTCTGATTTCCCCCCAGACCAGTGTCTCTGGTTTGTGTGACTTTGGGGGCTCCATGGAGCTGGGGTCATGGTCCTCAGCTGGGAATTTTGACCTGTTGGCGGCTGCTTTCCTGGGCTGCTTCGTGCTTGCCAGCCTGGCCTTGAGATGAGCCAAAAGCTTTCCCAGCACAGGCACATGATGGACATGCGCAATAAAACATGGAGGTAGCTAGCACAGGCACCTTGGGGAGCACCTCCCATACCCAGCATGATCTGAACGATGTGCTGCACTTGGGTCAGAGCCCTCCCTGTGCCCTGGGCATTGGCTCTGTACAGGTCTTGGGCTCTCCTGTGCTGCTGTTTCCTGATTAAATTGTGAGCTTAACTTCAATGAATCAGATGAAAGCAGCTGTCTCCCACTGTCTCTCCACCAGTTGTTATCTTGACCCCTTTTCCTTCTTCCCTACTCTCTGTCCAAAGCCGAGACTCTAATTTTAGACTGAGGAAGATAATTGAGGGTCAGAAAAGATTGCTGTATAATTTTAACTTTTTTTTTCAGTGGTTGGGATGGGAGGCAGAGTTAGGAGCTCCTTGCCCTCAAACCTTTGTATTGTGGGAAAGAGGACATAGGGGAAGGAGTGAGCTGGGACAGTCTGCTCGCTGCAGAAGTTGTTCTGTCTCTTGGAAGTTAGCTAAAACCAGGAGTCTAAAGGTGTTAACTACTGTATTTTCTTTGCAGATCCTATTGACTGAAGAGTTTGTAGAGAGAATGTTGGAAGATTTAGAAGATCTGAATTCTCCAGAGGAAGTAAGGCTGCATCATTCCCGTATCTCCCACGTACTGTCCCAGAGAGCTCAGCCCATCCTGCAGCTTGCCTTTGATCCTCAGCTCCCAGGCTGCAGCCTTGCCCCGTAGACTTGAGGCCTTGCTAAACTTTCACATCTGCTAACTAAGGCACTGAGAGAAGAGATTGCAAGAAATAGAGGGCAGAGATGGGTATTAAGGGAGACCCTGCGTTTCCTTTCTGCCAGCATCTTTCCAGACCTGGTATCTGAGCGCTCTGAATCAAAGCGGTGCAGCCACTGGGCCAAGTGTTGGGGTTTCCTCCATGCCATGCATAGTGTCCTCAACAGCAGCTCTAGGCACATCACCTTCCTCACTTTCAGAAAGGCTGAAAGCGGTGGCAGCACATTTTCTGCTGAAGAATCTGTTGTAGGGGCCTCCTTTTTGGGGTTTGGGAAGCAGACGGGGGCTTTTTCACATCTGCTGCCCCTGTACGATGTGCAGGGGACCATCACCAGCCTGGAAGCGTTATAGCAGCAGCCAGGGGAGCTTTATAAAGCTTTGCTGTGCGGTACTTAACTTCCCCCTGCCATGTGATCTCTTCCTGGGGAACATTTAACACCCTGTCTCCCATGCATGCCGTATAAATATTCTGCTTGACTTCAAAGAGCAGTGGCAGAAATGACATGTAATATTTTTAATCCCATTTTTTACAGCTCCCTGCAGACTCTAAAGAAACTTTCTTTGGCTTGTAGAGCAGCCCTCCCATCCCTTGCCCTGCTCCCCTCCCCCCAGGAAAATCTCAGGGCTCTAATTGTTTAATCCAGAGTTGATTTAATGCCAGGGTGTTCTTCACTGTGTGAGTGAGGGGAGCATACGGCTGGCTGTGCAGTGACTTTCAGGCCAGCTTTTATCCTGTTAAACCTAATCCAAAGCTCATTTTTGCTAGCAACATGGAAGCCCAGGAGCACTTTGGTTTGAAGGCCCTTTAGTTAAGGCTTTGGATGGCTCATATTTCTTCACTCTCTGCTAAGAGGCAGAGGCAATGAGCATGGCAGCTCCTGGCACAGTGACTGGGCATTCGGTTCCGAGTTACTGTGACTTTGCTAAATTAAAAAGAGAAAAACAAACAAATGCAAAGGATGACTTCTCCAAGAGGATTGCTTTGGAACTACTCCTGTTTATAAAAAGGAAAATACTTCAGATGAAATGTGATCTTTCAGCATCCAGATTCCTCCAAGGATTTGTAACTTGCAGGATCCCGGTTTGGGCCAACTGAAGGCGTTCCTCAGCAGCCCTGGTTGTTGCTGATGATACCCATGTGGTAGAATGAAGTGCTGCAGGGAGAGTCTTTCCTTTGCTGCATAAAGTCACCTATGTTAAGTGAAATTATCTGAGTATCTTTAGCTTGTTTTTCACACACCCTAGACACTGAACTCAGAAGAATTCCCCAGGCAGTGTAGGGCCGGTAGATTATATGGTGCAAGCTATACACAGGGCTTGAGTTTAAAAAAACCAGCCGTAAGTGGGACTTAGGCTGTTTATGTTTCCTAGAGAAGAAAGAGTGGGAGTTTATGGTAGCCAGTATTGTGAAGGATCCTCCTGCCATGCCCCTATATCATGGGTCAGACCCTGAACCACCAGACCAGCATACTAAGGTCAGTGGGTACCAACTGCAGGTTACCCTCATACACAGCTGCAAATGGAGCAAGGTCTGAGGACTCTCCTAGGAGAGGACCACTGTATCTGTAACCATTCTGAATTCACTGCCTCCAAGTCATATTGTCACTGGTGGTGTGAGGTCCTAGTGAGATTCCTCCCTGGGAGTCCCATCAGGGTGTCAGGAGCTATCAGAGTGTCTGGCAGTGCTACACCATGGGTGCAGCAGAGTTTTAAAAACAAAGTGATCCTTCACACTGGCTTCCAGAGCTGTCCCCCACCTGTTTTGGACCCTCAGGCTGGGCACTGGGATTGCATGAAATGCTTGTGCAGAGCTGCTTGCCACCCAGCTGTGGATGGGGCAGATTCACAGCCTAGGAGATTCCACCTCCCACACCCCTAACAGAGCTGTTTTTGAGACATCTGTGTGAATGCATGGACACTGGTCAAAGGTGGTTGTGAGAAGAGCTGGGGTAAGACTCCTTGGAGCTCTGTCCCTACATGGTCCTGTTTGGGATCGGAGATGTTGGGGTGACTTCCCAGCCTAAAGCGGCGTGCCCTGGAGCGATGTCAGGATAGGACCAGTGCATTTGTCCTGTTTAGGAAACACTGGCCAGAGACAGTACTGTGTAAACCAGAGTGGGGCAAAAATATCTCTGTTCCCTGTGCTTCAATCAGTGTTTGCAAAACAGCCTGAGCAGCAGAGTGCCTGGGTGAATATGAGGCATTGTACAGGCTCTCTGCAAAGCCTCTGTACCAGAGGTGGGTAGGGCTGGAGCAGAGATGTAGCACAGTTTGCCCTCCTGGAGGTGGTGGCCACTTGCAAGCCCATCACCTGGCAGAGCTGTGCTAGCTCACGTGCATCCTACCCTGTACAAACAAGAGTTTGAAAGCTGCCTTAAGTCTCCCTTTACAACAAACAGAGGGCTCTAGGGGCCAGGGTAGGTGAAAGGAAAGGGACACGATCAGGTAGGAGGAGAGATACTTGTGCTGTGCATGTTCAGAGGGAGAGAAGGGGAAATGGTGATGGGAGCAGAAACCCTCCAGAACCCGTCTTGATGAAATAAACAGTGCTTGGGCTGAAATCTCAGAACTTTACTTTGGCAGCTGAGGCACAGGCCACATTATCTAATGTCCACTGCTGTCCAAAACATACTGATGGGGAAATATTTTCTTAGTGACCTCTTGTTTTAGAAAATAATAATAACATGGGGCTGCTTGCCTTTGCAACTATTTGTTTTCTTCTGTGCAGGTTGCAGTGACATACATTAACTGGTTCTCTTTTCTGTCTTACAGTTTAAACTTCCAAAGGAGTACAGCTGGCCTGAAAAGAAACTGAAAGTTTCCATCTTGCCAGATGCCGTGTTCGACAACCCGCTGCATTAGAGCTGAATTACACCCTTCTAACAACTGGGAGAGCCAAGTTACTGTCCATTACTCAGTGACTCACAGGATAATTAATGCAGTAAAAACTCTGCCTGCAAATAAGAGTTTGCTGCACAACCACTGCAAACAGAAGAGGAGCTACTCAGCACCAGCCCAGACCGAACTGAGCCCTTTCCTTTATCCTTCCCAAGGCTGAGCTCTCTGGGAACAGCCTGCGTATGTGTGAGTGTGAGTGAGAAATATTTAACTACGAAAATTAGTAGTAAGAATCCTTCCTCTCTCCTAGCTACAGAACTCCCCTCTGCCTTAGCCCAGGGTGTAGACGCTCAGCACGCCTGTATTTACACATGCGTTTCTGCCAGGTGCGAGCCTATAATCCATGGATTAAATGTTCTTTACGTGACTCTGGAGTCCTTTTGTTAGCCAAACTTTTACTGACTGCAGAACTGTTCTTCCATGTGCTATTTTTTTTTCTTTTCAGAAACGGAATGGTATTTCCCCTGTTTAAAGGAGGCCAAAAGCTCACATGCTTAAAGCTGAATAGATTTAAAGATGAACTTTCTAGTTCAGTCAAGAAAAACAAACCCAGATCCTCCCTGCCCTCAAATTAGGCATGTTTTAAGTGTTGGTCTTGGTGCTATTAGCTGTGGTATCACTGCAAACAGAGGCAACTTTATTCTCGCGCATCCTGTCCTTGTGCCTGAACCCCAGGGAAGGTCACAACCTCTGGTTTTGCACAAGCAGGAGGAAGAAAGCTACTGGGGTGGGGGAGATCTCCTGTTTACAGTGTGTTTATCTTTAAAGAGATACTGTCAAGTATTTTTTCCTTACTGTTGTACAGAATTTGAGAAGCTAGAAAGGACCGTTTCTTCACAGGGACAACTTCAGCAGCTCTGCAGGATCCGGAGGGCTGCTTGAAAGCATATGAAATGGAGATCTCCGCTGTTCTGGCATAGCAGGGTAGGAAACTCAGCCTCAGTAAAGCCAAGTATTCTTCCTGTTCCAGCAGGGTTGTGCCCTAGTGTAGCTCCATTTTCCCCTTTGGCCTTGCTGTGGTGGCTCTTGTTGCTGAGCTCCCTCCTTTCACATCGATTTGAACTGCAAAGCATCAAACTCAGTTTGAAAAGACCCTCTCTACATCCCTGTGGCTTTCTCCTTGGAGGAGAACATGGAGGAGATGGTCTCTGCAGGGTGGTGTTGTGTCTCTGCATGGAGATGCTGGCCCCTGTGGATATGCTGCAGCAAATCACCACAGGCTGTACCCCCTGCTGCTGTTGCAGGTTGTTTCTGATGCATATTCCCGAGCCTTCCTCTGCCCATTGTCTTTTGGTGACAGCTCTTCACTCCTTGTCAGGGGAGGTGCAGCTTTCCTTCCACCCCATTCTGCCTACAGGATAACTTGGCGATTTATGCACAATTGCTGTGTGATCGTAATACAAGTATAACAAAAGCTTTTAACACTTCACTCCCCTGAAAAAGCAGCAAAGTCCAGGAGGCCTCAAAGTACCCCAGGGTTGGTTTTCTGTGTTTTCTCATCTAATGTCTTCCTGGAACAGACAGCTTTGATGTTTTTTTGCATATATTTGAGTCTGGTTAATGTTGGTCAAGAAGGAGAGCTAGGAGCCACAAAGCTTTCCTTGGACTCACTACAGAATTCCTCTGTGGCCTCAGGCAAGTCACTCAATGTGTCTCTGTGCAGAGGGTGATTATTGACTAGAGGGCTGTAGGACCTACCGAAGCATGCCAGGGTTTGCAGGGGAGGGCGTGCTTTGTGTACAAAGTAGTATTTGTATTATTATAATTGTTGTTATATTATAATTTAAGGCAGGCCAAATGCAGGGTCCAACACTGCTCGGCAGAACCTTCCTTTCTGCAAAGCTACGAAAGCAATTTCCATGTAAATGAGTTTGTCATTTTGTCTGAACTCAGAGGATCATCTTAAAATCCTACTGCAAAAGAACAAACTTTCTGGTATCTGCATGTGCCAGCCAGAGTGATTTCTGTGCTGTGGCAGGCTGCATTCATCCGTGGGATCTCTTGGCCAGTTTTCATTGTCCCAGTTAGCAGTAGGCATCCCTTCTGCACTGTAGATGTGTATGCAGGGGACAGCATGGGCGAGAAAGCAGCACGAAAATGTACCTGTCCAGCTTCGTAAATGACATGCCCAAGTGTCCCACTGCAAGGTAATGAACAAACAGATGATTGTGGCAGTCGGGAAAAAGGCAAGGGCAGCAACCAGGGTTTTGTCCCAAAGCCATCTGCCAACAGTAGCCCATGGACTGCTCTTGCATGAGCTTGCTGAGGGTGCCTGCAGCAGAGCTGGCCCAAGGCCATGATGCTGGCTGCTCTTTCTTGTTTCCAGATGCTAGCTCTCATTAAAAGAAGCTTAAAATCCACATCTTAGTGGAGAAGGGACATTTGGAAGGTCAATTGTTGCAGTTCCTGCAGAGATCAGCACGGGGCAGAGAGAAGTCCGTCAGACCCTCTCTGGGCTCTGACACACATCTGGAAAGCTCAGGACCTCCTGCCCTATGAACTCCTCGAGCCTTCACAGATGGGGTGCAGTGCTGTACACAGGGAAAATACCTCCTCCAAGCTGGCTTGTGCTCCAGTTCTGCCTTTCCTATGTGTATGTTTTCCTCGCCATATTTACTCTCATCAGATGCTCTGGATTGGGTATTCATTGACTTCAGAGGGAGCACGCTGAATGCATTTGAAATCCACCCAGTATCCTTGTGTGTGTGTATTTTTGTCCATGTCATGTATTTATATATAGTTCGATGTATTTGCGTTATGAACAGGTGGCATGCCAGAAATCTCTGTTTCTGAAACACTTTCTCACAGATCTTTGCTGGTAACCAGATAATAATTGAGGGGAAGGTTTGAAGGGAAGGAAATGAAATCTTTCTATTTAGTTAAGGGGACAAATGTTAGACAAATAACTGCTAAAACAGAAATCTCTGTCTTATTGTTAGACCAGCTATAAGAGGGAAACTGGTGGAAGTCAGACCTTAAGGTCTCCAAGGTCGTGTTGCTGCCTCTAAACAGTTATCTAAGAATAAGAAAGTTGCATATTACTCAGTATCGCAAAGAACTGTGCACCCACAGGACCTCCCCTCCCCTGATTCACATCAAGTTTGCAGCCTTGCCAAAGGCTTACTCATTGGCAAGTAAATGAGATCTCACGTTTGGATATTTTCATCTTGGGGCAAGAGGACATGCCTGTGTGTGAAGGAAATGGAAAATAAACCGTTGTGTTTTAGTGAGCAAGTGGTTTAAAGAAGGGAAATGCATCAGTGTTAATAAACATTATGGTATTTTTCTAGCCCAAACCTGTTGAGATGGTAGGTTGACTGGTGCTGATTTTTTCTACATCGTGTAGAAAGTCTGAAGCAGGATTGTATAAAAACAAAACCTATGAGGCTTGTGTTGGCTAAGGACAGTGATCTGGATGGAAATGAACACAATTTAGAAGCAGCAAGTACAGGTTTTCTTCCTCCTGGAGAAATGTTACGATGCAGGTCAATATGGCTATTTCCATAGATGAAGAGCATTATGGCAGATCCGCGTTGCCTTGAAAAATCCAACATGTGACAGCAATTCTGAAACAAGAGAAGTCCCAAAAGCCAGGACTACTCTCCTTCTCAACTTATGATTAAAAACAGGAGAAGGAATGTATAGTTTCAGTTTTAAAGTATGTGGGATACAATCTGAGCAGAGCAGTCTGTCGTGTAGCTGGTGTGACCTACAGTGATATTTTCTGTGGCTTAGATAGGTGGTGCCTGCTGTGTACAATGTCTTTGAGGATGGTGATATATTGGTGTTACTGTACATAGATTTGCCAACAGTGATTTGAAATTATTTTCTGAAGCTCTTCACTTCAAATATTCAATTGCTTTTGGATGGCTTTTGAAATGACACCATCGGGTCATCAAATGGTCTTTGAAGAAATGGGGGTTGTGTTGTTTTTCATCTATGACCAGTAGAAATATTTAGGGGGTGTAGCTTCTAAAAAAAAAAACAGTTGAAAGCGATGCTTGGCTTGGAGAGGGCAGATTGCTGGGGAGAGGTGGCGTGTGGGGGGAGCAGGTTAGCAGCCTCCTTCCTGCACCCACAGCTTGGGCTTGGTCCAGGCAGTGCAGTCCTTACGCATCTCGGGTGCTGCAAGGGGAGCAAACACGGGTGCAGGGAAGCCGGAAACCTAAGTGAGAATCATCAGGGCCTTGGCACAGCATGGGGGCCCTGCAGGCAAGTCCTTGTTTCCATGCCAGGACCCACTGAGGTCCTGCACAGGTACAAGCAGGTGGCCACGCACATCCCACTGCATGCTCACCCTCTGACGTGTACCTGTCACTGATGGTAGAGACTGCTGGTGGCTGCGTTAGCTGCATCTGAGGTTGAGTTAAAGATGGGAAGTGGCAATGTGGCTGCTTCAGTCTCATTTGTTATTCTGATTAGTGTGGGGTGGGAAGTGGAGCTCGTGCTCTGCTTCCCCTCCTGAGAACCTCCAGGCTGGTCAATGAGCAAGCTTTATTGCTCACCCACCGTCCGTTCCCTTCATCAAATGTCCCCCGGGCTGCTCAGGAAAACCATTCTCAAATGCTTCACTGGAAAGTGTTTGGCTGACTGCATGCTGTGTGGGATGCTGGGTTAGATGACAGGTTGGCATGGGATTATGGCTGCTTGGCTATTTGTCTGCCCTGATGACTACTCCCTCCTCCTAGGTAGGTATCTATAGTCCATGACCCACTTTGCCAGACTGTATCTGACCAGGGCAAGGCAGTGTCAGGTGAGGAGAAGAGATCCGCAGACCTTGAGACCAGAGGAAAACCTTAGACCCATGTGTCTGGTTTTCCTCTAGCCCAGGGCATGGCCTTGCACCCAGTGGCTCTGCTGTATGAAGTGTTGGGCTTCAGCCCCTGCGCCATCACAGCCAGGTGAGGAGGGCTCCAGCACCATGAGAGCCCTTCCACCTCCTGGGGACTTGGTCCTCTACGTGACTGCCCTCTGCTTAGAGTATATATTGTGCCTTAATTCTCCCTGTGAGTGAGGCTGTGAGGGCAGATGAATGGTCAAGCAACCAGGAATCCCTTTCTGTGCATCTGTCCCTATCGATAAACGCCAGCCTGTGCAGCAGCCAAGCTGTATCCACAACAATCTTGAAATGCACGTTTGCTGGCGGGGTTCACCTCCCAAGATTTTAAAGCTGGATTTAAGTCTCTAGGACTGTGGCAGTTTTTAGCGAGCTCTGTAGCAACCTTCTATTTTTATAACATTTTTTGTTGTTTAGTGTCTGCTTGTTCTGTTGTGTTTTTTTTAAAAAAAACCCACCCTTGTATTCAACAGAAGTCCAAAATTTCAAATGGAGAATAAGCCTGAGGTTGCAAATGTGTTTTAAACCTGGCCTCACATCATCCTGTCTCTGTCAGGCAGTGAACCTGTCGGGTTCGTGCTTCACCACCTCTTCATTTCTGCCATGATTCTGTTTCCCCTAAAATTGCTGACAGACCATAAAATCATCATAAGTGGCACATCAGTTCAGAAACATCATTTCTAGTGTGCTGTGAAGGTAGCCCCTTCCCTTCCCCTCACTGAAAGACCACGGCATCGTTCACCATTTGGCTCGTAGGGCTGCGATAGCAGGAGAGGAGCATCAGCCTAGAAGGGGCAGATGTGGCTGGCCAGTGCCCGGTTGTTTTTAAACTGTCCTGACACTGTGTCTTCCCTCTTTAAGAAGAGGAAAAGAGAGAAAAAAAACCCAACCTCAAAAAGCTGGAGGAAAATTTCCTGCCGATTGTTGTGTTTTGCAAACACTGGTCTTTTCTCTCGCCCTCTCCCTCCGCTCCCGGCAAGGCTGGAGATGAAAATGGCTCCTTTGTTCCTTTCCCTGGGGCCCAACTGCAGCGAAAGTGCAGCTCCGGAAACCCTCTGCTGCACGAGTGGTGAGGGTGGGAGGGACCGAGCTGTCGCCGTGTGCGGTAGGTCCTACATAAACACGGCATGTGTTGACAATGCCACAGGCAGGATGGGCACAGAAGGACTTTGTGGTGCTGGCGATGAAGCTCCTGCACCGTTCCTTCTGTGGCAGCAAGCAGGCTGTGAAACCCGTGGCGGGCAGAGGAAGGGGAGGTGGGTGTGAGTGGCCGTGTTGTCCTGGTAGTGACTGATCACAGGCTAGGGGGCTTCAGGCCCTTTTGTTCTTGGCTTTTGGCTTTCCCCAAAGAGGTGATTTGGAGCCCCATGGAAGCACACAGCATCTCGCCGGGGGCTTGTACCGATGCCCTGACCCCACACAAGGGATGCTCCTTGCACCCGTCCAGCCCTGCAGTCCCCGTGCTCTGTGTTTGGCCACGGTCACACTCCCAACCCAAGTTTAGTCATTCAGAACCCTTCTCTCCTCCAGCCCAGGTTGGACACACCACCTTTTCCCTTTTTCTAAAGGGATGGAGGTTTTGCTGCTTGCTGGAGACGCCGCTCGTTTTGTGTGCTGGAAGGTTTCTACAAAACCTAGAGCAAAGGCAAGCTGCCCAGGGCAGGGGACACATGGGGTGACCAGGACCACAGCGAACTCTGCCTGCTGGGGCTGCTCTCGCAGCCCAGAGTTGAACCGTTCTGTAGTCCAGCCGTGTGCGAGTGTGAGTGTGTGCGGTCTGCGCGCGCGGGGTCGTGTCGAGCGAGGAGCCCGAGGACGCTACCAACGGGGCGTTCCTGCAGCCAGTGTATCAGTACCTTGTAGATGGCCTTTCTTCCCCCTCCCCTCCTCCTTTTTTTTTATAAAAGACAAAAAGCAAATGGAAAGCTAAACTAGCAGAGGTTTTTAAATATTTTATATTAGTTTCTAATGTAAATTCTTACATTGTTATTGCAGTGCTGGGTGTGTTTCGCCTGCACGTGACTTTTTGTAATATTTTTGTGAATCACTAAACGTTTTTTTCCTCCCGTGTATTCTAAGTGCATTAAACGTATTTGCAGAATTGTTGGTGTCCTTCTCTGCAGGAGACTTGCGGCACCGCCTGCCTCCTGCTCGGCCCTGCAGCTGTCTCAGCAGCTCCCTCTCCTCTTCATCAGCATCTCTCCCCCAGGTTCCAAGAGAGTGGGATCCGTCATTCAGACCTCCAGAGTGCAAGTGTGGGAGAGAAAGGGATCTTCCTTTTCCCAAAAAAACCTCAGCAAAACAGCCAGTCCTGGGACCTGTCAGGTGCAGGACCCTCCATGAGCATCCACTGGCAAAAGCCTTGAGCCAGGGCAGCCGGGGTGCCCTGACAGCCAGGGTTTCCCGCGCCGTTTGGACCAGCCGGGATGGGGAGAGCTTGCACGTGGCTCTGAGGACGTGGCCGGTTAGCCGAGCGATGGCAACCCCGTCCACTGGCGTGGGAAGGAGGGAGTCGGGGTGAGTGCCGGGTCAGGTCCACGCTCCCGTCCTCTGCCAAGCGCCTCTTGGCTTCAGCGGGATTTGCGGGGGTGTGGATGTGCGCGCAGAGACCGAATATGTCACAGAAGAGACACAGCAAACACTTATGAAAAAATATTACTGAGCTAATGTTGCAATGATTTCCCAGTAACGCACAACGATTTTGCAGTAATCTTTTTACACTCCTTGGTAATAAATTCCTTTAAGGTCAGAGAGAGGAAGGGTGGAATATCAGAGGGGGGAAGGGAGATCGCTGTGCGCAGAGGAAAGGTGACAGGGAAAGGAAAAGATGCACGGGAACTGAAATCCAGGTTCATGCAGGTTTTACGCTTGCTGTCAGGGGTGTTATCTCAGCCCTCTCTGCATCAAAAGAGCAGCATTGGAAAGCAATCAGTGGAAAGCATTCCTGCAAGGATTTGTTTCCTTTTGAAGTTTGGGGTGAAAACCATCCTTTCCCGAAGAACCTCTCCTGCAGCCACATTCAGACACAAACTGTTCCAGCCCCAAGGCAAAGCAGCGGGATCTCCAAGCATCGCTGGTGCAGAGCAACCCATGCCAGACATGCTGAAGATTTGAAATGTGACCATAGCTTGACCTGGGTTTCATCATGTCACTTGAGGAAACCTGGCTGGTCAGCTGGGCTCCCTAGTGAGGTTATTTACCTGGGCGGGGGTTAGGGGGTGAGAGGCCTCCCAAAATTGGTCCCCTGGCCTGAGACCCCCTGTGCCCCTCACCTTCCCAAGCCTCAAAGCATTTGCACCACAGGGCCACCCCGCTAGGACATCCCCAAGAGGATGGCGGAGCTGGGACCAGCTGAGGACCCTGCTGCTCATGCAGTGCTGGGAACCCTCCCCACCATCCACTCAATTTAATGAACGAATTAAATGATCCACTTTTGCTATCCCTGCCATGGCTGTGCAGCACCCTCTTTCGCAGCAGTGCATCCCAGCCGATGGCTCTGTTCAGCCCCAAATCTGGAGAGGACAGCGTGTCCCTGGGGCTGCAGCACAGCAGCATGCTCCTCTCCTGCATTCACCCTTCACCCCAAGCCCCACCACCGGTGTGGCCATGCCCAGCCCAGGCAGCCTCACCGCTCTGCCTCCACACTAGCCAAAAGCACCTTCGGGCAGTGAATTTAATTAAGGTTTCTGAAAAGCGGTGTCTGGGAGCCCCTCCTGGATCTGCGGCTCTGAACTTCATTAGGAGTGGTTTGTTGCTAATAATGCCGGCAGCTTCTCTAATTAATAATGGAAGGGCTGTGAGCAGATGCCAAGCCGGGAGAGGGAAGGGATTTGTTTGTTTATTTCTCTCCTCTTGGTTTGGTTTTTTTTTGGAGTGCAGAGGGAGGGCTGGGTCTTGTTTCCCATCTGAGAAGTGCACTACGGTGCCTGGGAGCCTCAGCAGGGAAGAGGGTGTACTTGTGAGGTGGTAGACGAGATAGAGTGGGATGGTAGATGGGTCCCCACAGGGTGGGCCGAGGGGGTAGCCCCCACGCAAGGAGCTCCTGCTCCCACAGTGCTCCCTGCCCGCCCAGAGCACAGCCAACGTGGATGCTGGTTGTGCTGGACTTGAGCATCCAGGGATGGTCCTGATCCCTGAACCCCCTCCGATAGCATCACCCCCCCAGCATGTCCCTTCCCGTGGCATGTCCCCCAGCCCACAGCATATCCCCCAGCCCATGGCGGGATGATGCAGCCATGAAGGGACACATTCTCCATACTTTAGCCCACTTGGACCGCAGGGATGTGTCACGCAGCACCCAGAAATATGGGCTCATGAGGGATCAGCACACCAGGTCCCTTTGGATTTTTGTTTTCCTCCTCTTTTTACCTTGTTTCACTTCTGCTTGCTGTTTCACCTGGCCAGCGTTCATGGCACAGCCGGCTGCGGCAGCACCTCAGTGCAGAGAAAAGGCTCCCAGCACGCCCTGGCGCACAGGACCTGACACATTAACACCCTGCACTCCTGGCGGCCCCATGGCCAAGCCGTAACCAGAGAGGGCCCCGAAGCAGCAGGGCTGGGCTGGGTCCTGCTGCCTCCCCCCAGCATGGGACAAGCCCCCCAGAGTCCCACAGGGACAGTGGGGAGCCAGCGAGCGTCCTTGCAAGCCACAGCCCCACGGAAACCAGAACCTGTCATGTGTGGAAGAAGCACCAAAGAGAAGCCCCCTGTGTGCCCCAGCTCCCTGTCTGGGAGCCCACAGCATGACCAAAAGCTCCAACTTCTCCAGATAGTTTTCAGAGCAACTGTTCCCGCTGTTGGGCACAGTTTGCATTGGAGAAAAAAATGGCCCTATCTTGGCCCAACACCTCATCGTTCACACTTAATTGAAGCGGCACAAGAGCCAGGCCACGGTGGCACGGCTGGCACAGCCTCCGCATGGGCTCTGCTCCCTTGGTGCCCCTGTTGCTCACCTGCAGCAGGGATGCGCTGGCTGCAGGCGTGTTTCAGGCAGCAGTCGTTGCTACAGCAGCTTTCAAAAAAAAAGCCTAGCTGAGGCTTGGTTTTGTTTTTCCAAGGGGAAGAGTATTTTTAATGCCCTTTCCCATCTCCTCAGGCTTTCCACGCTCTGGCAGCGAGCAAGGCTGCCCTGTGCTGGAGATGCTCCTGCCACAGGAGATGAGGTGCCCTCTCCAAAGGAGCCAGGAGCAAAGGGGAAAGCACAGTTAGATACTAAAAAACCTCCAGGAGTGTCTGAGGCCAGGGCAACCAGGGAGATCCAGCTTCCTGCCCAGGGTGAGACCATTCCCGTCTGCTTAATGCACAGATCCCTTCTCTACCTGTTAGAAATGCTGGAGTGAACACGGTGCCATGGCATCTCATACTCCCTGCCTGCGTTTTGAACAGAAAAAATATCCAAAGCATCCGGCAGAAGGGGAAAAATCAACGCAGAAAGGGCTCAGCAGCAGAGGGGCGGCTGGCCGTGCAGCGGGGAGCATCCCCGGGGGCGTGGGGCGGTGTGGCAGCCTGCCCGGCCCTGGTACAGGCAGCTGAACAATAACGCGAGGCGTTGGGAACATGCTCTGCGGTGGGAATCCCAGTCCTTGCCTTAAAAGGAGATTTCGGGGGACGCTTTTATTGGAAAATTGTTTTCTGATTATTCAGCTTATTGAGAGCTTTATTTTATTATTTGCAACATGACGTGAGGGGGGCTTTGGCTGTGCATGAACAGCAATGGCCAAGGACGTTTCTGTGGATTTCCAGGCCAGAAGAGCCCACTAAATCATCCCGTTTGACCTCCCATGTTCGCAGACCAGAGAATTTCACCCTATTCCTCTTATGTTCAGCCCAGTAACTCGTGGTTTCGACTGAAGTGAGCGCTCCAGGATGACATCCTATCTTGACTCAATGCCCTGACGAGAGGAAGAAGGTGCCACCAACTTCCCTTGGCTGTTTGTCCTGATGGCAAAAAAAAAACCTGCACCCACAAAAGCAACACCCCACCGCCAACTTATTTCTGATGCAGCTGCATCCCCCTTGCTTCAAACTCTTTTGGACGAAGGGGGATGCCCACATCACCCCTTGGCCGGTGCCTCCCATGCAGGCGTGCTTTCTGAGCCGCCTAGATTAATACAGATAAATAGCAAGATCCCTCCCGGTCTGCCCTTAGCGAGCAGCTCAAGAGTTAATAAACTTTGAACAGATGTGACCAACATGTCAAGACAGGAGAAGTACGTGGTATGGATGTTTATAAGCACGTCGACAGAAGGCATTCATAAAAGGTTATAAACCGTGGTAATAAGCAACCCATCAACTTGTTTGGACTCTACCACTTGATTAACCATTTATTAAAAGGTGCAGTAATCATTTATAAGCCCTAAGTGGGACCGAATGTAAAGTATGACTCTTTTTATGTTAATAGATGCCTCAAGAATTTCCTCTCTCATGTTTTGGGTGGTTAAATGCTAACTCTGGCCGCTGGCCACCCCAGCCCCTTCTTTGCAGTGTGCATGGGCCGGATTCACTCCAACAGCCTCCACGGAAGGGACATGGGTGCCCCAACCCCAGATTTGGCAGTGTCTTGGGGTTTTGTTCATGGGAAGCCCTGCTTTTATTTTGGCTGGGCTCTGGGTGACCTCTGCCAGTGCCCAAGCATCCATCTGGAGACCCTGGGAAGGATCTGCCCTATGGGTTTGGGGCCAGCCCAGTGATAGGGAGGGACAGGCAGAGGTGTTTGGGCAGCGGGGGAAGCCTGGTAGCTCCCAGAGAAGAGGAGGGCTGTGGGTGGCTGTGCAGGCAGAAAGAGCTCAGGCACATCTCCTGGGCTTTCCTGGCACAGCCTAGCACCAGCCCCACTGCCCACAGGTCCTTGACAGACCCCCAAAAAAAGGTTGTGTAGGGACAGTGGACACCAAGTGCTGAGCTGAGCAGGGTGGATGAGGGACCAGTGATCTCAGAAGGGTTAAAACTGCCTGCCTTAAGTCCCTGGACCCTGGGGTGCCCAGGGGAAGGAGCAGAGCACAGGGAGAGCAGGGAATCCACTCCCTGCATCCCCCTGCATGGGAGTCAGTCCAAGCCCCAGGCTGCCAACGCACCAGGATGGGACGGAAACACCTCTGATGCAAAGGCAACTTTATCCTTCTGTCAACAGAGCCCTCCTTTTTTGTTTGCCATCAGACTCCTCCTGCCCCCAGACAGACCGTGTTTTCCTTCCTGGTGTCTTAACGAGACCTAAACCCATAATTGCTCCCATTACACAACCAGGAGTGACAGTTTATTAGCAATGCTTCCTGACCTAATTTGTACCGATACCCTCGTGCTCTCCTCTTCGCTGTGGGCGAACAGACTTCTTGGCTTGCGGAGAGGAAGGAGAGCTCTGGCAGAGGGGGGTGCAGGGGCCGCAGCCCTCGGGCGACGCCCTGGCCTCACCCTGCCTCAGTTTCCCCCCAGCCACACCGAGCCGGGGCTCAGCAGCACCACTGGACTTGGGAGGCTGCGGGTTTGGGGGTTCCACGGGACACGGAGGCAGCAGATGCTCTGCCCTTCAAAGGAAAGCTTGGTAGCTGCCTGGCAGGGGGCTTTTTAGCATGCATGTGGTGCTGGGTCATTTGGCTGCAGCCAGCTTTAATTGCAGGGAGCATGCAGAAAAGGAAGAGGAAGGCTGAGAAATTGCTCCGGAGTGAAGATTGCGAAGGTTACACCTTGGCCCAGAGGGAGACCACAGAGGCCTTCTGGTGGGAGGGCAGCTGAACCCAACTGCAGACGGAAATGGAGGCGGTGGGATCGTACCCTGCTCCCACCCCCAATCTCCCACAACCAGATCTGAGGCCAGCAGCTTCATATCTCCAAGGTCGTTGTTGGGCTGGCAGCACCAAGGAGCTCCGTCTTTCCCCCAGGAAGATGCCAAGCCTACCACGCAGGATGCTGTGCCAGAGCTTGATGCACCAGGGAAAGGGCTGGTGCAGAGGGAGAAACGAGGCCACTGGTAGCCACAGGCTCAGTCCATTTATCAGGGCGCAGTGGTGAGGCTGCCCTGGAGCACTGCCGAGGAATAAGAAATGCTGGGCAAGCGCCAGGGCCAGCTCTGGGATGCTCACACCATCCATCCTCTGCTAAAGGCTGCCCACTGGCAGCCTGGCTCCGGCAGCACCTCTCTGACTGGCGGCAGAAGGTAAAATCAGACTGAGCTGCATTTTCTCCCCCGCCTCGGCCTCCCAGCAAAACTTTTACAGATCTTACGCAGGGTCCTGTCCTGTCTCAGGGGAAGCAGCTGCCCCAGTGCGGGGAAGAGCGGAGGAGCCCGTCTGGCCGCCAGTCTCCCTTGTGCTCAAAATAAAGAAAAAGAGAAAATTGTGCTGGGTTTTTTTGTTTGGTTGGGGTTTATATATATATATATATGGAGGTTTTGTGGCTTTGACGCAGTTTCCTGAAAATCCTGCCTCATCCTGCCAGGGCCTGAGTGAATGCACATCCCAGCCCTCAGCGATGGGGGAGAGAAGGAGGAGAAGCCAAGGAGGGAGAGAAGAAAGTCTTTGCCAAACTGGCCTGACCAGAATGTGACACAAGAGCAGGAAATGAGTCACACCAGCAGGGCAGCTGCTCCCAGGCATTTGCATAGAAAGAAGCCCCATCAGGCAGGGAACTGCACAGGCCCTCATCCCGGCTCCCCATACTCCAGCCCCGCAGCTGCCAGACCCACCACCGTGCTTGCTAGCACCCATTGGCACCCCAAGGATGGCCAAGGCGACAAGACCCAGAGCATCACCCCTGCCCCACGGCCGGCTGAACAACCCTCGGTTTGGCCCTTCAACCTCAGATTGGGTTGTTCCACCCCGGATTTGGCCCAGGCCAAAGTGGAGCTCCCCTCCATTGCCCCTGCATGCAGTTTCCTTTAGCCAGCCCTCAGTATCTGCTTTGTCCCATGCTTTAGGCTTGGGGAGGAAGGGAGAAAGCTCAGTATTTTTGCCCCAAGGAGAGCCCCAGTTGTGCATCCATCACACAAGGGCAAAGCTCTCCTGAAGGGCCAACAAGGGCATCACCTTCCCTGCACCCAGCACACTGTCCTAGTCCTGTTCCCAGCTGCCAGTGTCAGAAGTGGGTGTCACTGGATCCCAGTGCTTGAGTGTTTGGGGCAGGGAACCTAGTTTGTGTGCTGCAGGGACCAGGCTGCACACTCGGCTCCTGGTCTCTTTTCATTAATTGTGGAGGACGGGAGGATTCCCCTGCAGATGCACCATGCACACTCCTGTGTATCTTCCCCCAGCAGGTACCAGGCTGTGAGGATGCCAGAGCAAGTAGGTGACAGTGTGGGGTGGACAAGCGTGACACTGCAGCGGGGACACACATGGGATGGCTGGACACAAGCAGTGCATGTCTGTGGGGTGCCCTGGGCTGGGGCAGGAGGGGACTGGCTGTGAGGACCTCTGTGTTGTGCCTCCACCATGGAGTTGTTTCCCTCCTCCTCTGCCCCAGCCAGGAATGGGGGATGGCCACAAGCAGACAGATTTAGTGCTGCAAACCAGGCTACTGCCGCCCTGCAAGTTCCTCAAATCCCTAAACCCGGGCTTAAGACTTCAGTGAAAGCCTTCAATGCATTAATCACGAGCAGGGTGGAGGGAGCTTTCTCCATCGCACTAAGCCACCTCACTGGGCTTACATGGAAGGGGGACAGAAGGGCAGTGACGGCTTCTCCCTGGCTGGCTGATTGAGTTATAAACAACCCAAGAAATACATCACACTGTGTTACTTTTGGAGAGCCCAGGGTTTCTGGGGAAGGTGTGAGGCTGGGTGCCAGAGCCACCAGGAGCATCCTGGGGACAGGGCAGGGAAGCTGTCATTTTAACAACCACCAGCTCTGTAAATCTGTGTGAACACCCTCCCTCTCCCATCAGCTTAGGAGGGTCCCCAGCCCTAAATAGCGAGCAGAGTTTCTGAACATTTGTGGGCTGGTTAGACATCACTTGAGTGCCTGGGAAAGCAGATGCAGATCCTCAACGCCAGCTGCCAGGCACGGCCCTGCTCATCCCCTGCCCACAGTGACGAAGGCGGCTCGGCTCGGCAGGCGAGCCAGCACATCCTTGCTCCCGGGGGATGAGGTTCTTCTGTACCAGGCAATGCCAGACCTTGGTAACAAGTGCCTGAGTACCCTGGCTCTGCAGGACATGGGGCAATCTGCTAGCCCTTCATGGATGGGTACCCACAGCCCAGTTAGTGCTAACTGGGGCCTCAGCAGAGATGCTGATACTTTACCAGGGAGGCTGGTGGGTGTGGTGGGCTCTCCAGGGCAGGGCTAAAGGCTGCCAAAGCAAGACCACCGGTGAAGTGGAATGATGACCCGGTGATGGCTGGGAAAACCAAAGCTTGGGCCAGTTGAGTGATGCACACCAGGAATCAGCTGAAAACTGCTTCTGTGGCTTCTTGGCATGGGCTGCGGTACCTACATGAGGCCAGATCCTGGTGGAGGGGAGCCCAAGGCAGGGGCAGGCTTTCTGCAGCTCACTGCTGCTGATGTCCATCAGCCACCCAACACTGGCAAGAGCGAGTTTGGGAACTGGGTGGGCAGGAGGGTCTAGAGCTAAAGCCCCCCCACAGGCAGCTCCCGCTGGCTGCAGAAGGGTTGTGGTGCCCAGCCTGGCTCTGGGGCTTCCCTCAGCGGGTTTCTCCAGGCTGGGCAGAGAGACAGCATCATCCAGACACGGGTGTGACAACAGCAGTGCCAGTGCCGGTCCTGGGGCAGCAGGATTCCCAGCTGAGGGCAGGATGCATCTTTCAGCTTGTCTCAGCCCCATCCCATCCACCTTCCACTTTTAAATCCTGCTAAATACCAGCTGGCTTCCCCAGCATTGGGGGGCACGGGGAGCCCCGAGCCCTGGGGGCTGTCACTGGGGGCTGCCTGGTCCTGCCTGTATTTATAAAGAAGTGAGAGTCATGAATAGTTTTATGCTGACTTTTCGAGAAGAGGTTTGCCTCTGCGCGGGCTCTGCCGGCCGACAGCAGCTCTGACACATCCCGCACCGCCCTGCCCAGCTCCCACCGGCCCTGGCTGCCGGATGGCTTGTAAAACCCCAGGGGACACATGCAGTCCGCAGGCTTCAAGGCCTGGCAGAGGAACTACATGGCAAACTGCTCCCTTTGCAGGAATCGGTGCTCGAGCCCCAGGAGCAGAGGGTTGGGTGTGTGAGGATGGAGGGTGCAGCCAGGGGTGATACAGGGTGAGCCCCAGACCTGGGGTGGCCCGGCTGTGGGCTCTCCCGTGCAAGCAGGGATCGGCTGGCAGAACCCAGAAATAGGTTCTAGCGTGGCAAAGAGGCTGTGGGCGCCTCACCCAGAAATGAGAGGCGAGCAAGGCGTCCTGAGCCAGTCCAGGCACTGCAAACCAGCTGCAGCCCCATCTGCATTGTGGGGTGTGCTGGGGTACAATGCTTCTATTAGTTGTTATTATTTGCCATGAGGCAGCATTTTGGGACTGAGGTGTGCTGGGCATCATGCAGACAGCACGTAGAAGTGTTCCCCAATGTCCCATCAAAACACAAAGTGAGAGGAGGACAAACGGGGGATCCCAAATACAAAACCAACCGAAAGATAGCCCCTGCCCATCACAGTCTCTTTATGAGGGTGCTTCTTGGCAGGACCTGCCTGTGTACGGGGGGTCCCCTAAAGGAAAGTGTGGAAAGACCTGTACCACCCCACCCTCCAGCAGACAGCCAGCTGCCCCAGGTGGCTCACTGGGGCTATAGGGTGCTATAGTAGACACTACTGGGTGGCATCTCTGGACAGTTTGATCCATGGCTTTGAAGCTGTGATCAGGGAATTCCTGTTAAATCCCTTCCAGAGGCAAATTGCCATCGGTGAGCATCACCCAGGGACAAGGTTGGGGCCAGATACTGAAGCCACTGTATGAGCCTTTGCCCTCTTGTCACTCCATTATAAACCTGATTGTACACCCTAAGCATTTCTTGGTCTAAATTATCCATTTTAAAGTTAATTGTGACACTCTCCCCAGTGGAAAATGGATTTACACCAGCAACATGCTTTATTCCCAGCAGCCCAGCACATTTGGCAGCGGTTGGATATAGAGTGTCCTGTGAAACAGCTGCGGAAACATTTGGTGGGAGAGCTGTTAACAGAGACACCTCTGTGCCCCAGGCTCTGGCAGGAGGTGGTGGGGCTGCTGCTTTTGGAAAGACCCCACAGAACAAATGGCGGCTGCTCTGCACGGGGAGGAAATGCACCTGAAGCGGTCCCGTGCAGACAGACAGCCCATCCAAGGGGGCAGCTGAGCGAGGGTAGGAGGCTCCAGGGGGCACTTCTGGTACCCAGGACCAGCTGCGGCCCAGATGTGAGCTGGTTCCAGAGCAACTGGCTCCTTTCTATGAACCGACACCCTAAGCAACGCTGGCTCCTGGCCGTGCAGGGATGCTGGTGGCCAGGCAGGGTGGTCCTCCCGCGGATGCAGCAGCCAACAGGGACACCGCAGCTGGGGACAAGCCCCGGCTCCTCGGAGGCCGGGCTATAGTCGCAGGAACCCGCCGTCGCGCCGGCGGCAGGCTGCGCAGCGCCGAGCACGGCGGTGGGCCCCACCGCCAGCCCTGGCCCCTTTAAGAC